>CM033026.1:3910000-4327500 GCA_019207045.1 Branchiostoma floridae x Branchiostoma belcheri
ATTCCTATGAAGAGAAAGACTAATAACTGTGCCAAGTTTCATTAATCTCCTGCTATGGGAAATGGGTCAGGACCATTACTAATTGCACGCCCCTCGTATTGTGCCATCAAATGTGTGATACATAAGACTTGACGCTTATCGGAGCACAATGTCTATAAAGATAGAATTTTTAAAAAAGGTCTCCAGGGGAAATGAGTGATTAGATCATTTTTAATCATTGTCAAACGTTTCTGTATAAACGTTTAGTATTCATTGAAAGCTCATGATTGACTCCTTTGTATTTCTAACATGAGCTGATTATTGTAAATTCACAGTTTGCTGACAGAGGAAGAGACGATGAGGAAGTACTATGAAGTACCGGTTCTCGTGGATGATGGAAATGAGACAACAACAGTAAATGAGAAACGGTAAATTTTGCTACATTTGTATGGAATAAAGAAAACAAATCATTTGGTAAAGACGTTGTACATCAATTAGGCTTAGAATCAAAAGAAATCAAAAACAGAACCGGGCTTGAAATACGCATCACATTGCCGGTACATTGGGAATCATATTCTGACTTAACTCTTTACTTTGCATACTGAAGATAAGTGTTGAACTAAAGACAGCCTCAAAACCGTGAAATGATACATAATACATTTTCAAACACGCTTTTCATCACAATGGTTCGCATCGTTCTGTAGGGGAGGGATAGATTTGATGTTTTTAGACTATAGTTCTGTTTTAGAGGCAAATGTGAGAAGATGTTATCAATTCTACCTTGTCTTAATTTATTAAACAATTTTAATGTTTTAGGTACTGTGAGGATTCAACGATTTCACAGTTTCAACAAAGTATGGACCAGAAGCGACTCGCACTGGAAAGGGCAATTGCTATTTACATGGAAGAGGTATGGTCAATATATCTCAAAGCATTTCCTTTCATAGTTTCATTTGAATAGCCGTTTTACATAGCCGTCCGGATGGTCATAGGGAACAATGCTGGGGTAGAAATACTGTCTGTGGAAGAATGTTGTGCGGAGATCTATTTTCAAAATGTCTACACGTGCAATGAGTTGAGGATTCTGTTAGCTTTATTTTTGTCCAGAAGGAGGTAACTCTTCTGTACAATGCTTTCTAAAGCGCTTTAGGTACAAAGAAATAACGCATGATCCCATAATAAAATGTCATTCATTCATTCATTCATTCATTCATTCATTCATTCATTCATCCATTAATTCACATAACAGATTTTATTAAATGGTAATTCCATTTTTTTCTTTTTAATCATATTATCTTAATTCATTCCATTATTTGATTATCCTTATTGCACTATTATCATTTTCTAAGTATTATGCTGATTTATTATTTATTGTTAAGTCAAACCATTAATTACATGGTTATCCTTATTGCACCATTATCATTTCTACATATTACGTTACTTTATCATTCATTGTTAATTCATACCATTAATTACTTGTTTATCCTTATTGTATCATTATTATTCTATGTATTACTTTACTTTATTATTATATATCATAATCAATTTTGCTTAGTTTAAAGGAGAAGGGCTAAGTATAAGCTTCACAAGCTTTTCCCCTCCTCCTGCACCTGTTTTATCCATTGTTTCCGTTTTGTGTTTTAATGTAATACTTGTGTGCGAATAAATAAACAAACAAACAAACAAACAAAAACAGTGTTAATGTTTCTTGATTTTTGCTACCTTTACAGGGTCCAATCCCCACGACAGACTTCCATCTGAGTGGTGGGAAACCCGGATGTCAGACTGACCTCCTTTCTGTGAAGGGAGGAGACTCTGGAGTTTCACACCCCTCGTGGCTTGATTTGATCAATGGAGATACATATAAGGTTTGAAAACATGCTAAACATACATCTTTAACTTAGAATGATGGCTTATTAAAAGTTAGCTAAAGATACTGGGCTTTGCTATTGCCATATGAATTTTCACCTGATTGTACGTTCAATACAATAGTTATCCTTATATTAAACAAGTTTTTAGGCTTTAGAATGTTATCACAAATACAATGTACATGACATTAGAACTGACGATTGATTTTATTTTGTAAACAGTTCTCAAGTTTATCATTTTTTTACGTCTTAATTTCAGATATTCTTCGACCTTAAAAGGGATGTTAACTACAAGATAAGGAGGAGTTCTGAAGCCTTGGTCGTTTATTCGGACGGAAGGTATTGTTTTGAACAATTACAATTACGAAAGTATTGTGGGATCTTGTGAAAGACACTTTTAATGACTTTCTACACTTCAAGAATGTTAGTAACTAGCGAGCTTTGATCAGGACCTAGCTTCGATGGGACGTTAAATTGAGCTACAACTGCATGTCTAGCCTGGGTACCATTCTCTGCTGGTCGGCTTTGGGGTGCTTTACCTGGCCCAGTGCTAAGCACCGACCTGCTTCTGTCAGCCTGTCTGATTAGCTGCCCTTTGAGATTTCGCCGATAGAGCTTGTAGCCGGCCTTTGGAGTTTACGTCGCCAGCGCGACTAAATTAATCTAACCCCGTAAGAACTCCCCCGGCCTGTACCAATTAACTGTACGGGCGGCCACCCTTACACCGCCGAGCGCCTCGATGGTATGGTACCCAGGCTACTGCATGTCCTGCTGACGAACGTTGTCACGTCTTACTACAGGTGGAACTGCCATGCTCCTGAAGACACGCTTCACGTATACGACAGCTATTTAAACGGCGGGAGTGGTAACACTGATAACAAGAAGGTACATGTAGCTATTTTACCTTTATTTTATTACGAGTTATCTTTCTTAGATAATTTTTTAGGGAAATTTAAAGGGGATTAGACCTAACTATCTGTTATTTCTTCATAACAAAACGTCAATGAACGGCATTTTCTGTGAATGCCAACTTTTCGTGGATTCAGCTACTCAATTACATTTATGACGCAACAATGACGTAATAACACAGCTGAGTGAAAAAAAATTCATACATCACCTATTATCTACGTCAACAACATTCCCTTTAATATGCGAATCATAATTAGTCCTTTAGAGTTACTGGAGTCCAACACCCCCCTGTCCAAGATTTACGGAAAAAAAAACACAGTATGAATAGTGTTATTTTTAGAATGTATGCATATCAGTCTTAATTGATAAGATATGGTGTTCACATGTCTTAACCATATGCATCAAAACAAAATTACCCCACAATGAATGTTCAGCATACATTCCTATTGTGCTTTGTATTTCTGTATCTTCATTTTAATGCCTTATACATTTGCATCGATATTTTGTGACTTATGTACCAACATTATGTATCCGAACTCAAATAGTTTTACAGTACATAAAGTTATACATTTTTTTATCTATCAAGATAGCCACGTACTGTGTACACATATCTTAACTTCAAGGTAATGCTTTATCCCTTTTTAATGCACATCGTCACTGCTTGGCACAATAGTTATTGAAGAAAGGAAATGGTGGCTAAAGTAGGATACTAAAAATCTTTTGTTTACACAGGTCTCGTGCTATGGTTTTGTAATGACGTACGATGAAAGCAATGGCAAGATGGTTGTCACAGAAGACGATTATAAAGCTACCATAAAGGTAATTACTCCTTCAGTTAATACTAAGTTAATTGTCTAGTCATCTTGTCTTTTCGTTTTTGCTGGTAACTCCTATTTGTGTAGTATTGATAAATGTATAAATTATCATAGCCGACCTGCATTAAGATTAGATGTAAAGAATGCTTTGCAAAGTTTGCACCAACATTGCAAGTCGTGTAATGAATATCGATTGTAAAGTTGAATGTGTAGAAGTCTATGATTAGAGTATGTGTCAACAGTTATAATTTAATTTTTTTTCTTTAATATGTAGTCTAACTGATCGTCATGCGTTAAAAAATGGGTTTGTTTTTATCTTTTGAATTTTAACTACACAGGAGTTAGGCAGATATTCTTTGCGTCCCAACACCGTGAACTCAATTGTGGCCAGAGTCGAGTACGTCAGTCCATTGGAGCACTCCCAGAGCAGCAGGTAGGTTTTAAGTACAATATACTGCAACACGTTGGTAAGGCCCCCTTTCCACTAGACGGCGATCGCGCTGCGCTCTTAATTCGACCTAAATTGGCTATGTGTAACCTTCGCTTTCATACCGGATATATCATACAAAGTGTAAAAGTGTATTTGAGAAGACAACAAAACATACAAAGTTGAAAAAGATTCCTTTATTTTCTCTAGAATCCGTTGAGCGATTTGTCAAATAGGTCGCAGAGAGAGCACGGTGAGATCGCCATCCTTGTGGAAAGTGGGGGGGGGGTATAAGCTGCTAACAATAAAGATGTTTTTGATTTGCAATTATGTGAAGTACTTATCGATTCGCGATTGAAAAGGCAGATTTCTACGAGTTCCCAACGCTGCGCACGTGCGCAGCGTAAAAAAGAAAAACAGTACTGTACTGCGGTATCGCGATTTAGGATACTGCTCTAGATGAACAAATGCCTGGTTAAAAAGTTTGGTATTTGAGTTTCCGTATCACGTGTGTGGTGTTTGTGTCTTGTAATTCTATGTGTACCCCCCCCCCCCTTGGGGTGTTAGTGGCCCAACTTCGGACTGTTGGATACTTCGGACTATTGGATAAAATGCACTGACAAATGGGCTATACAAATAAGCGGATTCTACTGTATTATATTATTTGTTGGATATTAGCAACAGTACATAGTTCAACTTACATGGAGATATACAAATTGCCATACATTTACCTGTCACAATTGTCGCGTAGGAAATTCTTCTTTGTCTTCGTAAGCTTCTTCTTTATGTCAGCTATATATCTGCCTGTGTGTAAATGTGTAGATATTCATCTGTATGTGTCATGCCAATGAAAATTGGTGAATAATGTTGTTGTATTCTATGAATCAGTTCGGCTTTAGCGAGTATCATGGAAGCGCCCTGCGAGGTGAAGTGGTCCAACTCCTACCAGATCAAACCTGCAGAGGTGGGCGGAAAGTGTCTGTACTTTGTTGCGGCGTCTGCAGGAGACATTTTTGTTGTCTTTTCCGCCATCCCGAGGGACAAGACCACCTGGTACCATCTCCAGATCAGTTTCCAAGGTGTTGCGCTCTACAAGGTAACACAGTGACTTTAAACGGGTTGATTTTTTTCTCAAGCCTTGTTTTATCATTTAGGCCACAACAAGTAAATTTTATGGGTGACATCCTCTGCAGACTGCAAAAATAATGAGATAGGGCGAAAAAAAAACAAGATGGGCAAAAAAACAAGATGGCAAATTTTCAAAATAGACGTTGTAACAAGACTTGTAGTGACAAAATATGGCATCACAGCCAACAAGGCATTCATTCCTGTATTTAAGAAGTGCACCAATGTAGTAAAAGTGACACTAGTATGGTAGACTAGTATCATTAACCATGTTGATAACTACACGCATGCTTTATCATCAAAGCCTTTAAAACGTATTGCGCACATGAGTGTCTGGATTGTGCATACCATCATATGTTTAGTTGCTGCACTAGTAGATCACCTAAAATTCATCCGTTTATTTATTTGGCGTTATTAGGGTAATTAAAGTTACTTACCTAGTGTTGCTTCTACAAGGACAATCAATAGGCTGTAAATTTTAGAATTTTGGCACTTCCACATCATGTTGACCATCCACAAACGAGATTTTTTTCTGAAATCAGGTGAAAATTGATGAGCACGGTTATTGTATGCATTGAAATGTACATGTTGTTGCCTAATATTAAACATGCTCTTAATCACATACCAACGTTCATTTCTTTCTTTCTTTTTTCTTTCTTTTTTCTTTCTTTCTTTTTCTTTCTTTCTTTCTTTCTTTCTTTCTTTCTTTCTTTCTTTCTTTCTTTCTTTCTTTCTTTCTTTCACAATCACAATTTATGCATTTTATTGATATTTTGATCACCAGCAACAACTATAAACAAATGCTGTGTTTAACCATTTGTCATAGTATGATGGTTGCGCTAAAATATATCAAATTTTCTAATGTTATGTCCATGGTATTTGCAAATGTATCCATATTTTACAGGGAATGAAACTGGTTAAATACGAGGGAGCAAAAAACGCTAGAAGTCTTGGAGATCGGAAACTGTTTCGGCCATACTTCATTTGCATTGAAGAAAACATGGAAGAACAACGAACGGACATTAGATATGGCATCGGCTCAGATAATTCAGTAAGTAAACTGCATATAGATAAGTATTTAGAATCTAACATCAATGTCATTCTATTATTTCTTTATTGCAGGCTCTCACTGGCCCATATATATGACGTAGGGACAAACATGAAAAACAAAGAATATGTACAACATTTTAAGGCAAACTGACAATGTTATGGCTATGTGTAGAGGCGGCGCCAGAGATTGGTGAAAAATGAGTTCTTGTAAAAAGAGTCGGACCTAAGTACGGACTGTATAATGGTATTAGTAGAATTGAAAAGCCTATGTACAAAGGAGTGGCACTGTTTTAATTTTAAACCAAGTTGAACTCTTTTGTAATTCATTAGACGTAATGGACTGTCCTTCAATTTCTAAAATTGTACAACATCATGATGTCTAACATTCAAAGGACAATAGTTTTTTCCTATGGTATTGTCTGACCATTGGACCTATCCTAACATGATTTACATTTGTGTAACCTTTTGCATATGATCCTAACGATTTAGTGGTTAAACCAGTTTTTTAGTTAGCTGTATGGTATTGAATTGTTCTGACTAGTTCATTCTGCTTTTGCTGAAGAAGAGTGATGGATGTCACTCGAAACGTCCGGAAGTAAATATCCGTTTTTTATCCAGTTGTAGAGATTGAATTGTATTTGAATATTGTTTACCTGGATGTCTAACCTTCATAAACGCATGATGTCGAACGTTTTTGTCAACAGGAAAAGGGATTGATCTACATGATCTACAGTGATAATAGTGAGCCATTGGGTATTCTATTCTACTCCTTTGGAAGCGGGGAAAAAGACATAGAGATCATGGACGCCAGGGTCATTGAGGGAGGCGCCACAGGACAAATGGAATGTACAGGGGGAACTACCATGGTGGATGGCAGATGTGTGGAAGACTGTCACCCAGAATGTAACGGTAAGATTTTCTATGATTGCTTTGTAAAACACCTTCTAATTTTGTTTAACCCTAGATCAACGTAAGCTTAAAGTGCCAGCGTCAACTTCGTTATCAAATGTACTATTACGGTTTTGAAAAATGATGTTGAATAATGAGATTTCAAGGTTTTTTTTTCTTCCTAGACCACACTTGTTTTCCTACACCATTAACATCCTACATACTTTATTGTTACTTCTATGATTAAAGATTATGATTCATGGCAATTTAATGACGTAATTGGTCAAAGATGACATTATTGTTATTCAAATTCCATTAACATCTTTGATTTTATTTTTTGTACAACCATATGAAGGTTTTTAGTCTTCTTGGGTTATATAAAAAAAACTATTTTAGTAAATTGAAGCTGGCCGATCCAAGATAGCGGGCATATGACGCCAATTTCTGGCGTCATATTGGCATCAGGGCCATCATTATTGGCAACAGGAGAGTTGACAAATATCAATAAGATGCCCCTATTAGTTAACATTTGTTTCCCCTTTAATTGTAACTTTCAATTCCCTATTTAGGCGGTTTTTGCCAACAAATAGCAGTATTACGTCAAAGTATATCGTATAAACCCTACGTCATAACAATCTGAAAATTACTTAAGAGTTAAAACGTTACACATTAGAAGAACATCATCTCCTGTAACTTTGGTGATCGTAACCAAACCTGTTTTAAAATTACGAGACCCTACACCCCCCTCTTTAAGGAAGGTCCCTGTAAGCCTGGTCTAGATAGGGTTAATAAATATCTTAAGAAAATCTTATTTTGCAAATGGACAGCATCGGCTTAACTCAATTTTATCGTGCAATACAGGATGTATCCCAAGGTCCCCGGGATCAAAGCTCGACACCGAATGTCGTCTCTGTAAGCACGTTTCCCTTAAACTGGATGGTGGAGCAGTCCAATGTGTGGCAGCATGCCCAGAAGGATTTCTTGCCAGTAAGGATGGCTTGTGTGAGCAACAGTGTCACGAAGAATGTAACGGTGAGTATTCCTAAGCCCTTTTGTGTATTTTTATAGCTATGAAGAAAATCTTTTAAACTGGTTTATTGGCTTGAAACTCCTGGCAGCAAAAGTGCTGATCTGCGAGATTCACGGTTACGAAGTTTTACAAACACTACAGGTAAAACACATCAACTTATATACATGTGTACATTGACCAGTGGGACCGCGTAGCGCAGTGGTAGTGGTACTGTGTTCGGCCTGTGACCGAGAGGTTGCGGGTTCGAATCCGGCCATGCAACCGATCTTGTGCCCTTCGGAAAGGCACTTTACACGACTTTCCTCACTTTACTCAGGTGAAATGAGTGCTTAGCTTCGGCTATGGCCGTCCCTCGGAAAGGACGTAAAATGGGGGTCCCGTGTCTGAGGAGAGCCATACCCCAGGCACGTTAAAGAACCCTCACACGTGCGATGGCGCGGTGTGCGTTGGGACAAACCATTCTGTCTGGAGTTGGTGATTCACTACAAATCACCCGGACGGAGGCCTGGCGAACCTTCGTGTCGTATCAGTCATATGGTGATTTGCATCATTCACCATGTCCCGGAGAGGAGAAGGGACTAAAATGCCGATTGATACAGCATTACATGTTGTGCTGCCCCTACGACTGATTCAAAGGCTATGGGACTACAACTGCTACTACATTGACCTAAGCATTAAGAAAAAGTCTATAGTGGCCACCTGTCCAACGCGGCCCGTCGTTGGATCTTTTCTATCTTGTATTGTGTGTTTGTAAGGGCAGGGTGCCAGACTGGGGCAGCGTATTTCAGAACGGGACGGATGAAGCGGGCGTATACGGTGACTAGGTCTTCCACGGGTAGATTGATATTTTATTGTTATTGAGTGGGCCGACTTCTCACTCTTTGCAGCCAGGGTCTGAATTGCGAGGAGCTTACAATGGGCGGGGCTAAATCGCAAGGGTCTGGAGCGAGCTGCCATTCGGCGCTACTCAGGTGACCTCAATACGACAGTAATTGCCCCAGGTGTGGCCAAGGTACTGTAGCTATAGGTTTTGGACCACTCACACCACACCATCGCACGTGTGGCGGGTTCTTTAACGTGCCTGGGGCATGGCTCTCCCCAGACACGGGACCTCCATCTAACGTCCTATACGAGGGACTGCCCCTAGCCAAAGCTAGGTACTCATTTTCACCTGAGTAAAGTGAGGAACGTCGTGTAAAGTGCCTTTCCCAAGGACACAAGATCGGTCAAACGCAGCTGATTCGAACCTGCAACCTCTTGGTCACGGGCCGAACACAATACCACTGTGCTACGCGGTCCCACCATATTAAATTGTGGTAGTCGGCAGAGAAGGTACAGTCTCTCGCTTTCTTTCGTTTTTATATCAATGATGTGGGGGTCCCGTCCTGCTTGGAACGTCACTCCTAGGCACTTGGCGACACTTACCACTTCCAGCTTATGCCTGTGGATGATGAGTGGAGGTTGCGGAAGTGATGTGCGGCTGAAACAGACATGAATGCCTAAAAGTCACATTTCCCAGCTTTCAGTTTCATACTGTTCTTATCTGACCACGACAACGGTTCATTGAGGTCATTCTGCAGCTGGATAGTTCAAGGAGAAGTATTTTTTCAACGATGTTTAGGTCGTCGACGAAGGCCCAGGTGGGGTGATGTATGCTGTTTGTTGGGCGATGGGCTGTTCGTGTGGGCGATGAACACGATTGGTCCTAGTTTGGTCCCCTGTGCCAGACCGCACGTGAGTTGTTTTGTTTTGGTTGTGACAGTACACCGTGCAGTGGGACCGTGTTCGCCCGTGACCGAGAGGTTGCGGGTTCGAATCCGCCTGCCGCGTTACCGATGTTGTGCCCTTGGGAAAGGCACTTTACACGGCTTTCCTCACTATACTCAGGTGAAAATGAGTACCCAGCTTCGGCTCACGGTGATTTACATCATTCACCCTGACGGGAGACCTGGCGTATATGAAAGGGTATGTCACCCCGCAAGGGGCGGTATAACCCCGTCGTGTGTAAACAACATGTGCGAACATGTGCGATCACGTCGACCGATGATGTATGTTCGTCTGTATCTCTGTGGATCTGCCGCTACCAGCCCAAAGCTGCCTAGGCAGATCCGTGTAATGAGTTGTATCATTGGCAATAAATAAATAAATATCTGGTCTTCTGGCTGCGTCCCGAGTAAAAGGAAGCAAGCCGAGGTATAAGTCCCGGTCTGACTCCCTTCTCAATCAGATGTTTCATCGCTGCAGTATATATGGTCGAAAGCCTTGCTGCAGTCTGTAAGCACCCATGTGCCACAAGTGCAAAGTTCATCCGCAGTAATGTAGAGATAGATGATCAGCGAGGCTGAAAAGACAGTGTGTAGAAGTTCGGCCTTCAGACAGCCGAATCGATCTGGGGATATGCTCGTTCTTCTCTATGTCCTGTATGACCTCCCATGTGGCAACGAAACGATCGCAGACTTTGGCTTTGAGGGACGTGCCTGAGATTGGACGGAGTTGACTTATGTCCGGTGGAGAGGTTTTAGGTAAAGGTGCCACAATCGCCTCCTGTAGCTGTGGAACAGTACTAGGGAAGTGTTAAGGTTGTCGGCTATTGGTGTACTGTGTTCGTAAGCGAACTCCTTTAACAAACTGCCACTTAGTCCATCCGGGCCTGGAGCCTTTTGCTGTTTTTATCTTCAGCAATTTCTCACACAGCTGCGATGGCTGGACCATCGGCGGTGGCCTCCTTGGGAGAAATGCTGGTAGTTCAGACAAGTTCAACGGTGATGAGGATGTTGTGATGTTAGTAAGAGTCTCGTTGATTTTGTTTGTTATGCCGTTATGGTCTTTAGGGTCTGTCCCCTCCACTCGATCTGTCATCTCCTTCCTTTGGCTCCCCGTCAGCACATTCAACTCCTGGTTCTTGGCTTTTCCTTCTTAAGGTTTTTAAGTCTGGTGTTGTAGAACTGTTTTTTTGGCAGACTTGATCTCCCTCAGAATCTTGTTACGATGTTTGCGCCAGTCTTTTCAGTTCTTTTAATTGAAAGCCGGCTGTCTTCACTTCACTTAAGACTTGATACTGGGTGAGATCCAAGGTTTGTCACGTACATGTATCCGTACAGACTTAAGAGGGAAAAGTGTGTTGCTATTGTCTGTTTTAATGTCTTATAGAAGGCAGTAGTTTTGTCCTGTGTCCCCTGTTTTTCTGACACGTCATCCTACTGGTGCTGAGTCACCCACTGACCAAAAGACAGGATACTGGAGAGTCCTTCATCGGTCGCGTTTGTCGTTTCATGGTCCTGTTCTGGAGTGCCCGGTGCTTTCGTGTTAACAACACAATGTTGTGATCATACTGACATCATCAGATATTGGACATCCCTCAACCTGCAGGAAAGACTGGCTGCAGCAGAAGACAGACGGTACTGGAGACAATTTTCTACCTTCATGTCTACCTTGTCTCCCCCCCCCCCCAACGACCGGGAGGTCAAGGGTAGGTAGGTTGTGATCAATGCGACTAAGAGGCGACGTTGCAGAGGAATGGTTATAATAATCAGTGAGATTAGTTATGATCAGATCTTATTCTGCAGACGAACAGCGGTGTTTTAACGAAATTTTATCATTTATCATTTTATCAATACAGGATGTACCCCAGGGTCCCCAGGATCACAGCTCGACACCGAATGCGTCGAGTGTAAGCACTACTCCATGACTAAGCTTGATGGAACTACTCAATGCGTGCCAACATGTCCTCCCGACCTAAAACCGTCACTAAATGAAATGAAGTGCCGCCTATGTCCACACTACGCCGTCCGCATGGAAGATCAGACACTTAAATGCGTTTCAGCATGCCCCGCCTACCATGCAGTCGGCGACGATGGATTGATGTGCGAACGTAAGTCCAAATTGAATACTGCTTTAAACTAGATGCAAATACATGGTCTGCTTGTTTACTCTTATACACATTTCACATAGTCTGATTGTAGCCATGCTATTTCACGACTGTTTTCTTTCTAGCAGACCGGTGCAATGCTCTAGTGGGTAGAGTGTTCGCCTTGCATTCGGTAGGTCGTGAGTTCGATCCCCGGCCGAGTCATACCAAAGACTTTAAAAATGGTACATGCTTCTTTCTCTGCTTAGCACTCAGCATTCGGGAAAGAGTATGGAAGTTGAACACACACCATTACCAGTGGACTAGCCCCCTGCTGTAGTGATTGCGTTGTGTGGCCCAAGGGCTACTGAAACGGAGATGGGCGCCGCCCTTTGCGCCATCAGGCGCGGGAAGGAACTTTGACCTTGACTTTTTTACTTTCTTTCTAGCATTTTGGAGGGACGACGGAAAATGTGGTTCAGGAAACGCCGCACCAGGAAAGAATCCCGGACAGTGTGACCCAAGCGGTGCTGAGCCCTGTTGTTCCCCACAGGGACAGTGTGGAGCTAGCGCCGCCCACTGCACCTGCTCAGGCTGTAAAGACTACCGTACGTATAATTCTCATTGCCATCTAACATTAAGTCACTGTACACACTGTCCAGTTTTAAGCAAGCTATCTCAAACATTGTCAACTAGACCTCTGACCCCTACACACTGTGCTCTATTGTAAATACTCCGTGATTGTTGTATTTTTAAAAATGTATGTATTCATGTTGATTGTAATGTTGATTCATGGTGATTGAACCTTGGAAGATTAGCCCGTAAGGGCTAAAAGGTTTCTTAATAAACAATAAACAATAAATATAAAACAATAAACAACAACAATTCCAAAATAAAGAAAATGATGCATTCCAAACTTTGCATTTGTACTTGTATTGTAAAGGGTAGTAAAGGTTTAATATACCAATTATCAGCTAAATGTGCTAATATATCATTAAATGGCATGGCATAGCATATCTGCCGCATTTACCCACATTTACCAGGTGGATGCAAATTTGCATGTGTCAAGATTTATGTACAGTACGAGGTATTCATAAAATCTGTGAGTTTACCGACAAAACCGCGTGGAATATTTCTTTCTTGCGTGATTACAACTTCATTGTTCCCATTATGCTTCCTCTTTCACAGGATGGCTGGACATGAAAACGGTAAGGGTTGTTGGGCAATCAGGATATCCGCTTGAGAGCGGAGGAGTGACATATGGTGCCGAAAAAACCGTGGATGGGAACGTAGGAACCTGGTGGAACCCTCAAGGTACCAACCGATGGCATAACAACTGGTACATCGCTTACGACCTCGGAGCGCCCTTCACAGTGACCAAAGTCGCCCTTATTAACTTTGGAGACTCAGCCCATGACGTCAAAAAATTCCAAATGTTAAAGTCAGAGAGGAAGATGCCATGGAGCTGGTCGTTTGCCATGTCCGAAATTAACGTGAGAGACAGCACGGATGCTCTACAGGAATTCGGCGGTTTCAGGGAAACAGCGCAGTATTGGCTATTCATAGTCAGGGAGACTCATTCTGGCTACCAGCCGTGGTTAAAAGAAGTGCAATTCCATGGATTCACAACTGGTAAAGGGAAAAATTATCTATATTTCTCTATATTTATAAACAGTTGATATCTGCGAAAGGGTGTCTGGTCTTCAAGCTTTCTGTGTACTTTAATATCTCTTAATTTGTTGATTTCTAACAATTTGTTACCTAATTTCAACTGTCTGAACTGTCTGTAGCCGCCACGCATCAACATATGATGCATGCGAACGATTGATTGATTGATTTCAACGCCTTATACTAAACTGCCTAAATCTCTGTATCCTAGGGATAGTCTTTTTTTTATATCTTCTTACATGTGTGATAGTCACTTAACTGTTTCGTAAATCTCATCCCGTCTACTGTTAGCGAAAGCAAAATCATATACGGCACAGTGCATTAGAAGCCAGTCCGTATGGAGGTGCAATCGATTATTGCGCAAAAAAACTAAAAATCCAGATAAGGTAAATAAGACAAAAGTCAGATTTTTATCCTCCAAAAATATGATCTATCAGAAAATAACATTTACTTTTTGATGCTTCAGAACGAAAAACAATCTCCCCCTTCTGCCATTACTCCCCATTAAGGCAAAAGGCCTAACTATAAATTTCTTAATAGATTTTTACCATAAACAAGTCCTGTACAAACCACAACCACACATTTTTAAATGAAAACATCCTCACGCTTTGGCGATACTTCCCAACCCTTAACCCCAACCTGCCAATTCATGCGTGAGATCGCGTGGAGCAGCGGCAGTGTATTTGTCTCAGGACCGAGAGGTCTCGAGTTCGAATCCGGCTGCGTCACCGATTTTGTGCCCTTGGGAAAGGCACTTCACACGGGTTTCCTCACTCTACTCAGGTCAAAATGAGTACCTCGGCTTCGGCTAGGGCCGTCCTCGAAAAGGACGTAAAATGGAGGTCCCATGTCTTGGGAAAGCCATGCCCCAGGCTCGTTACAAAACGTACCGTACGTGCGGTGGTGCGTTGTGAGTGCACCTACAGTTCCTTGGCCGCACAGTCCTGGCAGCCAAGCTGCTAATCTGAGGTCAGGGTATACATGAGAAAAAATGGTTATGTTTCACTTAAAAGCCAAATCAGCGTTATCCCACTCTTAAGCTAAGCCTTGTGGACAACAGTGTGATCTCGTGTGTGGGTAAAACACCTGAAAACAGTAGCTCTGATAGAGCACGTCACCGGAACGTACTGCGCCTGCGCAAACCCTGGCGGTTTGGGGCTTGGTTTGGTCAACGTTGCATTAAAATTCCGCTTGATGCACAGTATATGTTAGAGACATGGTTTCGTGTAAAACGTACACGGAGTTTTACCCTTATATACGCACGTACTTTCTTAAATGCGGCCCTTTAGTAAACCGGGGGTTTAGCATGACTATACTTTTCGCGCAGGCGCAGTACGTTCCGGTGACGTGCTCTCTGATAGGAAGAAAAAGCTTCTTTAAATTCTAACAGTGCTGATGACATTCCTTTTGCCGTTGGTAGTTGTCAACGTCGCCAAGGAGATGGAAGCGTCTCAAACCAGCAGCGCTGATGGCGGGGTCGCCAGGCTTGCTGTAGACGGGAACATCGATACCAACTGGGCTGGCGGATCCTGTACAAGAACTACCGCAGTGGATAATCCCGTTTGGAAGGTGGATCTCTCTCAGTCGTATGCGGTTAAGAAGTACGTATATATTCATGTACAGCACGTCCTGTATCAGTCATTATCCCTCAAACCACCGTATGGGGTCAAAACTGACCCCAGACGTATATTAACATGTGCCATTATGACATTTCTGATTGATAACAAATTTCCTCCCATGATTTTGTTTGTATATATGGCTTACAACTTCTCATACGTTTTCACTTAAATTGCTTGCTATCAACATTTTCTCAAAAGGGACCGAGTTTGGTGGCCCTAGCATAAGCTATTCAGGGGCTATGTGACTTTGAAGTTGGTGCAGGCATTAAAAAACCTTATCCGATCTTAATAGCATTAGTGCAAAATGTAGTCCTCATGATCTTTTGCATAAATTATGATAAGTAGCTAGAATTTTTCTCACCTAATCATGTCAAACTGTTCCACATAAAGCAATAAATATATACAAATCACAAAAAGAGTTTAAAAAAACTGTATTTTGTACAAAACGTTATGGGGTCAGTTTTGACCCCATAAGGTAATCTACGTCACAAAAAAGGTACGGTGGTTTGAGGGTTAATATAGAGATCTAATTCAACTCACACTAGCGCTAACGAACACAAACAAGTACTTAATGTGCATTAAGGCCATCTTGTCTCTTTCCGTTGCTTGGCCCGTTTTTTTTTAATTGAAACAAGCATCCAAAGTCCTCTTCATAGGAGCTAACATGTCTACTGTGACACTTTTCGTCAGTTCCCTTGAGTGTTAGATAAAACAGTTTGACTAAATTTGTGTGTGAGAATATGTATACTTCACCGCCATGAGCAATATGAATAGGCAAGATGTATGTATATATTCTATTATTTTAAGTTTGGAAAAAACGACGTTTCATGTTGTCATAGATGCCAAGGAAAAAGTCAAGATGCATGTCACAATACAACAGCAGTGATAGTGGCACTGAATCAACCAACGTTCACACATATATTATGTGGTTTTCATCTGTATGTACAATGTGTTTAAGTGCCATTGCTCCGTTCCAATCTCCACAGCGTGGTCATCTTTAACAACGATGACCGAATCAACCCCTTCAACATCCACATCGGGGATAACGAGGACGTAAGCACGAACCCCAAATGCGGTGGTGACCATCGTTTTCACAGGAATTCGAATCCACGTGAGAAATCAGTTTCCATGAACGTTCCATGTGCTGGAATGCGAGGACGTTATGTGGGCATCCGTGCACCCGGATCTTCCCGAGTTCTCTCCTTGTGCGAAGTCCGAGTGTTTTCTGGTAGGCCTTTACTGTATTAAGTTTACATGAATATGGCTTAAAGGGGCATTCCACTCCAGAAGGGAGTGATGTTTTCCAATAGATAATGTGTCAATGAATACATAATCAGCCGACTTTTGTGGAGTTCACCTTGGAATGAATTGCGTGATATGTGTTTTGTAAAACAATATGACACTCACTAATGCAGACCCTACCCATTTACTTGTTGTAAATACTCTCCAGCAACAATAAAACAAATTACCAGAGCCACTGCGCAGGGCAGATGTAGGGTCTTCAATATGACAATAAGTCACTAATGTGAAAGTTCTGTTTTCCGTGGTTCTGGTAACCTCCTAATGCATCCTCTAAAGTCTAGTACTTGCAGTTTGTAAAACTAGGTTGCCAATGTTTTATGGAAATACAAAATTGTGTTCATATGTTAATCAAATTTATCAGAGTGGCCATCGCAATTTTTCAGCTTTAATTTTTGGATTATACAGTAACATGATAACAAAATTTAAATTGTAAAACTGTTAATAGTTCCATATAGCTATCATACATACAAATATTATTGTTCTTATCAAATTTACCAGACATTAACGTGATCCTAATAAGCTTGAGAAAAAGTAAACAGCTACTTGTTTAATCATGAATGCATTAGGTTTTTAACATGTCAGTAAAACTTATTCATATCATAAATTAAGTTTATTTTCTATATCATTAAGCATTTATTGATTATGTCAGATTGTTTTTCAAACGTCACAAAATACAAGAAAGATGTACTATTACCATATATAGTTTAGCGAAGGGGCATTATTTCAATCGTTTACCCTTTTACAGGTCTGCTACGCAGTTTTTTGCGCTCAAATTTGAAATATTCTAGAACTAAGAAATCTCAGATTTACTACTACTTTTTGACACTTTTTGACACTTTTGTGTCATTATTTCACGTTTGCAACGTGACAATTAGCCTACAAACATTTCGTCCTACGCGCGCTGTAACTTTCTGACCTCCCTAGTTAGGCACCGGTGAGAATTCGAACAAGAATCAATCATCAACGGTTCGTTCGGAAACTAAATGGCTGAAACCCAGCGCGGGCGTGCAGATTCACAGGTTTTCAAACGCGCTCGCACGGCGAAAATATCGACTCCCGACATGCCTTGAATAGTGTTCCGTAACGTGGTAGGCTTGATCCAACAAACTATATAAAGAAATGGCCGGAAAATGGATTTTTTGTTTTCAGTTTGAAGCGCAAAAAAATGCGTAGCAGACCTTTAAGATTATTTTTCTTCTATACAGATGAAATCTGATGGGATGACCCTTACGGACACTGCGGTCATGAAGGATGCAGTGAATGAGTGACTGCAGAAAACTCAGCGTCATCAAGAAACAATAACGAACATTTGCTTTCAGCTTTTAACAAAGTTTTTGGCATGCTTACCCTTATTCGTTACCCGAATGAAATACAAAATAACTTAATGTTTCACGTTTTGTATTATATACATGTCTCTCTAAGCAAAGCCTAGAGAGACAGGTATAAAATACAAAACATCAAAAGTTAATTCCAAAATAGTTTCATCAGGTTGGTAGAATATAAGAGAATTCTTGTACGCAACCAGGTTAAACTTAATTGCTTAGGTTATGGTTTGAAAAAGTCAACCCCAGTGATGAACTGGGACGAGGGAGGGTACAAACTTGGCCACGTTTGGGATAGTGTTTTCGCCGCAAAGGCGCCACTTACTTCGGCTACATATAGCGGCGAGAAGCAGAAATCCAGTCAGAAGCTTCGAGGAAGGTGTCTGATAGACACCGAAACGTCAGCAAGTAAGTTTAACCTGGTTGTGTACAAGAACTTTCCCATATCAATTAAAAGTTTTAAGTTTTGATTATTGAAAACAATCGTTTACAAACGTGAAGCTTTACAGTGTTCCTATTGGCCCATTAGAGTGTTGACAGTGAAACGAATCCTCAATGCATATTGCGCTACAGTTCAACCGCACTATATAAAACTTATGCTAGCCCTTATTGTTATGGTGATTAGGATATTTTACCATTTATCTTTATCTTTACTTTGTACTTTGTGTAGTTACTATTGGCATACATTTTACTATGTACAATTGACATGCAATGAAGTCCATTCATTCGCTTTAGAATCCCATTGAATACAGGATAGTTGACATGTAGACTTTGGTATAAATGGAAACAAATACCATAAAAGGGGTCACAAATTCGCAGGTGGTTAAAATTTGTATGTAGCTTTAGAAAAACGTACCTAACGAAAATACAACAATATTAGTAGTAAGAAAAGAACAGCCGTACTGATATTACAAAACCAATATATATACCAAAAGGTATACCCTTAAAAAGGGACCGCGTGGCGCAGTGGCGGCATTTGCGGCTCGAGACCGAGAGGTTGCGGGTTTGAATCTAGCCGCTGCCGTGTCACCGATCTTGTGCCCTTGGGAAAGGCACTTTGCACGACTTTCCTCACTTAACTCAGGTGTAAATGAGTATCTAGCTGAGGCTAGTGACCTTGTGTGGCCTTGGTGGGGCTTTGTGGCCGAGACAGGCCTTAGGGGCATGTTCGGGCATGAGCGGCTCCCGCCATGGCACACGAGTCGGGGGTAGGAGGAACCCCTTACATCCTTGGTCGGAAGTCCTCCTAGGAGACGGATACTCCGAACAACAAAGCTGCATCTGCTGGAGCCGCCTCACACGTTGCATACAGTTGCCCCCGTGAGACGTAGTGCTCCAACAGACAAGAGGGTGGAGAAGGAATTGCACACCCCTCCTTCACCATAAAAAATCATGTGCAGGTCGAGGTAAACAGGCAAAAAGCCTGTCTGCCTCCTCATCTGTCCAATCGACAGGAGACCCCCCCCCTAAAAAAAAACGTTTAAAGGCATGACATTTAAGCGGTGGTAGAATTAAGAATTTATTTCATTTATACGTAAAATAGATTTTCTTTAGGTATTAAAACGTAGTAATAATCTTATAAAGTAGTAGGGATCGCCCAAATTAACAAATACAACATTTATCAATATTTGCCTTTTCTAACATAATATTTGCTTAGATATGCTGAAAGCATTCATCTCTTGCGTATAGCTTAGATGTAACCTTTTCTGAATACCCAAACCTTTTGCTGAACAAGGAAGTCGGGCAAAATGTAATATTTACTTACGGATTTTCCGACCCAATGTTTTTCCGATTTGAAAAAAAAAATAAATTCAAATTGATGGCCACACCTCGTGTTGACAAAATCTTACTTCCTCTCCTTTTTGAAATTAACTATGGGCCTCAAATTCTAGTGGCTGTACGTGCCTGGACGGTACGTTTATCATTTTTCTTCCAACTGCGGACTTTGCTACCAGGGACCCCCTCAATTTTAAAATGTAAGGTTTTCCTGTCCGATCTCTCGACTTTTTGAAAACAAAATTTTTTTTTTGACCGACCGACCCAATTTTTTCTTAAAAAATCCAAGAAACAAAAAAATGGTGTGGCCTACTGGTACCATAAATGATTCTTAAACTAAAAAATCCTTGTCAGCTCTCTACAGAGCTACCCCACATCTACAGTTGTATCTAGCAAAAGGACTAGGTCGCTTTATGAAGAACCTGTCGATGCAAAACAAATTGTAGGTGTATGGTAGAATTAGAAATTGCAGTAGATTTAATTTGGTTCAGTTCCTGATGCTATATGTAATGGTAAATGCTTAATCTTATAAAACCTAACGTTTGTTTTACTTCTTTAGGCAACTTTTCTTTTTCTTCCGATCTTGGACAGATAAAAAGGGAAAGAATACCTACTGCTTAGGTTATACAAGCACGTTGAATAAAAGTTTTTCAACTCGAAGAATAAGGCATTTTAACAATCGACGTCCAAAACAAATTAAATAACATTCAAATTATTCTCACTGATCTACAAAAGACCGATGGAAAAGGATGAACTGCTTCAGTAGTAATTATGCTAAGTCATTTATAAAAGGTGTGTACGTGAAACGATAAAACTTTGACTTGCTAGCAGGAATTTTAGTAAACGTTAACGTTGTAGAAAAAAGCAGTAGTCAGGACTAGGGCTGGGTATCGGTACAGCGTGCCGGTACAAAACCGGTTTTTCTTATTGGACTGGTCCGAAAATCCTGTTGGACCTGTTAGAAAATTAACAGATTATTTCATCAGGCATTCACACGCTTTGATGCTTGCAGGTGGAAAAAAAAACAAGAGTGAAGTAGAGTAGAGTTTATAGTCATTTCTACAAAGTTTTACAGGCAATCTTACAGGTTTAGTTAGCGTTGTTGGATTTTAAAACGCCAGACTGAGTGTAAGTCTAATACTCCATCAAACAGATTTTTTCATTGCAGTGAAATGGACCATTGGTATGAGTCATACTGAATTAGGTCCAGGTTCAGGTCAGGAGCTGGACCTGATCTTTTGGACCTGAACAGGACCTGGACCTGAATTTTCTTTACCGGTACCCAGCCCTAGTCAGGACCAGCCATAGGAGACATGTTGCTGTACATAGCTGTGGTCTTTTTTGGTGGCCGTGATGCTACATAAAGTTAATTCAGTCTATTAATGGCATTCTAAAATGATTCCGGCTATCTAATGTGAAAAAAAAAAAAAAAAAAAAGTTTTTTTCTTTAAGTAAACGAAAGGATTATTGATGCTGCAGGGCAAACCCCCAAACGTAGCGTAGGGACCCAAAAACCTTTTTTAATACGATATTTAAAAATAATTATCTATCTTAGCCTCATTTTTTTAGCATATATGCTGCTCATTGTATTGTTCATGTAATGCAATGCATAAGACAAGCTTTTATATGCTTACCATCGTAACACCCTTCTATGCACTGCCCTACTTTTGAACAACATGCTAAATTCTACGCTACGACAAAGGTTTAAAAATCTTACTGAAAGAAATGAAAAAAATGGTTCTTTGAAGAACTGAAATGCCATGGATTAAATTGATTTTATGTTGCTAGATTAGAAGAACTGCAGCTACAAGGATATCACAAGAATTTGATTTGACTACATCTTGTATATGTAAAACTGGGAATAGTTTAGACAATAAAACGCAAGCTGTTTTTGTTTTGGTTATAGCCTGTGCAGAAACAAATGAACATTGTATCAACTTACATCTTCGGCAAAATAAATCATTTTAGGCATGATGCCCTCTATCTGAATTCTCATATTAAACAATTACAGAACACCAGAAGTGATTAGCATGAAACAAATAAGTAGATAAATAAATAAATAAAATAATAAATGATAGCAGCACAAATTTACTGCTGTCTGATGCACATCCACCGAGAATGAAAAAGTGTTGGTATACGATCGTTGCACGGACATCATGTCATTTCAACATTCTTGTAATAAAATTGTAGTTGTCCTTATCAATGTGTTGTCTGTTGTTTTTTTTTTGCATTATACGTGTTTGGAAATAGATCAAACAAAATAGAAATAGGTATGATATTATGTTATGATAATTCTATCTTTTAAATTGAAAATCAGGAAGAAAAGTGAATAACGGTAAGTCGCAGTGATAATGTTTTAAATGTTTGTATTGGTTTAAAACATTGCCCCCTCCCCATCGTGGCCCTCTATCCATTCGAATAAACAGCCCAAAACTTTAAAAGCTATACTTTGGAGTTTTAAAAGTTCAAACTATAAACATATGTACATATATAATATCATCATTAAGCAGACTTGATAAAAGATGTCACCACTGGGGAGGTAGAAACAAATAGTTGATACAATGTCACCATTGAGTAATGAGACCATAAAGTATATCAGACTTTTCCTTAAAGGAACATAATGTAGAAATTTGGCGCCAAATTTTAAAATGTTCTGAACTTTAAAATCTCCAGTCAGATTGCCATTTGTAACTTATTTGCGTCATTTTTTCTAGCGATAATTAACAACGCCAAAGTAAGCCGCGACCAAATTCACTTACTTCCGGGTAGACTACCGGAAGTAAGCCGGCCGTAGATTTCCGAATCGACCGTTGCGGTCGCAGATCTTCGGAGCGTAGCGGGGACTTTAAACAAACTTTAGTAAGGATTCGAGCGAACCACCGAACGCGTTCTAAAGCGCACTTTGGTTCGTCGGAGTGTTGAATAAAATGGCGGACAACTCAAGCGGCGGAGGGAAGTGCGCATATTTCAAGACGTCCTCACCTCACAACAAAGTCGTATCCATACGTTGTAAATATCGCTGTGCAGTGTAATAAGGTAGACTCAACTCTTAATGGAGAAAAATGACCGAAAACAGTGGCTTTATTTTTTACATTATGTCCCTTTAGCACCAGGGACTTGCACTGTCAGATGTGCCATGTCCTTGACGGTGGGCTTTGCAGAAAGCAAACAATTCACGGTAAACTTTCACGGAACACAACAAGTCTGAGATAGTCATCAGTTTAGTCCAGGCGAATGGTGCAAAAAGTGATGATGATGATGATAAGAGCATGGTTTCAATTGATCAAATATACAAATAGACACCAAAAGTAATTGTTAACCGGTTGTGACTTCAGAGCCCGACCCGTGCTACCCCCGCGCGCGCGCGCACACACACACACACACACACACACACACACACACACACACACACACACACACACACACACACGGAACTTGTGCAAATGAATGAACTTTATTGCACGACAATTGTACGTGTTACAATGTATAGCAACGACTATTGTAGTACAAAATAGAAGTATAGGGTAAACATTAATATTATAGTACTAATTACTTTAACAGCAAATGTGACCGTCACATTATCGAGGATCGTGTCTGTAGTGAGTTTAATGGGTAACATACGATAGTGTGCAATTTGGCTAAACGTCATACCAACATTTTGCTGTTATTCGCTTTATACAGAAACTTTCCAGATATTTTGCTATCATACAAAGCTTTTACAGTTACACCTCAGAAACAACAAAAAAACAGTATCATAGTAAGTTATCCCCCATATCCCCATTCTCCTTGTTAATCTATAGCAGATTCTCTCTCCAAAATGTACATTCCTCGTCCCTGTAGTCCATTCTTGGGGACACGACTGAGTCTTTGCTCCGCTCCGTCTGGTTGTCATTGGTCAGAAGTCCTTCGGGAAACGCGCCGGTTCGCGCAAACGCACTGAGCAGCTGATACAAGGTCAACGACCTCGGGTTAGGCGGCTCTTCCTCAAAGAAACTGGTCCAAATGCTGTCCCCTTGGCACTGATTGGATGAGGAGATGTATCTGTTGGAGATGGGCCCCCCCGTACTGATGTCCAGGTACTCGGACAGGTCGATGAACGGGCAGGTGTACCGAAGGTCAGTTGCCATGGAAACGCAGACGTCATTGGCGGGAGTGCTGGTGTTCGCGTCGTCATGGCGACGGTAAAGGCTGACGGCCTCGGCCTCGTGATCGCCGACGACACCTGGTACAAATAAACATGTGTAAGCAAACAAAAGTACCGAAGTAATGTGTTCCTTTCTTAGCACTCGGTGTCCAGTGCTGATACACCTTTCGCACTGGATCTCCAGTGATGAAGCTACGTCAGCACTGAGAATCCAGTGATCATCATGAGGCAATTTCGGCACTGATCAGCTCCGAATCAGCACTAGAAACCGAGAGCTGAGAGCACATTCCACACTGGAAAACCAGTGACAATAAATATTGTAACAGGTAACTGAGTGCTGACAGCCAGCTTTTTTTTACGCTTCTCTCCTTTTGAGTACGTTGACATGGATATTCCAGAAGACGCAGAACGTCACAAAACAATTATAATAATGAAAGAAAGAAGCTCAACTGCATGTTCTGACAAGTTTACTTATTTCTTATAGCTAGTTAGAGTAGATAAGTGACACAGAAAGTCACAAAATGACAATAGAGAAAGAAAGAAACTGCACATTAATAATGTCTTCTGATTCTTTCAATTTTCCTTACTTCGTAGGACCTTGATTAACATCGTGTCGTTCATATCCATGTCCATCGTGACGTCACATCCTCCCGTCATGCCCAGCGCGAAAGAGATGTTCCGGTCGGTGGCGTTCTCGTCTCCTAGCAACGTCCACCAGGGGGATTCTGGGAGGAGCTCGTTGTGTATGACCTGCTGCGCGGTTTTCCACTTGGACAGAGAACACTTCTGATCTTCATGGGGGAACCAGAAGGAGTGGTCTCGGCGTGGAACCGCCTGAAACATGCAAGATGAAGAAAGAGGAATTGTTACGAGACACACTTAAGCTAGCTGGAAGTTACACAAAACGTAAGCCTTTACCAAGGCCATCGTGTCCTGCTGTACTTAATATGTATCTAAAAAATCACATTTGTCTCTGGCATGAGGGTAAATCAGAAGTTTTGAAGTTGTTAACATTTAACGTCCCTTTCAGCATAATTTCATTCTCCTATACAGAGCCTCGTCCGCGACCTATAATGTTCCCCTTTTGGGGTAGCTCTGCTAAACCGGGTCGAGATTTCCAATTTTATACGCGTGGCCTCTAACCACTTATTCGTCAATTAGAGAATCAACAGAAAACTGGAAACTTCCTCACGATTTAACCGTTATACTGTTGTATAGGCAGCGGACAAGGTTCTTCTGGGTAAGAGAATTAATAAGCCCTGTCCTTGGTGCTGAACATCAGCTAAACAGCTTTCTGTTGAGTGTTAACAGACCTACCGACAAGACCACAATACTGATTAAAACAGGGATGACTTTCTCAGCGTGGGTTAAGAAAGAGCGCACTTGCAGCAACTACCTAGCCGTTGGGTCAAAGGCCAGGGGTCCTGGGTTTTAGAGTGCCCTGATATGCTTCGGCGTTGTGTCCCTGGGAAAGGCACGTAACACAAATCGCCTGAGCCCAGGTTTGGAAATGTAACGTAGGCTAGTTTACCGGGATTGCAATAATCTCCAGGCAGGTTTACCAGTGGCATAAGCTAGCTAAGGAGTACAGCTCGCCAAAGGGAGCCATCAGCCACCAGGCAGGCTGCACTCCTCTGGCAGCTTTTGGTACTATATTTTGCTACCGTAGGATCTGCTTTGAAATTAAGCGTGCAATACAAACAAGCAAAAGCGCACCTGTAGCAGCTGCCTGGCCGTGAGCTGTCTGAGACACGAGGCGTTCCGGCAGCCCGTGGAGTTGAGCACGCCGATGTTCTCCGCGGAGGAGTTGAGGAGGGGTCTGTAGCGCCTGTGCTCGACGTCAGCCAACCACACCGCCTGGAACAGCCCGCCGGACATGGGGGACGTCAGCAGGCACAAGGCGTGGGAGGCGGCTGGGTGGGAGGGAAAAAACTGACCTGTGACATGGACACAGAACATAATTACATACAACTGCTATGTAAGGCGACAGGAACAGTGTGTCGAATAGGGCTGACGTCAGTAGACACAGCGCGTGGTAGGCGGCTGGGTGGCAGGGAAAGACCGACATAAGTCTTAAATCATTGACACAGAACATAAGTACGTACAACGGTTGTCTAAGGCGACAGGAACAGTCTGTCGGGCATACGTTAGAGGGCATAGCGCGTGGGAGGCAGCAGGGTGGTCGGTAGAAAATGTGTAACGTTATATTGGGAACCGCAGATAAACAATCACACACACATACATACAGGCAGGCAGACACACAGATAGACAGACACGCCCAACCAGCCCGAGGGTCAAGGGTGTGACATTATCAGGCACAGGGTATGGGCCATAGAATTGTGGAAAGACGTTAGGACATCTATATGATTTATACATCCTAACAGCAACCGATAATTCTTTAAAACGCATCAACCATTGCAAATGACCTTGAAAACTACGCAAGGTAAGGTAACCATTCAACTGGATAGATGTTGGAAACAGATATAGAAAAAAACGTACTAATTGTAACATAAAGATAAGCACGAGTTGTAGAACAGATGATATGAAAAATGACATGGCGTCTTCTTCAGCTTTTTTGATAAGAATGAAAGATTCAAACACGGACAAATATCAATGATTATGAACATTACCGCGTGTTGAATGGGTTTAATTCAGCACCAAGGACAGAGCTTGTGTAAGTAGGGACGTGCGAAACTTACGTGGGTAGGCATTATTTTATAAGCAGTTCAATGTTCAGGCGTTCACAAACTGCTAATAAAACCCGAAAAAAACTTAAAAGTTTCCTTACCCTGTCCCTCCCCCACCAGCGTGACGCGGCCCGGGTCTCCTCCGAAGTCCGCGATGTTGTCCTGAACCCACCGCAGCGCCGCCAGCTGGTCGTGCAGGCCGTAGTTACCTACTCGGGGCAGAAAGATAGGATAACATTGGTAGAACTCTATTAGCTGTATACCGATATCTTTTTCTTTGTTGAAAACCTGATAAATACAACATTGCTGATACTCCCAGAATTTGACAAATTTGAGAGACTCAATTGCTCAAAACTACGTCTATAAGCTTCGATAACTAGGCACTCAAAGACGACTATATCAGAAACTTTCTGTCCATTATGGGAACAATCTAACCGCATCAAGACGAAATATATTTTACTACAGCGTTATCGCACACACTCATATACGAACACACACGCACACAGACACACACACTCACACATACACTCACAGACACATAAACACTCACAGACACACAAACACACACACTCAAAGACGCACACATACTCACACACACACACACACACAAACACACACACGCGCACACACGTGCACGCGCGCACACACACACACAAGCACACACACAAACACACAAGTACCGTACATGAGTATTGCTCCGCAGACTCGTCCGACAGAATGCCGAGCGCCAGGAATCCGAACACGTTCTGTCGGTAGGAGAAGGTCACGTGGACAGCAGTGGCGTTGGAGGTCACCAGACTGTGTGACGTCACCTTGAGACGGACCAATAACATTACCGATGAAGAGACGAGGACACCATATTTTATCTTGTCTGCTGGTGTGCCTTTTATATAGAGGCATTCAATGCCAGCAGGGCACTTTGCTTTTTTTAGTTGCAATCTTTCAGAGGGATATTAAGTAATGTTCGCATGTATGAATATGCCATTTCCCACAAAAACTCTTATTGACAAGTATGATGGAATCATGAATATCTTTGAGGCAACATCAAACATGGGACCGAAGTGATCACAGGGATTGCGAAAGATTTGCTGTATACCATGTGAATCATCGTCTGCGTCTCTATAGATTAAATATTCACGAATCTGACCTTTCTTTGTGGTCGCGCTGCCTTGAAAAACGCTTTGTGATGATTGCCATCCACCGTATCCAGTTGGTACTGCAGCAGCTGAGGCAGCGACGGGCGCTCCAGGATCCAAACGATGACCGGAAGCGGATGTTCGGGGTGGAACTCTGGTGTCCAGACGTTCAGGTACAGGCAGTCCTCGTCGCCTGTGGGTGGAGACCGAAAAATGCAAAGGCAAATGCTTGATTGACTGAATGTAATTTTTACCCATGGAAAATATCTTTCGTCCAATAACATCTAAATTCCACATTTAGAGTTCCAGCGTTGAGGAGGGCAATCAAAAATTGAAACAGGAACAAAAAGGACAAAAATAAACTTCTGGAAAACCAACTTTATCAGCAATCACCTACGAAATTCATGATCAATTATAAAGAAACGAATGTTGCTTTTCCAATCCCAAATCCTTTTGTATGATTCTCATCATGATACGGACATTAAAAGACAATTGGGAAGACAATGGACAAAGACAGAAGAAATGCACCACAAACCAACCTACATACCAACAATATTCCCATCCTGGATGGTAGGACAGGAGACTTGGAAGGTGTCCGCATACACGGTCTCGTTCCGACACGTTTCGTTGGTCTTTTGTTTCGTTACGGTTGGCTGCCATCTCAGGGGCCCGACAGGCGGTTCGCCATATGGTATACCTGTATCGATAGATTGTAGATGTTTGTTGACTAATTATTATCGATTTCTTTGTTCATCAACTAATGCCGATTCCTCTACCATTATCGTCGTCTTCCATCTAAAAACGATTTTTAAAAAGTTATAACTGTTAAGTTAGAGCAAAATTGTCAAACTTCCGTTCATACCCCTAGAGAAATTAGATAATTGTGTAGATCTAGATCTATGCTTTGTACTTTGATGAGAGCCCTGTCGGACACTTGATTGAGTCCGTTGACAATTGAAGAAGTGAAGAAAATAGCGAAAAATCTTTTCTCTGTACTTTCAAGGACAACAAACCCTTTCCTATCTACTATTATCACCAGCCTATCTGAAACGCCACGTGGGAAACAACCGGGTTTCTGGATCTCTTTCGGACTGTTGAATAAAAATAATGAAAAACTATTTGCTTTCCCTTCAAACACACGGATTTAGGGCCCCTGTCACCTCCAAGAGGATGAACTGAACTGAACTGAACTGTCAGACTCAATATATCTTCTTTATATGCTCAAAGAAGTGCTGAAATCATCACATCACCTTTAAAGACGAACAGCCCGTCCTCCTCGACCCCCACCACCTTCTGACACGCCGTCTGCAGCGCGACGTGCGGCCGCGCCTTCTCACCGGACAGGTTCTCATAGAACAGGAAGTACAGCCGGAACTGCACTCCTAATATGGACAGGAGGATCAGCACGCCCAGCATCACTGCGCATGAGCGGGTCTTCAGGCATGCGCAGACGTCCTGCCGCTTCTGGTAGTCGACCTCTGACGTGCGCTGGACGTTCAGCAAGGTCACGTTCTCCAGGCCGTCTTCTCCTTCATCGTCTTCTTCGGCAACTTCCTCACTGGCTTCTGTACAAAATATTAGATTTATATATTTTGATTTTCAAGCAATTGCAAGATTGTCACTACATATTTTTCTATTCAGAATCGAACCTTTATCCTCCCGTCGATGTTATTTGTATTCGGTCAATGTATTGTTTTCATATCAGCATGAATTTCCATTGTTGCTACAGTTGTCGCTAAAGCTTTGGTGCATATCTTTTGTGTCATCGACAGTCATGTTTTTCTGTATATGGCTGAGAGGCCCAAAACAGTCTCTGACCTTAGTGCTGAATGTTAATCAGACATAGAGTTACTGCCGCTGTTGCTGGTGAATTTATTTGTTTGATGTTGCGTAATATTTAGATGCGCGCCAGTCCCCCCTTCCACTATGAATGTCTGTGCCACCCCTGTATGTTTCGTGCCTTTTGAAACGCTATACATGTATTCCGACGAACTTTGGGCTGCAGTAGTACTAAGCTTTGTAGCATGTATTTCCGTCTGGTGACTCCATCTCTGTTTACGGATATGCAACTGACATGCAAGGAACACCTGCTGATGGACGGATAAGGATTTTGTTGCATTTTGTCACATTTCTAAACATGGGTCCGACAGGTTGTTTGTGAAAATATAATCATATGGTTACTGTTATACGTAAACACAAACAAAAGTAATGCCGACGACTATTCTCTTTACGCAAGATTACGTGTCTTGCGAGTTTTATTTTACTTCAGATAGTGTAAGTACCCTGCAAAATAGTTTTCATGGCCTATACAGGGCAGGGCAGCTCCTCGGCACAAGGTTTGGCTATGACGTCTCCCAACTCCCATATTTCCATGGGGCATGTTACTTGCTTGCCCTGTAGCTGAGAAGCTACCCTGTGTATACCCTGGTCGAATTGATGAAAGGAAAAGGTCAGGATTTTTCCGACCAACCTCTGCTTGGAGAGTACTGCAAGGGAACATTCTCGCAAACGGGCAATATTAATGACCTTTAAAATTGGCTCGCACAAACCCTGTTTTCAAACCCGAGTTCTCACCTGGCGAAGGTGGCTCTTTCTTCCCCAAATCTCCCTCTACCGTGAAGTCATAAAAAAACGCCGGGCTCAAACTCCACGGCAAGGTCTATGGTGCCCCCCCCCCCCAAGATTTAGAACCTGAGGACGGGGGGTGCCAAGATTCCCTTGGGGTATGTTGGCCTGTGTAGGGCCCGGAAACAATCTGGCACACAGCTACATGCTCCTACAGGCCTCTAAAGTTTGTTAAGGCTTTCTTTTAAACCTCACCTGGCGAAGGCGGCTCCTTCTTCCCCAAGTCTCCTTCAACTGTGAAATCATCAGACGACGCAGGGCTCAGCAGCTCCACTTCTTCTTCCTTCGTCGTCTTCACCATCTTAAGGATACTCAGTTTTCTGAATGAAACTTAAGAAAAGGGACCCTATCTGCTGTAGGTCTTGCACTGTCCTTCATACACAGGCCAAGAGAGCGTTAGTGTTTCAGCGTGTCGTCATGAGGAGTGCCAAACTGTCTCTTCTGAGTGAGAGGCGACGTGTACAATCGTCTGTGTCCGTCAATACGGCCCGGATCTGCCAACAGGGACTACACAGGGACAATCATGATATATCGATGTTACCCCATAATAGACATCGTTTTGCTAAGTCACAACATTGCTTTTTAGGCTCATGAAGTTAGTTTTCCCTACCCACAAATGTCGCCTAAGTATTCGTTTAGCAGGCTAAGATATAAAACAACTTGGTGTCATAGGAGATATACTTTGAAAGCGATTCCCAACTGTTTCTTGATCGAAAAGTTTTTGACGAAATCAGCTTGTTTAGGAGTTATTACAAAGATGACGACATTGCACGATCCCGACAGGAACAATAAGCACATCGCCCAAGTCCCCAGCTGTTACACACACAACCCATAATCCCAGACAATGGGACTATCGGCCTTTTGTCGACCCGGAGAGAAGCTGTCAAACACACACATACAGAAAAGAAAGCCACTACCAGGCTGCACAGGGCGCTGGAAAATAATAGTAGTAAAAATTGGCCAAATAAGACAGAAAACACACCAGAGGAGTTAGATGGCCGAGTACAGTTTGCTACCTAACGTCGTACTCGTCGGCCATCTAACTCCTCTGGCGTGTTTTCTGTCTTATTTGGCCAATTTCTACTATTTTCCAGCGTCCTGTACAGCCTGGTAGAGGCTATAGAAGAGCGCTGATTAGCTGGCGGTGACACGTGGAGTAGAGGAACAAAATTAGGCTCTATATCTGATTGTATATGCATATACCAGAATTTTCCTGTTGATCTGTCTAACTTCCCTCTCTTCTTAACGTACAATGTATACATTATGATCCGTATAAAACCAGTTATCTTAATCTCGTTTTATTGACCAATCATTTGCCCTTTATTTTGCAATAACCAGAGGCTTGATTGTCAGACAATTTGCGACAAAAGCCGTATTACATGGCTCCGTACTAGAATGATTGTGTTGCTGTTAGACAATTATAAACTGTATCATGAGGAATGAATAGTACTTTTCAACTTTATCAAATAAATCCGTCTGTACATCGAGAATATAAATCTATATCAGTGACACGCTTAGCAAACCTTCTGCAGGAAACATTTTTTATTTCCACATCCAGACATGTACAAAAAAGGGAAAGGTTGATTCTGCTGAGTTGGCTTTATAGTACAACCTATATACATGTATGTATGTATGTTTATATCGTGTATTGTTGTCTATACTTTACTGTTTGCGTTTGTTGACTTAAATGATGGACGAGTGGCATCTAGCCCTTCGAGGCATGAACGTATAATAAATATGTTCTACTGAATATGAAGCCTGGGGACTTGGATTCAGTCCCTCAAAATATGAAGGCAGCATTTCCCTGTTCTCTTTTCTAAAAGGCGATAATCTTTTGTTGTGAATTTCTGAATTCATCTATGTATTTACCAAGTCATTTGCACTCTATGTTCTAGAGAGTCAATCCCGTCAATACCAAAAATAAGCACACGCTCTAATTTCTGTACACAAAACTTCCTAAGGCCCCCATTTCACTGGGACGGCGCTCTCGTGGCGCTCTCACGGCGATGGCAAATTTGACCATCGCTGTGAGAGCGCCGTGGAATCGCTAAGGTCGCTAGGGGAGCGCGAGGGCTCGGTAGGAGTGCCGTAAGAAATGTCGTTCTTTATCTCTGAAATTCGTTAAGTAATCTTTCGAATCTTTGGCCGCCCGTTGAAGTTGCTGATATTTGAGTTTTTCTTCGCTGAGAATGCGGTGGGGTCGCCGAAAACATTTCACTAGAGCAGCTTTTTCTGGAAATCGCGGCGCTCTCACGGCGATGAGGCAAATTTGCCATGGCAGTGAAGAGCGCTGTGAGAGCGTCGTCAAGTGGAATGTCCACTTTATTGAGGTACGGATGACCGCACCAGCTGGCGATTAGTCCCCAAGCAGACTCTACGGTGCATAAAGATAGTATCAAAGCTGGCAAAGAATTATAGCCGGCACCAGGTGCCCGTTTGACTCCCTTTGGCCGGCTATCTCCCTTTGGCCGGCTATACTCCTTTGCCAGCTTTGATACTATCTTTAGGCACCACAGGGTCTGCTTGGAGACTACTGGCGATGACGTACCACCGGTCCCGTGGTGTAATGGTTAGCACTCCGGTACGTACCACCGGTCCCGTGGTGTAATGGTTAGCACTCTGGGACGCACCACCGGTCCCGTGGTGTTATGGTTAGCACTCTGGACGTACCACCGGTCCCGTGGTGTAATGGTTAGCACTCTGGACTTTGAATCCAGCGATCCGAGTTCAAGTCTCGGCGGGACCTGCTTTTCTATCATTTCTAAATGATAGTTTGGAAGTTACACTTTCAACTCTTCATTATTTTTGTATAGGCCAAACGGCCTGGGATTCCGACCTAGGAATTGTCCCAAATAAGGAAGAATGCCTGATAGTATTGCCTAATAGTATTAGGCATCCTTCCTTATCGGGGACGATGTAAAAATATTTGAACTGTTGAACACAACATTATAAAGATTTTATGGTCACCCTATTCAAGTCATTTCTTTGACAGACAGGACTGGTCCAAGACTGGATTTTGCCACATCTCCAATGAGTTGTAAGTATACGACATAGTCTTTATATTTGAATGTATAACTCCATTTTTGAAACATCTGGTACGCCTGTCAGTTATTGCATGTTTTACCAATTTGCCTCCTCCAAAGAGGGTAAAGGTAGTTCACCTTTATCCGTGGGGTAACCTATATATTTATTTAAAAAAACATGGTACATGCATTTAGGAGTGTCGAGCCGACGAACGGTGAACAGAGACGGTTGGCGTTATAAACTTCCTGGCACGTTTGACCAATTGTTGATGTCACGTATCCGCAAGATCACGCGTCTGTAACGCATGCGGGTTTACTTCGGAAATGACCGGTCATCAGTATTGACCATGAAGAAGGTGACAGTGATCGTTAGAATTTTGATCAATGTGCTCTTTTGTGTTGGAAGAAAGTTTAGCAATTAGTACTATGATTAGTACCAACAGGGAGTACCAACACAGATGAGCTTCAATAAGCCCTTTCACAGAAATCTAAACGCGTGTGCGGCGTCAGGAATGCTAGGTAAAATGTCAAAGGTAAAGGCCCCGAAAAAGAAACAAAACCCGTCTGGACATTGTTGTGCAGATCTAAACAATGGTCGAGACAATGCATGTTTTCTTTTTTTCGGGACTTTACCTTTGACATATTATATGTACCTAGAATTCCTGTCATGGCACATGCGTCCTGATCTCTGTGAAAAGGCTCATGATAATTCATTGTTTTGTTTGCTGTGAAAACAACCCCGTTGTGAAGACAGCACCTTTGCTTGGTGAACACCAGTTATTCAACCGGTCCCGTGGTGTAATGGTTAGCACTCTGGACTTTGAATCCAGCGATCCGAGTTCAAATCTCGGCGGGACCTTGGGCCACCAACTTGGTGGTTCAGATAATTCTTTTTAGCAATGTCACTAGCAAGATTTTATTCGCTCTTTAAAACGCGACGCTTAGTTTTTTTTTGTAAAAAAGTTTCTAATGTGAGAAAATTTCATGTCCGAAAATAGCTGGGGCAACGATCGCAAGGAAAAAAACGTAATTTAGCGTTGTTTTTCTCTGCGTCGCAGAGAAAAAAAAAACGCTAAATTGCGTCGCAGAGAAATCAACGCTAAATTACGTTTTTCTCCTTGCGATCGTTGCCCCAGCTAGTCCGAAAATAGCATTTTCCTTGAAATCCAACACGAAATTTTCTTTTACAGCAGCCTGGAAATTTGTTGCATCACAACATTCCTACTTGTTAGTGCCAAAACACAGCAAAAATGTGTTTTTGAGTGTCTTGAGCATGCAATACCGTTTCTTTGCCACCATAGCAGGCTCTCTGGGCCTTTCTTTCTTTTTTTGGGGTGTGTGCTCATAATACCCCCGGTACACTTTAGTTGGCAGTTCTTTTAGCACTTTTTTGTTTTGGAGGCACAAGCAACCCAGTACAAAAAGAAACGGCCAGCAAATATGTAATATAAGCCCCCTAAAAAAGGCACAGAGAGCCTGCTATGGAGGCTTACCGTTTCTTATGTAAAACAACACATAGCAACAACAAAAACTTCCCAGGAATTACACAAGAGACACCAGCTATGAATGAAATATCTTCTTTGTTTCTTCAGAGATACACAGCTGCACCGAGCTCTTACTTACTAACTCTCTGTGCAATGAGTTAAACTTCTACAAGTCCAAGTTCATTAAATCAATCTATCTGAAGCTACACCAGCTGAGCTACACCCAGCATAGCGCCAAGGTGGTGGACACAGCTCAAAACATGACGAACACAGCGCATGATTAAAAGCAACCAAGAAATAAGTGACAGTACACATATCATGTAAATATGAAAAGTAACAGTAAAATATTAAGAGCACAAGATATCATTGACAAAGGATGAAACAAATTGAATTTTCCTTTTTTTCCCCAAAGAGAAAAGTCCATAAGAAAGGTGGTAATCTTGAGCCAAGTGTTTGCTAAACTTATGGCATGTCGATCGAAAACGTATAGCATTTGTACAACTGCTCATTGGCTACTGTTTACACCAATTGAATAAAAAGGAATAGTAAACGAAAATCACAACAAAAAGAAAATACTTCTTCAGGATTGAAGATCAAGAAAGAATGAGGCTTTGTTACTGCTCAAGTTCAAAATTTGGTCTATAATTTTTCATACTTTCCGCAATACTCTGTCCCTGGTTAGTTTCAGTGCGTAATCTGTGACTGAAGAAGGCATTGTTTTAGGATACACCACTGGCATAGTTTTTGTACCTAAATTTGTACATGATAACATGTACACTTCCAGCCAAGCTTTCTGCCATATACAGCCAGTTTATCGATCACAGCATACATTTTCAATTTATTGAAGCGCGAAAAAAAACGTTTTTTCATTGTTTTTGATCTACCTCATTGATAGCAAAGGTCAATATTGGCATCTGCATTTTCACATTAAGGAATTCGAAGAAGCTGTGGCCAGGGTGAGTGTCAATGTGCAGACATTTGGAAGTACATAATATTGCACACAAGCTGGGTAGGCTTTAGGAATAAGGTTAACATGAACTAGAACAGGATCAGACTGCATTTAGATGACATACACAATGTTTCTGAATACTTTTTAGCAAACTAATGGCAATAGAGTCAATTCAGATATTACCAATTATGTTTTGATCCACCATTGCAAGCATTTGTCAGTTGCTTCGTTGGTTTTCTTATGTCTTGAATGGGGAATGCAACATTGACAGGTTCTTTAATCATAATCTACAAGAGTAGCAAGGACAATGGTGCATTTTCTCAGTATTCAATTGAAGTAGAAGTAGAAAAACTAGCAACAAGACACCACCCAACACATAGCAGTGCGTAAAGATCAGCATTACAGTGTACATATAGTAGAAAAAGAGCGCTGTGTTCACTTGGCAATCTCATGTCTTATTGTTTTTACCTTTTCAGAATACTGCGCTAGCAAAGCGAGGAGGCTTTCAGTATACCATTGACATACTGTATGATAGCAAATTCACTACGAACATAGCATAATGTAATGTTCAAGCCATCACTGAAAGTTCATTTGTGACAGCTCCCATGTAAGAAATTGAAGAAAATGACAGCAAGTATTATAAGATTTACAGTTGTTAGCATCTCGCTACACAAATCAGCAAAGTTAGAAATATCCTACAACCCCCTCCTGAATAATGGTATGGTCCATCCATCTCCATCTTTGGGAGAGTCTACTTGTAAAAGGAGGGGTGGGAGGCATTGCTGTGAAAAGATTAGTCCTATACATTTGATGCAGGTGATAGCTTCAGTCACACAATCATGCAAAACGCTAGTTAATGATTTAAAACCCATGCATGCCATCAGCCATTCTATTGGTCCAGTTGCATTATACCCAGTATCACACATAGCTCCATAAAAAAATTCTTTTTTTTTTCTTCTTCCTCTGCTTTTCAAAAAGAAAATCAATTTTTTTTGGTTTATTTTTTGCCACCAATTAATTGTAAATAATCTTGGACGAAAATAATCCAAACTATAATCATAATACAGTTGTTTTGTTGCATCACTACTACTACACAAATTTGACAATAACACCAGACTACCAACGTCTAAAAAGTAGATTCTACCTTGCAATTCATTTCTGATTATCCTTTTTTTAACCTTTTTTTTCACTCAAAATTTTTACAATGTTTCTTTCGTACTGAAGCCAAAGAGAAATTCAAGAATACTGAATACAGTACTTCGGGCATCCATGTATGGTCACATCTAAATTTTCACGGATGCACTTAACATATCCTTACGCAATACGCGGCATATGCAACTGGACGGAACCCCATCGCTAGAGGTCTTCATCGTCATCTTCATTATGTACGCTACTGTCGTGGCCCAGCGGTAACGGTTGCGCCGTCGCAGCCGCCATGTTTGCTGGGAAGAGTTGTTGCCTGACGGAATTTGTCGGTTGAATCTGTGAAGAAGAATGGGAATAAGTCACCATGTTGTTAAAACAAGTAATCTTCAAGCAGATCCTACGGTGCCATAAGATACTGTATAATGCATTGAAGTTCGCGGGGATTTAATTTCGCGGTAGCGGGAAAAGGGACTTTTCGCGGTGGTTTTAATTTCGCGGTAGCACCATGTACTGTAGTCTCTTACTGTCATGGAAAAATATTCGCGGTAGTTTTAATTTCGCGGTGAAGCGTCCACTACAAAAACCGCGAACATTAATCCACCGCGAACATTTCGGCATTTACAGTAGTATCAAAGCTGGCCCAGGAGTATAGCCGGCCAAAGGGAGTCAAACGGGCACCTACGGTGGGTTTGATACTATATTACGCCACCGTGGATCAGCTTCGAGATTAAAAACAAGGCCATCAGAGATCAATTTTAAACACAATCTGTCATCAAAATTTCAAATTCTATGTTTGGTTCCTCAGTTCCTTGTACACATCTGCCAGGGTAGCTTTAAAAGGTTTTCTCAGTTTGTAACTTACGCTAAAATTGTTGCACCTCCACAACAAATAACAAACAAACTACTCTGAAACTTTAATTCAAAATTCCTTCTTTTTAGCCAAGGAACTAATTAAGTGCATACAATTTCTATGACCAAAAGTAAAATAATCAATAACCAACAGAACAGTTCCCAAACATGAACCATTGCATCCATCTATCTATCAGATATTCAGACAACTGGGAAACCCCTTCAGCTTAAAAAAAAGCTGGTTTTCGCCGCGTCATGTCTTTGCCATGTACAGGAACAGAATAACAATAACAAAAAGATATCTTGTTCGAATTATAATTATTATATTTTCTCCATTTTGTAAGAAAAGGTAACGTTAGTATTAGTATATAAAACATGATTTTATAGTATCCCCATTGTTGCAAAATTGAGCATAGGTTCCCCGCCATGAATTTTGTGAGTACAATCTAAAAATTAAAACATAACAAAGCCTACCTGAAATATAGGAACAGTTCCGATCCCTGTAGTCTGACTTGGTACAGGCGAACAGAACGTCTGTGCTGCCCCGTTCTGGACCCCCAAAGACTCGTGGCTCTCCCCTGCGCCCTGATTGGTCGGACTAAAACCATTCACAGTCCTTTCCCCTAGCCTAACTGTCGCGCCCGGAAACTCCGCTGTAATGCCGAATGCTAAATGTGACGGTTGCTGTGATTGGCTGCTAGGTACTACTGCATTCTGTGACGCCACCTCCGATTGGTGGTTTTGAACCGGACTGCCAAAATGCTGTTGATGCGGTAGAGACTCCGATTGGCCAGTCTTGACGGGGCTGTTAAAGGGGCTTTGAGACAGGGCTCCCGATTGGTGGGGACTGCCAAACAGAGTTTGTGACGGGTCGTTTGATTGGCTGCCAGGTGGGGGTCTCCCAAAGGGGTTTTCAGCAGCCTGGAGTGGCGGAGAGATGGCGAGGTCAGCCCCCATGGAGGACATCTGTTGTGTGACAGCCAGGAGGCCATTTTCTTCCACAGTCAGGATCACCCAGATGATTTCTGAAACAAACACCAAAAGGCAGTTGAAACAAAGTCTCCCGCTATTATGTATTTTGTACCATGTATGTTAAATTCTGTATACAGGCTGATAAGATTCATTAGGACTTTAAACTGTATCTCTGTTATACGTTGTCTGACCCTTGCCTCTTCCCTCATGACCTCAATGGAAGGTGGCCTGCAGGCCGATTTGAGCTTTCATGAATAAACAAAGGTTCAAACAAGTAAATAAATAAACTGAACTGAACAAACAAGTAGAAACACAGGTGAAACGCATCCAGCAGAACAGGAGATATCTTTATGTTATACATACCACCATGTTTCAATGCAAAACACATACAAAATACATAACTTATTGTTTGGTTGTTGATGTCAACCTGGCCTAAAGATTAAAGGTACATGTATTAGTATACATGTAAACATCATGTAAATCATTTACAAGTACATGATGTGACATGTTGACATTTACTAAATGTCACTGATTAACATCTTTACTGCCTGACACAAAGTTGGTTTCCATAGCTCTAAAAAATGACAAACCAACAACAGGGTTAGACAAGTCCACTTGCCTAATTGTCCCGGGCATGTCCTAGCCCACTTGCCCGATCAAGCAAGTAAGAGTTTTCCATCAGTGAGATTTTGGTGTGGGCTGATACTGATCCACTGTTTCTGTTTTGTGTCACTTCAATCAACACATGAACTTTAAGCCAGTGCTGCTATAACCTTATTCAAGGATAATACAATGTGGGTGGACACTAGGCAGCTGACTAACTGAAATTGTGTCCACATACATAAATAAAAATGTACACATCATCAATACAATCAAATGATATTGGTAAGCTTTAAATATTACATGTAGGTACAATAAAAATGTCTTCTCCGTACCAAACTTTCACGGTCTGCGAAAATTTAACTTGTTCTTGGAACTAAAAATGTTCAGCAGGTGCATGTAAAAAAAGTCAGCGATCTATTTGTTATCAGTAATGATAAGTTAACATAACAGTCATCACAGTGAAAACCATGTACATAAAAGTGCATTGAAAAGTGCATCAGCAATTACAGTACCTCCAAAGTACAGGTTAGCGGGTGTGCACATCCTCCACTGCCCGTGGTACACCCCAGCGTGGGACGGGCTGACCATGTTCACGCTCACGTCCGTGATGCACTTGGGGTCGAGTGAGTCCACCAGGACCCTGTCGTGGGGGCCGAGACGCTCGCCGGCCAGGAACCTCAGACATGCGCCCGCCGGCCAGGGTTCCTCTCCTGGAGGGGACAGAGATGGCAACATGATTAACCTTAGTTACATTAACATGATTAACATTAGTTTACCTTGATCATGGTAGCCTATACCCGTTGTTTTTAAAAACAGTAGGCAGAAGGTGGTTACACCTTGCAATATTTTCACATTTTGCAGTTTGAAACCACTGTCAACTTGATATCAACTTGATATTCCTAAATAACATTTTCAACAGTAATGGCTACATGTCCCTGCAGATAAGAGTGAACTAGCAAAAGCAATGTGTATTCTGCAAATGTATTCATGAGCTTGTAAGGCGAACCACAGCAGCTTTGCAGGCACCAATAAGGCAGCTGCTTACATATGATATATAGTCAGGGATCTCGCCAAAGCAGTTGAGCATAGGCAAGTGCCACCCCAAACTGTTATTTGTATCCCCTATGGTGTGATTCCAGACTCCCTTCCCATGTGGCTTGTGCCAAAATGCACCATAACTTCATGAGGTATGAAAAAATCCTGGTGCTAACTCTGCCACAGTACCTGAGTTCTGTATTCTCCACGTCTTGACGAACTGTGTGTCTGGTGGGACGGACTCCCCCTCCCCTATCGTGATGTCTGCCACAAACTTACCTGAGTTCTGTATTCTCCACGTCTTGACGAACTGTGTGTCTGGTGGGACGGACTCCCCCTCCCCTATCGTTATGTCTGCCACAAACTTACCTGAGTTCTGTATTCTCCACGTCTTGACAAACTGTGTGTCTGGTGGGACGGACTCCCCCTCTCCTATCGTGATGTCTGCCACAAACTTACCTGAGTTCTGTATTCTCCACGTCTTGACGAACTGTGTGTCTGGTGGGACGGACTCCCCCTCCCCTATCGTGATGTCTGCCACAAACTTACCTGAGTTCTGTATTCTCCACGTCTTGACGAACTGTGTGTCTGGTGGGACGGACTCCCCCTCCCTATCGTGATGTCTGCCACAAACTTACCTGAGTTCTGTATTCTCCACGTCTTGACGAACTGTGTGTCTGGCGGGACGGACTCCCCCTCCCCTATCGTGATGTCTGCCACAAACTTACCTGAGTTCTGTATTCTCCACGTCTTGACGAACTGTGTGTCTGGCGGGACGGACTCCCCCTCCCCTATCGTGATGTCTGCCACAAACTCACCTGAGTTCTGTATTCTCCACGTCTTGACGAACTGTGTGTCTGGCGGGACGGACTCCCCCTCCCCTATCGTGATGTCTGCCACAAACTCACCTGAGTTCTGTATTCTCCACGTCTTGACGAACTGTGTGTCTGGCGGGACGGACTCCCCCTCCCCTATCGTGATGTCTGCCACAAACGACATGTTCGGCAGCGGTTGCCGCGGCGTTTCAAGGTCATAGAACGCACCCACTGCTGCCTGGAGGTTCCTAAAAGGTAGAAAAAGGTAAAGTCCTATAGCCTTTTAAAGGTTACAGATGCAGTGGGCTGTTGTCTACTGTGTTTAGAGACTTTGAGACTTTATTTGACAATCCATTAGTGACGTGCCCTGGGGCACGCCACTAATCTTCCTAGACTTCATACAGACAACATACTAGTACATACAGTGATCATTATTTTTACATCACAGGACAGGGTCATAGCCAGCACCCGTCCTTTGACGGAATTTTATAATAATACTGGTTTATTGCATAATACAAGTCAAGAAATGGCAGCCGCGGCTGAATTGATTCCGGACTTTACAACCATTTTAAAAGTATAACATTTCAAGGGCACTCCATCGTAATAAATTTCCGTAACAATTATTGCGGTTAAAGATCGTTAAAATTGACAAGGAATCTTTAAAATCTATCATAATATAATATAATATATCAACATTAAAATCAACAACAAAATATTCGTGTTTAACGGTCACAATTCCTTATTCAATACAGTGGTAATGTAGGGTATCGGACTGTTACGGTAGCGCTCAGTTCGTGTGTATATAGAGTTCAGTTTGTGGCTAGTCCGCGTTAGCCGACCACTAGCTTCACCCCGGGACTGGGGAAGCCAGTCTCTGAAAGCCGATTTCAGAAGTTTCAGTCCGAACTTCTTGCATAGTTGTTCCCTCCTGGATTCAAGGGTGGGTAGTCCGAGTTGGGTGAGGGCTTCTGAGTAGTGAGTGTACTTATTGCCCAGAATGATGCGGCAAGCACGGCGTTGGATGGTCTCTAGACGGGATGACTGGTTTTTGGTAAGTCCGGGATTCCAAACAGGGACAGCATACTCACAGATGGGGCGCACGTAGCAAGTGTAGATGGTGACTAGATCAAGTTCGGGAACTCTGAACATCTTCAACCGTCTTAGGATGAATAGACGTTTGCCGCTTTGTTTAACCATGTGGGTTACATGACTGTCCCACTTCAAGTTACTTTGCAACCACACTCCCAATAATCTTGCTACAGTTACTTCCTGGAGGGTGTGGCCGGCTAGTTGGAGAGAAGGGAGAGGGGGAGGTGTTCGTCTGAAGAAAAAATGCATCACTTTGCATTTATTTGGGTGCAATTGCATGTGACTTTTACTTGTCCATGCGTCAAGGGCATCTAGGTCTTGTTGCAGGTTTGATTGCTGTCTAATCTGTCTACTTTCCATCATATTCAGATCATCCACAAATTTCCAGTGGTCTGATCGTGCGTCGCTCGCTGCACTGTTGATGACTGCGACGAAGACTATAGGCGCGAGGACGGTGCCTTGAGGCAGGCCACATGTCAGTGTCCTCCATTCTGACAATGAACCCTTGTAGGCGGTACGTTGCTTTCTCCCAGTCAGGAAGTCACTCAGCCATGGAAGAAGAGAAGGTCGGCATCCCAGTTCTATCAGACTCAAAATCGCGGTTGTGTGATCTATGCGGTCGAATGCTTTCGCAAAATCCGTCAGGACCAGACTACTTATAGTGTCTCTTTGGTCTGAGGTTTTGGAAAGTTGATTTAAGATGTCAACAAGGCAATGAGTTGTTGATCTTCCCGGGATACCTCCGAATTGCCTGGGGTCAACTTGTGGGGTAATGTCTGGGGACGGTAAATCTTTTGGCCCATTATGTCCTCTGTGAGCAAAATTTAACCCTCTAAATGTAGGAAATAGCGTTCCAGGGGGTCTAGAATTCAAAATTAATGCAACATGGAGACAGTAAGATCAAAAGCAAAACATAGAGCACCAAACACTGCAGAGATAACACTTTCAGTTGATGTTGATTAGTTTCACTTGTCATCATCATCATCAACTTCAGCATATCTTACTTTAGCCTTCAGTGAGGTAGGCTGTCATTGTTCTCCACAATTTCACTATTGGTTACTTTTGCCTCCAGGGAAATTTGCATTGTAAGCAGTACTGTTGAGGGTGTTTGTCTCATCGTCTTGGTGCTAATTTGCTGTTAATTGTACATTGTTCATTATTTCAGCTGTACTTATTGAAATGCTAATTGGGGACTGTTGGATGCATGTGCAGCCAAATGAACAATTGTCACAAAGAGGCAAGAAGTAAGGCAGCAATGGTGTACTTGTAATAGGATACTTGTCACATATATGCATGGTCCATAAACCTTATATCAAATGTCTCTCTCTTAAATGTGACCCAAAATATACATTTTTGCATCCCAAGAATCCACAACAATAATTTTCCTCGATGACTCACAAAGGAAGTAATAATGTACACAGACCTCAAACTCAATGTTCCCTAATTTTTCCAAGAAGGGTCACAGAAAAAAAAAAATTCCAACTGAGTAAATTGAATTGTCCAAGACTTTTTTTCTATTGTCCAAGAGTTTTTTCACAAAAGGGCTATTGCTATTATGGAATAACGTTAACTTGAATACTCTTCGATTTTCTGCCGAATGTTGCCAATTAAGGAGATATAGTTCAGCTGGACAAGTTCAGGCTTGCATTGGCAAGGTGGTATGCAAATTACACCACATCCAGTAGTCCAAGTTGTTCACTATGACCATAGGGGAAAGTATCCAAGTTAAAGCTCATCTGCGTTGGTAAATTCCATACTGAAAAAGGTTAAACTTTGTGTTCCAAAACATCAGAAGGAGGAAGTAATTTGTTCTCTCTCCTTCTGATATTAAAAAGCTAATTGGTTGTTAACAAAATTTCAGTTGGCACTGGGCACCGGGACACTGTTTATTTCAAGCCCTGAAGAGGTAAACACAGGCATTGATGCGTCTGCTGCCTCAGTCTGAACCTCTGTTTATTCATGAGAAGTTCAAATTGCCCTGCAGGTCGCCTTTCATGGAGGTGTTTACAGCTGTTTCATTCCTCCACATTATCATAGTTTTTCATAACGTGTGTCTGTATTTTTTTAATGAGGTTTTAAAAGGAGAGTGGATTCGTTCCTCAGTTAACCTTTACTTTAATACATTATTAAAGTAGCTGTTGTTCACCAAGTCTCTATTAGTTACACGATTAGGCATCAGGGAGAGAGTTTATCTACACTAAACTTCTAATAATAATATCCGGTATATTTTGCTAGCCAGTAGGTACCCAATGTGTTGAGTAATGAGGCTGATTAACATGGTCAAGGCGCCTCCTTGAGCACGGGACTCCCGTTTTACGTCCCTCCCAGAATACGATTTCGTGGAAAGCTTCGCGAGGCTACGGCAACTGGTTGGGGGACTCCCATCCAAGAACTGACCAAACTTCTCGTTGCTTAACTTTCGAGATTGTGGGATCGGGCGTATCCAACGCACCACGCGGCCAGAGCTATTAAAGAACTATGTGGCTTGACAAAAGATGTCAGAATGGATCCACACTCATATGTTAAGAAACCGTTTAAAGCAAACAGTCGAATTTACCTTTTGGCTGCCTACTGATTTGGAGGAGGGGGCTTACCAAATAACAAGATGACTGAAATATGTAGCCAACCACACCTTTTTAGGGATCCTTTTCAGTTTCAGTTTTGATGAGTTTGAGTGTTTTGCTCTCCTGTTACCAATGGTGACCGATTAACTTATGACGCAACATATCCCCAAAACATGACAATATCACAACATGCCATCGGGAGACCTTTTTGTGTGTTTTTCTCAGCATGTGGCTGGCATATGTTTAAATCCTTCCTCTTTGGAATGATGTGTTTTCGTCCTAATTTAAAGCCCCCCTCCCACTTCCCAAATGGCCATCAAGCAAACTACGTTTTTGCAGTGCATATAACGATGGACTGAAAATATATCAATCACACCCCTTTAACTTATCTATCGTCAGGAAAACAAGGCAGCAAATGTTTCTTTGTGACACGTCACAGCATCTTGCCCCTGTTTGTGGGATTCGTGCCCCAAACAAACGTACCAGTTGTTCATATCGAGGAAAAATGCACAGGCGGAGGGGTTGAGTTGGTAGTTGACCAGTTTTTGCAGCTCGGCGACCAGAACCTCCCTGTCCGTGGTGCCCATGGCGCTGAACTTCTGCATGAAATCCGCCTCCAGGTCCTGATCCACCTCCATCCCGCTCCGATCCGTCCTCCGATGGGCGAAAAAGTGCTAAAATCGGGTTGAATCAGCCCCGAATGGAACCAAAACATTGAGCCAGAGTCATTCTGTAACGCTACGAGCTGTCATCATGACGTCACCACCGCGCCACTGCGCAGGCGCACCGCGGGGCAGGGTGGGTAATATTACCCACAAGTCACCGCAAGATTTCACCTTTGACCTCTACCCGATATTTTTATTTTCCAAAACAATCCCACGACTTCTGGTGATTTGTTCTTTTCCTGCGTTGTTTTGACGCTCTAAGTGTTTGTCTTCTGTTCACGGAGGTAAAAGGCACATCAAGGAACGCGAAGGGCGACAGGACAGCCGACAATGTCGTCGGATCGAGTCATAAACAGCCTGAGATTCAACCAAGACCATGGTGAGAAAATATATATATCATGATGATGTTCTTTTTGTTTTGGACTGTTGGGGGAAGAAAGAAAGGAAATTCAAGCGATGTAAGGGGTCCGTTTGGTCTCCGTGTTTTTGCGACATTGAGTACTCATTTCTTGTCTTGCACTTCAGACATTACCTCCAGCTAAATAAGATTCTAGAAAAGAATACCCCAAACAGTCGTAAAACACCGCGAATTAGGGTTGGCGGAAACGGCTGCCCTGTCGGTCGGCGGAAACCGCTGCCCGGTCCGGTCCGGAGGTTGGTTTTGGGGGTCTCGAGTGTACCAAATGTAAACAACATGGCTTGCTGTCGCAACAGTAATTTAAGTGTATTTCTCGTGTAGGCTGACCCTACGTTGAACAGTAGCACTAATATCGTAAACATTACCGTAATTACCGTAATAATGGCGTAATTTTGATCTTACACACGTTTACGGTAAACACCAGATTTCGGTGATGCCAGCTAATTAAGATTAACGCTTATAAGGTCGATAATGAGCCGCGTGTCCTCACAGTAAGAACAGATTAGCGCCTTGATTTTTTTTTGGCGAAAATGTTTTCCCCAACACTAGTTTTATATTATATACTCTGAAATAAGAAAACTGTAGGTTGGATTGATTGCTTTGTGTAATTTATCGGAGGTTTTCGTCATTCCATGCAGCGCACATTAGGTCGTTGACCCCGAAATACGCACGTGGATATGTGTGAGGCGCTTCTAATAGGGGACAGTAGTAAACTTTATCATTACTTGCTATTTGGAATAGCTTTAGACAAATAAGATGTGGGCATTGATCAGGGTATGAGTCATTCGTGTTGAAGATTAATTGCTAATCAAAAAATTTTCTCCAGCCGACCGTGGCCACGAACTGTTTATCGCGGTGTTATTTGGGCTCTAGCCGCTCTATCCTTGGTTAAATCTTTATTGTCTGCGGGTTTCTTCATTTCCGACATGTGAGAAAATATTATCGTGATCAATCAAAGAATTGCAGTTTCAGGCTGTTTGATTAACAATCAATTATGTTCTCATTAATATTCCGTCTACACGGTATTTGGAAGATGAATATTCTTAATATTACCGATCGCTATCCACGTGATAGCGCCCCGTAAATAAGGCCGTAATTATGATCGGATTTACAGCATGTTCACGATTACCCTCGTCGTGATTCAGATACTGAATACTACCAGCCGTTTTCTAACCAAAACCCCGTCCAAAATTTCGACACGGTTTTGTATACGTTTATTCTACGATGGGTGTAACGTGTTATGTTTGATATTGAAATTACAATGCATTCTGTTGCAAGAAGGCGCAGCTGCACTAGATACCTTACTCTGCTGTATGCAATACTAGAAACCCCCAAACTCAACCTCCGGACCGGACCGGGCAGGGGTTTCCGCCGACCGACCGGGCAGCCGTTTCCGCCAACCCCGCGAATTATGAACCTTACATCTGCTTGGACTGGAGATTGGAAAGAAAGTGCCACAGTTTTATCAAATCTATAGCAAGCCTTACGACAATCTGATTCCAAGAGGTGCATTAATTGTATCCACACCTACTATAGTTCCCGAGTGTCATCTATCCTCTCTATTTGCAGAGAAGACATGCAGGAGAGACTTTGGCGCTATGAGTATAAATACTATGATACTTTTGATAGGTTTAGATTTGCGTAGAAGACAGAAGAGACTCGGGAGCTACAATATGTTTTGATACCAAGCTTTTGATACCAGCTTAGGCTAAGCTAACTTGTTTGTCTCCCCTCCAGGCTGTTTCACCTGTGCCATGGATGACGGGTTCAGGCTATACAATGTGGAGCCACTGGTGGAGAAACTCAGTCTGGGTGAGGATGGATTTGATGCATACTTCCCAATAGTATATGTATTGCACTGTTTGAGCCAAAGTCAGTTTTGTGCTAGATCAATAGCTTTGGACTAAAGGATGTCCCTTGGATAGGATGTAAAAACACAGGTCCTGTGGTTAAGGAGAGCCACACCTGAAACATGTTACTTGTTAAAGAACATAAGTACTTCTGAAAAGAGTAGGGGTCTATCCCAGTGTGTGTTCATAAGTCCGGATCTGAGCAGTGCTGTTATTATAGAGATGGTATGGTTAGCAGGTTTGTCACTGTATTACATATTGTCCTTAAAATGTCTGTCTCAATTTGGTGTAAAGTGTGCCTAGTTACCTCATCCTCATTGTCATCTTCCCCTTCTAGCCCATACCGAGGTTGGCAGTGTGTCCCAGGTAGAGATGCTGCACAGGTGTAATGTCGTGGCTGTTGTCGGGGGAGGGAACAAACCAAAGTTTGCTGAAAATACAGGTGCGTCTACTATGATGATCTACATGTATCTTTCTGAGAGTTTCTCTGTCCCTCTTTAAGACTTGTTGTCTCTCTTGCCCTCTCAATCTCCCTTGTTCTCTTTTTGCTTTCTTCATTGCCCTTTTTGTCTCTTGATCCCTCTAGCTCTTGTGCTGTCCATCTCCTCTTTTCTCTCTCCCTCTTTTTCTTTCTCCATAGTGTATCTTTCACTCTTTGTTTCTTTCCCCCTACATGTAGTTCTAAAATGTTTTTGTAGCCACTACTAGCCAGCATTGAGAATAGACATTATTACTGTATGAGAAGGGAGTGAATAAAGTATTTGGTATCCAAAAAGGGAAACTTTGTGGTTATTTGATGTGATTTGTTTTCCAGTTCTAATATGGGATGACAAGCAGAAGAAGTTTGTGATCGAGCTGACCTTCACCCAGCCTGTTACTGCTGTCAGACTCAGGAGGAACAAGTCAGTCTTCACCCAATGTTGTTATGTTTCTTATACTCTAGAATGTATCACTCAATCTATGACTCTTTACTCTTTAGTGGACAAATGTGAGTATATTACATCAAATGTTTTAGATGGGCCTTTACCATGTCTCTTCAGAGATCTTTAGTAAAAAAATGCAAATCCAGAATCTAAGTACATGTATCATTATGTCTTTGTCTATAAATCCTTTGGCTTTCTGCAAGCTCTTTGGCCAGTTCCTTTGAGAAAGAAATCAATTAAACAACAGAAGTAGGTGTGTTGTTCAATTATTCTTATATCATAATCATAGAATGCATGTTGCTAACAAGACAGAATGTGGCTCTTTGACATCCAGTCATCTTCAGTAAGATGCATTTATGGAAAATAGTATCATCTTATCACTATGACTTTGCCCACAAATTGCTTAGTTAATTTAGATCTACATTTACTGATACATGAAAGTAAACAACAGACTGCACAACATTACTAAGTCTGTGCTATCACGCTACAGGATTATAGTAGCCGTCCGCAGTAGGATCTTTGTGTTCCGTTACCCAGACAACACCAGTAAACTGTTTGAGTTCGACACCAGGGACAATCCCAGAGGTGAGAGGAAATGCAGTGTATTTGCAAACACAGCAGCCGCTCTTTTACTTGCTTATAGGCAGCCTAGATGCCCGACTTTTTAATTGTTGCGGGTATTGTTAAAGATGTTTTAATTCTATACATTATATATGTAGCTGATCGCTGCTGATTTTTATTAGTCGAATTCTTTCCTGTCAGATTAATCATTTTTTATCCTGCCCAGGTCTAGTGGAAGTGTCGCCCAGTACAGACCACCAGATCATGGTGTTCCCTGCTCACAAGTGTGGCAGTCTGCAGATTGTGGTCAGTAAATATAGCTTTTAATAAACTTTTACTCATATTTCCTTACCCATTCCTTGTGATAGTCAGCATTATCATCAAGATATCACACAGACTAGTAATATGGAAATGGCAAATATGGTGCAATCCCAAAAAATTTATGTAGTATTCAATCTTACAGTGAAAAAGTTTAAACTTTGTTCCAACACAAAAAGAAACTTAAAAACTTTTCGGTCGAAAACTCTGACCTTCGTCAGATGGATGGATGACTTGCTGCACTGATGTTCCGGAAGTCGTCAGATGACGTCACAAATGGCGGGAAGGCAAAGCCTGCCACCATCACGGTTCAAAGAGGGTTGATGCACCCTAATGTACTAGTAATTTCAATCCTAATGTAAATCTTATAGATATATGTGGAGAAGGAGACCTCAAGCCAACCGTTCACACTTACGCCACATCTTCAGAAAAGACGCTGGTTCGAATGTGTCGGTTCGAATAAAGTTCCTAAACGGGGAACATGCGGCTCCAGCGTCTTTTCTGAAGATGTGGCGCAAGTGTGAACGGTTGGCTTGAGGTCTCCTTCTCCACATATATCTAATGTAAATCTTATGTTTTTCATTAATCTCTATAGATCAGCCATTTTAATTCGTAAACCCTCCTTGAAGTAATAGTTATGCTCTTTTCTTTTGTTCATCATTTCTTCCTTCCTTCCCCCAAGACATTGCCCTAACAAATAAGAACATCTCCAGTTCTCCTACAGCCCTGAGCATACCAGAGATCTCTTCTTTTGTTCTTCATTTATTCCTTTATTCCCTTTCAGGTCATTGCCACAACAGATAAGAACATAGTATTACCCAGTTCCCTGTAACCCTCACAGCCCACCAGGGATCTCTTCTTTTGGTCTTCATTTCTTCCTTCATTCCTCTCCAGGACATTACCATGACAGACAAAAACATCTGCAGTTCCCCCATGACCCTGACAGCGCACCAGTGATCTCTTCTTTTTTTCTCCATTTCATTCCTGCAGGACATTGTTACTATAGACGAGATATATTTCCATCTCACCTGTCTTCAGGACAGGTCACCAATCTGAGATCTCTTTTTTGTTCTTCATTTCTTTCTACATTCCTCCTCACCAGGACATTGTGACCACAGATGAGAACACTTCCAGCTCCCCTCTAATGTTCTGTTGTTATACTTCCTCCTCTCCAGGACATAGCCACCACAGATGAAAACATCTCCAGTTCCCCTGTAACCCTGACAGCGCACCAGTCAGAGATCTTTTCTTTTGTTCTTCATTTATTCCTCCATTCCTCTCCAGGACATAGCCACAACAGATGAGAATATCTCCAGCTCCCCTGTAACCTTGACTGCTCACCAGTCAGAGATCTTTTCTTTTGCTCTTCATTTATTCCTCCATTCCTCTCCAGGACATTGCCACGACAGATGAGAACATCTCCAGTTCCCCCGTGACCTTGACAGCCCACCAGTCAGAGATCGCCTGCATAGCTATCAATCAGCAGGGCACCAAACTAGCCTCCGCCTCCAGGAAGGTCAGCTGGGGTCGTGTTGACTTGTCATTGCCAATTGTTGATACTGATAGATACATGCATCTTGATATGGGCGGGTATAGTCATGGTAAAGGGTCAGAACATGTGGATTTGAAAGGTTAAGGGTAACTTGATTGAATTCTCTTGGTTTTAACTGTAAGTAAAACTTTTTTTATCAGGAACGCAGAACTCAAGACTGTATAGAGAAATTATTTTTCTACACTTGAGTTTTGGCTTGCTAATGCAAAATCCTTCTTTATGAGTTGGAATATCTTACCAACAGGTTCCTGACAACATGTCTAATTTGTACATTGAATACAGGTGTAAAAGGTAATCAATGCCACAGCTGACTTTGCCAGATACCTTTAAAAGCTACTGGTTTATCAATACATGCATATTCTGTTGAAGACATTTCTGCTTGATGACTATTACTGGTACACATACTCTAGGTAATAAGACAAATTTGATGAAATTAATATTTTCTTTTTATTAGGGCACCCTAATTCGTATCTGGGATGCCCAGACCAAGAAGATGTTACATGAGTTAAGAAGAGGTTCTGACCCTGCCACACTGTACTGGTGAGTTACATGGGCATTGGATAAATCACAGCTCTTTGGTTTTTTTTTTACTCATTTACGTTAGGATTTGAGTAAGTGGTTTCTGACTGGCAGTTCATAGACTGCCAGCTTTTCCGTTACATCTTGTGTAGCCCCGTTTTGGGAATCTAAAAAGAAGTACTCGACCACCTTGTCTACGGGGGCAATGGCCTTACAGCCAGCCTGAATAGCTAATCCAAACTTTTTTGTGGGATAATGCACACCTTTTCTACTGCATTTTTTTGTCGGCCCCTGGCATTAAAGCCGTCTGGATTGGACTTCGTAAAAGTGGGTGCTACTGCAAACTCCATGTTCCTGCTACCGCAAAAGTAAATCCCTGTAAACTTAGATGCATTTACAATTATTGATTCTCCTCTTCCTCATCCCTGCTGCAGTATCACGTTCAGCCATGACAGCTCGTACCTGTGTGTGTCCAGCGACAAGGGAACCATCCACATCTTTGCTATCAAGGACACTTCACTCAACAAGAGATCAACGTATGTCATGTTCACTCATTAAGTTATAGAAACATGATACCATAAATGCTATTTGTTTTGGAAACAATGATGTGGGAAAAACAAATTTTACTATCATGTATAGTGTGATTCGTGAATTTGTGAACCTTGAAAGCCTGTAATTCATCATTTATTTCAGGTTTAGTATTTGTTAGGAGGGCTTGTACAAGCCTATTACTAGTATTAGGCTTCTCCATCTCTCCCACACGGTATTTCTAATAGTATATCATTTGCATTAAAAAGTAAGAATTTCTGGTTTTAACTTAGCAGCTTTCAGCACTGAATTGGACCAGCCAACAAACTACACTGTCCTGACTTTATTGTCTTCCCATATATACTATTCCAGACTTCTAATATCTTTCTCTTTCTTAAAGTTTCAGTTTGTCATTACAATGTGTATTATTAGCACTTCACAGTGATCAAACGTACATGTATTTAACCTTTTAAGTTCTGTCACTGATACAAGTATGGAGTGTGGGAGCAGTGGAGCACCCTAGCAGGGAGACTATTAACTTTTTTTTCCCTGTAGCCTGCGTAAGGTGGGGTTCCTGGGCCAGTATGTGGAGTCCCAGTGGGGCCTAGCTAACTACAAATGTACAGTGTCACGGTGCTTGCGTACACCTGAGCAAAGAGAAGGTTAATGTAAGACTTGACTGTTTTCCCCCTGTAGCCTGCGTAAGGTTGGGTTCCTGGGCCAGTATGTGGAGTCCCAGTGGGGTCTGGCTAACTTCACCGTGCCGCCGGAGTGTGCCTGCATCTGTGCATTTGGACCCAACTCTTCAGTCATAGGTCAGTACAAAACACAAATTATTACTTTTGCAAATTGAAGACATTATCTTTTGGGTAGAATTTCTTCATTCATTAGCTTTTGAACAAGAAAACTTACATTTTAAGTTCTACAGAATTTATGTCTGTGTTGATGCTTTTCTATAGCAATGGGCCTTAGCATTAGGAACTAAGATAAAATTTTGGAAGAGACTTTGAACAGTCAAAAATGTTACCGATAATGGTTACAGATCACAAGCATTACACTGGCTGTTATCTAGCCTGGGAGCCAGACTGTTTCCCTGGCCTACATATATAGGCCAACTCCTCAGCTCTCTAGGGCCAACATGTCCCAAGGACATTCTACAACAGGCACCCGAGTTTGACACAATAGATGTTATTGAGATCAGGCCGTGGGGTTGGCATCCAGGCTAGCATATATTCTATTGTCCAAGCAAAACTTGAGAAATAAATTGAAGGCAATGAATTCATCTGGCCTTGTTGAGAAATACTAGTAAATTGACCAAGGCAATGAATTCATCTGGCCTTGTCCCACTCTTTATGTATGTCTAGGCTGCATGAAAGTCAGGTAAACCTTTTTACTGTTTTCCCCCAGCCATCTGTGTGGACGGCACCTTCCACAAGTACGTCTTCACACCTGAGGGGAACTGCAACAGGGAGGCTTACGATGTCTTCTTGGATGTGGGCGATGACACACACTTCTAGACACCAATAGTAGTATTGAGTAGTAGTAGTGATAATAGTAGTGAGTGCTTGAAATACCCACTTGAAGAAAGTAATAACTTGGAAGTGGGGCAACCTGTACATGTGATTTTTGACTCAGGTTGCTGCCTGAGCAACCTGGCTGAAAGAAGTATTTTGAGCAGTGTTATTATCCAGTATTTGATTATGCTGCTGCTAGGGACATAGTGGTGGGCAGCAGTCAACTAGTCTTCACACCAATATATTAGCTTGTACATTATTAAATAATTGCAATCTGACAGAATTGCTGATTCTACTGGTAGAGATCCCAGTCCAAGCTTCTGTCAGCAGAACTCCAATCTAGTAATGTGTTTGGATTTATGAATCCACAGTTTCAAGTCAATTCATATTGATACAAAGTGACATAAATCGAAATTGGAAAGGTTTTGAGGGAGACTATCTTTAGATATACAGACTCAGAACGGAATTTTTCCTGGGAAAATCCTGACAGATTACAATTTCTATGCTGACATATACATACATGTAAGTACTGAAGCTTGTATATAGACAAAGACGACTACAAGAGTGCTTGATAACTATGAAGACTGCATATCTATTATTTATTTGCCATTTTGTAAAGTTTTATCTGATTCAGTAACATTATAATTGTATGATTTTTATAACTAACAGTTTACATTACTGTATGTATGACAGTTTTGTGACATAGTCCATCTACTGCAATGTGAGATGACTTTCTGCTGCAATTTCTTTAAACAATGTAATGTAAAACATTAGCCATGTATCTGAATGAAAGTCTTTCTCTTTGACTGAAAGATAAAATGTATATATAATACCCCGGTATTATTGATCCATTAAGAGTCTTGACACATTGGTATATCGCAATACATACATTGAAATCCAATAAAAAACCTTGCAACTGACAAGGTTTACTGCGTCTGTAATCTCACATGCATGATCCAGCACTGCATGATCCGGAAAAGCATCTTTCTTGCAACAAGAATCATGTTACTGCACAACTGTACCTTCAATATCGTTAAGGACCTGATCAAATTTCCCATACAGATTTATTGAACATAAGGTAAATTCACTATATACATCTATTAGTAACTTCCATATTTAAGTAAACTTATAGTTTAAATTGCCCCAAACAACATAAATTATTTACCTTTAGATATACTCTTTTAAAGCAGGCATTGGCTTTTTGCAACAAATATCTACATCTCTGTCTGGCCTATACATATACGTATATCAGCTCACTGAAGTTATAATATTGTATCATACACTAATACAGATAAAATCTAATAATCAGGAATAAACAACCAAACATAATCTCATGTTTTTCAATGGGTAATCAAACTGTGATGCATAGTCAAAGGTTACAGGTTGAAGGTCAGCCCAGCAGGTGCCTGAAGTGTGGGGTCTTGGGTTGAAGGTCAAAGGTCAGCCCAGCAGGTGCCTGTAGTGTGGGTTCACATCGAGGCTGCATGTCTGACAGGGGAACTCTTTTGTCAAGAATGGCTCATACCTGCACGACAGGGAAACATGGATTGGGAAAATGTAGTCACTGAACATCTAAACATTATGATGATCAAGTTGCCCAAGTTACACACATCTGTGTTAAGTGTTTGGTCTATAGCAAAATATAAACAAAGAAGAAGACCGAGATAGAACAGTGTGTTTCATATATGTAAATGCATGCATTACTACTTTCGAGGTGGCTTTACTTTGCAGTAGGATGGAAAAAAGGATCTTCATAGTGTTTCAAATTTGTGGTAGAAATAATTCAGTGAACTTTAGTACAGTAGAATAAGAAGAAAAAAAACATGCCCTTATAATTTCAGAGTATGAGGACACCACAAAAACGGAGAAAATAATACCAGTCAGGAAACATCCCAAAATTTACAGTTGAACTTTACTAACCAGAAGTTGATGGCGAGGTTCCTGTGTTGGGTGGGGCTGGGGTAAGACTGGACCTCATGCCACCAGTGGGCCGGCATGAACAAGATGTCCCCTTCCTCTATAGTACAGTTCACAGGCACGGCATCAGCAAACTTTGGGAACCTCTGTGTAAGGTACAACACAACTGTTATACACACATGTTAAAGACTTGGCCTTAGTGTGCCACCAGTGTGCTGGCATGTACAGAACCTCTCCTTCCTCTATAGTACAGTTGACAGGCACGGCATCAGCAAACTTTGGGAACCTCTGTTTGAGAGAAAGACTCAAAATGTAATCCTTCAGTATTTTAAACATTCAAATTCTATACTGTCATGGACATAACAGCTTGAAGGCAAATTTTTTAGAAAGCTTTGTCTTGAACATCAAACAACTTCTTGCTGGAGATCTTGATGAAAGACTTTCAGTGGGTTTTACCTCCTTATCTTAAAGTTAGGCTTGAGGATGTCTACAGTAATCTCCAAGCAAATTCCTCCGTGGCAAGAGATAAGCTGGGGAAGGACGGATATGCTGTCCAGCAGAGTTTTCCTGCAGAACTTCCCGGTCCTGTTGTTGAACCCCAGGATGGCTGGTGCAGACTGCAGACTGTCTCAGTACTTCATCCATGTGTGCAATAAACCGTTATCTAAAATCACATTTTCATATGAACAGGAATGTACGCCTTCTTACCTTAAAGTTTAGCTTGAGGATGTCCACAGGTGACATGACCCTTATCTAAAGTCATATTTTCATATGAACAAGAACGTATGTCTCCTTACCTCAAAGTTAGGCTTGAGCATGTCTACAGGTGACATGACCATAGACGTGCTGTCCAGCAGGGTTTTCCTGCGGAACTTGCCGGTCCTGTTGTTGAACCCCAGGATGGTCAATGCAGACTGCAGACTGTCTCAGTACTTAATCCACTGTTATCTAAAATCACATTTTCATATGAACAGGAACGTACGCCTTCTTACCTCAAAGTTAGGCCTGAGGATGTCCACAGGTGACATAACCATGGAAGTGCTGTCCAGCAGGGTTAAATCCTTTAGCCACTGTTATCTAAAGTCATATTTTCATATGAACAGAAACCTATGTATGTCTCCTTACCTCAAAATTAGGCTTGAGGATATCTATCGGAGACATGACCATAGAGGTGCTGTCCAGCAGAGTTTTCCTGCGGAACTTGCCGGTCCTGTTGTTGAACCCCAGGATGGCCTCAGGGATGTGTGCCTCATACAGACGGGTGTTGTCGTGGGGCTCAAAAAGGATCACTTCCTTCTTCCCACTTATCTGGGGAAATAAAACAGTGTTGTATGTGAACATGCATTTTGTACATGTACATATGGATGTCCCTGACCATAGATTTTCCCCTTAATCCATTATAGTGTTGACTCTCAAAGTTTTGCTGGGTACCATAAGACTGCAAAAATTCTTGAAACATTGTGAACAATTTAAAGGGATTCTTGGAGTACCCCATGATTCAATTCCAAAATGAAAACTGCACTCATGTTGGAGGGTATATACACAATATACTAGTATATACACATACTCTTTGTGAAAGTTCAGAAATCATAAGGGCATGCCGTGTTAAGCCTAAGAACAGACCTCTACACACTTCAGCAGTGAGTCAGACACCAGCAGCTGAGGAAAGTAGAATTGGCCATGATGCTTGTTTACTGTGCAAAAAGGGGGAAAATAAAGTCCACCAACAAACAAACAAATTAACAAACATCAAAGATGAAGTGTCACATGATCCATGTACTTCTGGCACATCAAATGATGCTGTTTCGTCTTACATTTTTAGTGATTTGCATGAATAGACTTATCAGTTTGGTGAATCACTGAATAAAAAGACTGTTTTTTTTTTCTTAAATAAAACAACTGTTATGTAAGAAGAGTGACTGTCTCTTTATTCATTACTTGTGATTTGTTTGCATTTTTCCAAAAAGCACATGTCAGAAAGATATACAGTTGTAATTTAAGGGCAATACTGTTGCATTTATTGACAAGTCATTTTGTACACTTTTGGCTATCAACTTTTTAGAACAGATTTTTAATAATGAGCAGGATTTGCCTGAAGTAATCTTTAAGGATTGCTCAGTGAACAAATTGTGAGTCATTCTGATTGGTCCCATTAAGTTTGATTCAAATATCCAACAACCAATCAGACTTAAGACAGCAACACTTCACCTCTGGTAGAATGTGACAAAGTAAGAGTTTAAGGAAATTAACGACATGAAGAGAGGAATAGAACTTTAAGAACAGGTCAAAAATTGAAACAACAAATCAAAATCAAATAGCTAGGTTGCATGCATTTACATGAACAGGAAGATAGACAGCACACCAAAAGAGACAGGTACATATAGGATACTACTGTATATAGGAGCAAAGTTTGTACTATATTTACTTAGGATGGAAATTGTTCCCATACTATATGTGTGTGTTCAAATTTTTAGGCAGCTTAGATCAGGAGAAGCTAGCCATAGCCATAGATCATTGATGTATCATCTGTTGGGATTGGAAATGACTGATGAAGGCAATACATGTTTATGTGTTCAATAGACTTACCTGACACAGCAGGTTGTCGAAGGGGTCAAAGTGCAACTTGCCGAGCGTGTGTCCATCGCTGAGCCACATGTTCAGGTGTCGTCTGGTCAGCAGGTTGTTCACAAATGGAAAACCTGCAGGGACATGGTAAAGATAGCTGATTAAAACTAGGAACATACTGAATAGAGCTTGGAAATGTAACACATTATGATGCTTTCTTTCATACGATTTCTTAAGTGTTATGAAAAGTCAGTTCTGTAAGGTAAGATACCCAGTTATACAATAAAGGTACAATCTCTAGAGACAATAATGTTTCATGTATTACATTAGCTTGGTTTAAATTTGTGACCATGAATAAAGACTATGATAATTTCTAGGCTATGGGACTAGGCTATGGGACTTTCTTGATATATATACATGTACATGTATTGCCAAGCTCTGTCCCTTGATATCCAAGTTGTGTGGCCTAAGGGTTACAGAAATGGTGAGTGGCACCACCTGAGCAGGAAGGATTTTGACTTCACCTTTTTAACCTTAGTTTCCAGGGAAGATTGATCTATTGTCTATTATATTGATTCTTTAAAACAGGTTTCATGAATGCAAATCAATTACTGGTATACACTCACCTGGGATATCTGCCTCTAGTGAGGGCATGTACTGAGGAATAGACGAGTACTCCAGGTAAGCTGACATGTTTTTAACCTCTGACCTCGCTGTCTCCTCAATCATGTCTAGGAACTTCCCAAACTTCAGGTTCATGGTCGCCGGCCGCACAACCACCAAATCCGGGAACGGCAGCTGGTCACGGACATGGCGAGGGATCTGGAACGTACCTTTAAAGGGAAACGTTCATTACTCAATCATGCAAAACTGATTCTGTCAATCTTACAGTTTAGAGCTGCTTGTATGTGGTCGTTATAATGCAGAGGCGCTACTTGCCTAATGCTACAAGGCCTCACTAATTCAATATTACTGTATCTTACATGTATATTAACAGGCCCAAGTAAGTAAGTAAGTATATCAATATATAGTACAGATTTGTACTGCCTTTATATATCATTCTTTTCTGTTGAGTTAATTTACTAACTTTAAGTTGATTTCTATGTTGATTTGATTTAATTGTTTCATCTTTTGCATCAAAATCCATTGATTACTTAGTTTGATGTGAATGACAATAACAACTGTGTCGGTATGGTAGCCTTGAAAAGGTAACCATCACATGGAACACAATACCTTCCATTGTTGTTAAAAGGCATAATAAATAAACAAACATATAAATAAATAATCAAATTACCAAAGTCCTCCCACAGGGAGGCATCCTCCACCCCCTCATACTCTCCTCCTGATGTCATCTTGATGTGGACTTCCTCCTTGCCGAATCTTTCCCTGAGAAATTCATTGGACCACTTTTCGAAGACGTTCCACTGTTCCATGGCCCCCGTGATTATGACTGGCTGCGAACGTTTGACGTAGTTGTGGAAGAATTCTGTGCGCGTGGGCATGGGTATTCTCTCGCACTCGACCATTTTGTCTGACTCTTTCTGCTCTCTTGACCTGGGTGATACCGTTCTTTCTTTGACATCATTTTCAACATGAAGTGTCACAGGCTCTGAGTTTTGGTGTCCTCCTACAGTCCTAAACTCATCATGGCTTTGAACACCTTCATATAACCCACAGGTTTCTGCATCTGTAGGTCCAGGTGTGTTACTGTTGACCATACACTGTTCTGTTGCGTTCGTCAGTCCAAACTTCACACCCATGGTGAAACCGCTGACATCAGACACACGGAAGATGTTCCCAAGGATTTCCTCTCGGTGAAGGCCTTGGAAAGAGAGGTTTCCTTCAAGAGTTCTGTGTGACAAGTAAGAATAAAAAATGAAAACAAAATGTTAGATATTAATGATGTCAATATACAGTTGATGTACAATGATAGAAATGAAAAACAAGATTCTTTTACACACACCCAAGTATTTTATTGTTTTGGTGGTTGTCTGTCACTTTCCTCAAAGCAATTTTACTGGTTCTCATTGTCAGATTTGCCCTGAGGAAGGTGACAGATAGTCAGTGAAATGTCATTTCAATGATATTTTGTACATAGAATCTTGTCATTCAGTGACTTACCAACCTGGTGAAACTATTAACAGATGATAGCAATGATTTTACAGCAATTGTTCCACTTATCATGCATGTATCTCTTTCACATCTTCAAACACAAAAATCAGATGTGCCATTTGTTCCTCTCCTTGGTGCTGATTGACTATCATTTAGACTATAATCAAGCTCTATACCTCAAAAGTACAGTATTACCCCTAAGGAGTAACTGTTTATCTGTCTGTCTGTGTGTGTCAGTATATGAGTGTGTATGTGTGTCTGTCTGTCTGTCTGTCTGTCTGTGTGTTTGTCTATGTATGCATGTATGCAGGGCTATTTGGAGTTAATGTTAATGATGATGATGATGATGTGTGTCTGTGTCATTAACCCTACTAGTCTTGTATATACAATCTCCCCACCTGTAAGCGTTGCAGTTCTGGTTGATGAACTCCACCATGACCTCTGGTGACCTTGACTCCGTGTAGACGTGTGCCCTTGGTCTGACCTTGGGCGGCAGGATGAGGCAGTTCCTCTCGGCGGCGTAACGAGGGAAGAACGCCACGTCTCTGGGCTCATCTGAGAGTTTCCCGTCATCCGCCCACTTCAGTTTCTCACCTGTCTCCCACCTGGATTACACGGCATTATCACTTCTTAATATATAGCCTGATGATGTCGACCAATCAGAAGGCTGAGGCCAGACCATTTTCCTCATAACCAGGTTACTAATATCCCATATACGGTACTACCTGCATCCGGGGTATAGGTCCGTTCTCAGGATATTGTTGATAAAGTAACCAAAGTATTTGGCCAATTTCCTTGGTCGAAAATTTTTGTGATTCTATTGTTAACAGCTTGGGATCGGGCCAGTACTGTAAATGCATTTAAGTTCGCGGAGATTTAATTTCGCGGTAGCGGGAAAAAGGACTTTTCGCGGTGACCATGTTTTAATTTCGCGGTAGCACCATCCACTGTAGAAAAATGTTTGCGGTGGTTTTAAAGTCGCGGTGAAATGGCAGACACGAAAACCGCGAACATAAATCCACCGCGAACATTTCTGCATTTACAGTATCCTATAAATGTGTACATTGTTGTCAGTATTTACTTCTGAATCTATGACATTATCTATCCGCCAATGTGAAGTACACTTAGCCTAGTTCCTTCATCGAGTGCTATCAGCGTTTTTTTTTTCAGAAGCTCAATAGATTGTCTTATCTCCTGAACATGCTTCATCGAGTGCTATCAGCGTTTTTGTTTTTTCAGATGCTCAATAGATTGTCTTATCTCCTGAACATGCATGTATAACGTTACCTGAAGTCCCCACCAATCACCCCCACCATCACACCCTCCTCATAGCGAAACGCCTTCTCCAGCGAAACAAGGGTCGACACCACACTCTCGTCCAAGGGCAAGACACCCGCAACTATACAGGCGTCTTGAAGAATCGCTTCTACGTCTTGGGGCGAAAACTGGTACAAGGAGGAGGAGAGGTTGAACTGTAGCGCCAGAAATAAGAACAATGTGTTCAGAACCCGGAAGAGACGGCCGGCTATGGGCGCCATGTTGGATAGGTCAGAGGTCATGAGAATGTAACAGGTGTGCTGCAGACACGACGAGGTCTGTGATTGGCTGAAAAGTAGTTGCGTCATGTCATCATAGACATGTATGTGAGTATGTGTGTGAGTGTGTGTCTGTTTGTGTTTCTGATCTTTTTTTTTTTTTGTATCTTTTGACCTGGTCATGCTATGGTCTTGATATTTTGGTGGCAGCCGTTACATAAGGAAGAAATTGTGTAAGTTTAGGCTCCTAGCAGCCGGCTCCGGGAACTGCCCCATTACTCAGATGGGTACATGCTGGCTGCTAGAGGGTAGTATCATAGGACCGAGGCTATTGAAAGGATTTTCCTATCAATAAGATTTTTGGCACAGTTAATAGCATGTCCCTGTTAATTTTTATGGCACTATTGACATGATCCTGTCAATAAGAATTCTTTTGCACTGTTCTGTTTCTATCAATATAACGTTACGGTTTTTTTTGCACTCTTAGCGACCAGCCAATAAGAACTGTGTGGCACTGTTAACAGTCAATAAGAGTTTCTCCACTATTATCTTCCTGTCACTAGCAATTTTTGTTACTACAGTAGAAGCCAGTTAATTGCACACCGGATAACCACACACTTCGGTCAATTGCACGGAATCCTAAACTTCCAAACCGGCTCCTATTCACTCCATTGTTAGTGACTTCGCTTATTTGCACGACGAAAAGTCACCAATGCCGGATGATCGCACGAAAATTTGTCAAACATCGTCAACAAATTGACTGTAAATGCGCATTTACAAACATATTGAAAAGCGTCGGGCTAAGACCATACCCTTGTCGGACACCTTTATCAGTTTCAAATAGTGGTGTAAGGCCAGCTGACGTTCTGACACAGGTTTGTGTGGTTTGGAGTACATGGATTTGATTAAATTGTAGAATCTACCCGGTACCCCTGCGCTCGAGTAATTTTTACCGAGGACCTTCACGCCAGACACAATCAAAAGATTTTTGAAAGTCTACGTAACATGCAAAAAGACGTTTATTGGTGTTAGTATATTTAGATATTGATGTGTCAATGACAGAGAGGTTATCGTTAGTGCCAAAGTTTTTTTTTTCTAAAGCCAGCCTGCTTTGGAGAGATGAGCTTGTTTTCATTTAGGTAGTTAGTAAGCTGTGTGGTGAATAACTTCGCAAGGCAGCTTATAACAGAGCTAGAGGTCCTATATTTGGGCCCACCTTCATGTATTGGCACAGTGTGGCTTACTCGCCATTGTTGGGGGAAGTGTCCGGATGAAAGAATTAAATTGAATAGCTTGGTCAAAAGTAGCAAAGTTTCGCCAACTAATTGGTTACGTATGTGATAGTAAAATGACCCCGCCATTCAAAAGACGTCAACAAGGGCTAGTCATCAATTTTCTTGGAGATCCGTCAGGAGTATTATCTGTGCATGTAGGTGTTTTCCATAACATGATTAATGTTGACAGTCAGCAAATAAATAAATCTCTTGAACCTCTTCCAAGGTTTGTACCGCGGTACTTTACCGTTGCTAGAGTAGGCCACCAAACTTCACATGACCCAGTGACAACACCCACAATAAAAAAGGGTTGTCGACAGTCCGGAAACTTTCTAACAAAGTCATTGTAAGCGTGAAGCATTGATAACGATTTGCCAAAGATTTTTATTTGCAATGTGCATCGTTTCTGTGACATTACACCATCACATTACCAGCAAAAGGCCTTCCAAGTTGTCAAGCGTCCACAGTTTCCTTCCATGTATTCATACCTGGCTTACAAAAGTCTTCACTGAAGCAAACAAATATGCATGGGCACAATAGGAGCTTTCTATCTTGTACTGTTTTCCTCATGTCGGCCGGCGGACACTAAAAAAAAAGAACAAAATAGAAAGCCCGACAAAAACGCCTAAAACACGTTAAAAAAAAACAGTCGTAGCCAAACCTCTGCTTGAAGAATAGGCTTGGCAGCAATTCTTTAGTATCCACGAAGTGATACATAAGTCATGTATTTTTTAGACCAGCCCAGGTGTAGTACAATACAGGAAGGGACCTTCGAAAATTCATTTCGTCCCCAGAGTATGATCGGCAGGACATTATGACAACAATGTCCCTGACTGGAAACACGTACCACAGTCAGCAAAACAGTAGCAACCGCACAGGTGTTACATGGCTTGAAGCAAAAACTCATGATCATCAGCTGGTATCATTTTGGACTCACATCCAATTCCATTCATTCTCTCACACATAAGGCGTTTAAGTTGATTACCTTCGCCACGGTATACGTAGCGTCTGTATGTAGATGAACAGCATAACTCAAGAAGAACTGGATGAATTGTCTTGATTTTTGGCATGTGGGTAGGATTTGATGAGACCTAATCAATACTTAGCTAATGAGGAAATCTTATAGATCCTCTGCGTTCATGGTAGGACACTCAAGTGTGTCGCACACGGTAACTGAGAGCGAGAGAGGAATGTCGATAGATATCAATTATACAAATGAAGACCTCATTTGCATTATTAATACGAAAAGACTATAATTCTATATTGGTGGCAGGCGATGGCAATTTCATTCTTAAAGTATTACGAAGCTAAGTGATGATGAACATTATTAGACATAAATTATGCAAAAACCATGCAAATCTGTGTCACATGTACATGATTTATGAGGAAACGCTAAAATAGCCTTCTTTGCTAAGAAACGAATTTCATACATTGAATACTTTGAACAACGTTATTTTGGTAGAGAAGACGATCAACTTTTACGCAAGTGAGGACCTTATTTGCAAATGGGAAATACATGTGTTCATAACACTTCAGACCAAAAGGTTACTATCATTTGACAAGCCTAAGACCTGGATTCGTGGAACTCTAGTTCAGACTGTGCGCACACATTTTCTGTAATTGTGGTTTAATTCTCAAAATATTACATTCATGACAATAAATCACTATATTTCCTGTTCATAGAAAATATGATGGAAATGAATTGGAATCAATTTAGCAACACTTTTAACTTACTCGTATTTGACTTTTTATAAATTCAATTCTTCTATTGCAAAAGCAAAAGTGTCATATTGACTAGTTATAGTTTCCAGTTTTATACCCTATCGCTCAAATTGTATTGATGAGAAATCTTCGTAAACACTTCAACTCTCTAAAGAAAAGCATATTGATGATGAACGTTAACTGTAAAATTATTTTATAATATAGTTGCTTGACATCCATATCAATTATAAACTACATATGTTTTGCATTTGCTTTTAGTTCGAAAACAATTATGTGTCAGACGTGACATCATTGTCTCAACTCAGTTTGACACATTATTGTATTTGTGACTAAAATGGTACCATTTTAAAACAACAACGTTTTAAAGACATGTTCTGTTCTGAAATTGATCTCAATACCAAAAATATGTCTCAACAACAATGTCATGTAACAATCAATATGTATTGACATGCTTAGTAATAATCTTGGCCCTGTTACTAGCAACGCAAACCAATGTCTCCTTGCTAATACTTGCATCCTTACCGTATAGGGTTATGTAAGCGCCAACCATGTTTTTGTAATGGATTCTTGGGACAACATCTACCTTCGTCCAGTATTTTTCGATAATCGTAGGTATTCTAAATGTCTTATTGTGGCTTATGCAACCGCAGTCAAATACAGATAGTCCGGGTGAATAAAGAAGAAGTTCTCAATCTTGGAATTCTTGAGGTATCCTCCCATCCAGTACGGCTTGTCTTTTACTGTGGTTTTGCCTTCCCAGTAAGTCTTTCCATTCGTCTCCCGCGACCGTCCCATACTTTGCGACTCCCAATAAGCCTCCTCACAGTGTTTTCTGAGACGTTCGTCTGGCCAGACAGCGGGGTTATAAACAGTTTTTACGATAGGTTCAAACTTGAATAGAATCCCGTTTCTTTTACATACAGTATTCGGTTGACTATTGCAGTCACAGTTTGTACAGCGGACCATTTTCCATGCATCGTTGCCACTTGTGGCGTTCACTTGCTGTGAGTTGGTGGAGTCTGGCGGTTCAACATCTCGGCGGCATGTTAACAGGACGGTGTACACCCCCTCGGGAAGGTTGTCTCCCGGTACTCTATTGACTGCAGCCACGACCAACCCCTTGGACTGACCTTTCAGTAGATAGTGGAGATCATGGCATCCCGTCACTTGCTTCTTTTTGGTTTTGTACATGCGATTGTGATCGAATGCTCCTGGAAGGAAAAGATCAGTGTTCGTGGCCATGTTGTTAATAGTATACTCTGTGGGAAAATCCTTGCATTAGACCTATGTTACTCAATTCGTTCTTTTATATGACCAAGGTTGAGCTGTTCTCTAAATGATCCGGACTCGTAGCATATGACTATTGGATGATCCCTGGCCCACCTGCTTGACGTAATGTCACCAAGCAACCTCAATGACCTTAATCGCACTGTATAAAAGTCATATGACGTGTTGTAAAATACCACTTGCCATTGGGAACAAACAAAAAACGTTTCAATTGCACTACTGAAATACAACGGACATCAGGGATAGCGACACATCTGGATAACGTATAATCTTACTGCTACACGAATCATGACTTCCAGTTCCTGGGAAGACCAGTTTACCTGCAAGTGGACCCCAGCTGGTCAGCTGGATATCACGGGGTTTCCTAAGGACATGCCCAAATGTCTACAGTTCTACTTGATTTCCGTCAGCAGGTCAAATAATTGCCCGCGGGCACTGCAGTTGATCCAGGAGGGAGAGGGGCACTGTTTCATCAGCGGAACTGGGGTCTCGTTTCCGCTAGACTACGAGTCGTCAAGCAGTGAGGAAGACCATCCCAGCAAAGGGCCGCTACCGGAAGATGAAGTTGAAGTCTTTTCGGGGAACTTCCCGAAGAACAGAGTTAAGAAGTCTGTGTTGCTTCGCACGGTTGAGAAGTGCCTGGTGAAACGTCACAAAATCTGTGGCCCTCTCGGCTATGAAGAGCAGCTTTTGACGTACATACAGAACACCCAGCATACCACAGACCAAGTAAGCGAAAACGTCGGAAAGATGCAGAAGATAATAATGTCCAGGGAGGCATTCAAGAGTGTCTTCCGAGTCTATGAAATGCCAATGGAGTGGTCCACAGAAGAAGACCAAGAATTCGTCGAGATACTGAAGCTCCTCAAACATATCTTTGACAGGTAGAGTACATGACTTAAAGCATAAAATATCATTAAACACAACTCGACTAACAAATCTTAGATTTGAAAATAATGTTTGACCTATGCAAGCAACCAAAAAGTTATCAGTAACTAGAAAACCCTTGTACATGTCATCGCGGTCATGTTGGAAGAGAGGAGCGTCAGATACCAACTATCAAAGATATAACGTTAGGTTACATGTTTGATGTCCTGTTAAATCCATAGACGTATAGTCCCAACAAATCTCTAAGCATATATTCTTACACAAAAATAAATAAGGTAAAACAATTTGCTTTGTACATAAGGAGCTTATGTACAGAATTCAAAAATCCTTTGTAAGCATGGCTCCACAATAATGATTAATGATGTGATCCACCCACAGACATCTTATATGAATATTTTACAGCTATGTTGAGGTGTTGGAAAGGGCACACAGGTATGTCATCAGTGCAAAGTCCTTTGCCAAAAACACAATCGACTTCATAACCGAGGTTCAAAAGGAAGACCAGAATCCCGGGCACATTGAAGATCTTCTCTGCAATTCTAAAGACAGCATCGATAAGATGAGGGAAAACAGCAAGCAGGTGCATTTTCTCGTTAATCATTGTTTCTTTCCCGATGCTTCATTAAATTTGCGTATAGCTTTTCTTAAACCTTGTTTGACCAGTAGATCTTAGCATAAGAAAGCAAATTGTGCATTATCATCACTTTTGAATTAATACGACAATAATGATAGACACACTATTGATCGCAGGTGGAGACCCTGACAGAAGACTTGAGAACAGTTTTGAGGAAACTGAGGGATGCTCAGACAGAAGCGGCAGGTGGCGAAGTGCGCGGAAAGGAGAATGCGGACGATGCAGACAGCATTCTCCTTTCGGGTGCAGCTGTGACCACTGTGGCTGCTTGTTTGGGCCCAAGGCTCTGCGGCTTCACATTGGTGTTATTTGAAGATGTGGTAAGTTCGGCTACACTGTTTTCCCATGGCTTTATCTATGGCATGTAAATCAAGATGTCGTTGATATATGTCGTATCCAGTTGAGCCATTTCTATATGTTTTCAATTAGCAGGGAATTATTGAGACTCACTTCTTGTACAACATTGCTTTTGTACAGATTAGGGAATTGTTTGGCACTCTCAGTATCTGACAAATTCCGACTATTCATCCGCACAGAAAAAACACGAGGAGTGGAGAAAGAGCTTCAATATTGTTCTCCGTCAACTAGACAACTTACCATCCATAACAAACAAAGTTATCTGCACAAAGACACTGGATGAGCTCTCCAAGAGCAGCAAAGACATCACGGACAGATTCAAGAGCATGAAAGACCGGAATAAACTCCAAATGTAAGAATGAGTAACTTTCACGCGGCTCTGTTTGTGATAATATACAGTACAACTATACAATAGCTGCATTCATGTTACAACTTAATATAGATATGTCCAACATAATCTATTGCTAATTTGACGTATTTCTATTCCATATGAACAACGCATGCAGAACCGAACCCCTCAAAAGAAAGTGCATCCAACTGGGAGAGGAATCAGCGAACCTGGAGAGAACCTGCATCGAGTACATCAGGAAAGATGACGAGATTCGTGCACGTGGATTCGCTGAGATCATGAGCAGTCTTGGCCTTGAATAGCACATCGCGACCATGGTAACGTTTAAAACCACTCGTGCATAACCTTTGATATATGAATGAATGAATGAATGAATGAATGAATTTTATTAACGTGTCATGCGTTACGCCCAGCCCACGTGGGCTTATAAGACACACACAATACAAATCATAATTGAACAAAGGATATTATAACATAAAAGAACGTCAGGAACATAATCGGTATCGGGTAACAGACCAGATATCAAATCATAATAAAAAAAAAAATTATTTATTTCTTCCTCAAACGTACATAGGCAGGGAAATACACACATGGTATACCCTGAATTGCGTAGGTTTGTTACAAAGAAACTTATACGTGCAGAATGTCAACAAACAAAAATACATAATATATTAACAAACACTAAGCATAGATCCGAACTCACAGGCTGATGGCAATGCTAGGAAATAGAGTCATTATAAAATCTGACTGCAGTGTGGAGGAACGACTGTTTCAGTCTGTCAGTTCTTGCCTTGGGGAGAGTGGACGCGTTCTTGTTCCTCAGTTGCCTGCCAGTAACTGTGCATCTCTGAGGAGGCACAAGATCGTGCAGTGGATGTTCGGGTCTTAACATGTCCTTAAAGAGCTTTACTGCAGCAGCAATCACCAAAATTAAACCATCAAACAAGGGTTTCGTAGAGCTAAACAGAGCAGAGTTTATACAGAAAATAAGGAAAACATAATACATGTAGTACAGTAATAGTTGTACATAAGTGGACAGGTTGTGAGTTCAAGTGTATAATCGCCTTCTTCTTTTGTTCCAAGCTTTGCCTAAGAAGTTAGAAATTTCGGAGACCCCCTCTTCAAACAACCACTTAATTCTGAATTCGTCCCGTTCCCAGATGACCTCTGGACATTTGTCAAACATTTTGCAGAAGATGCTTTCTCGCAAGTCGTCATAAAACGGGCAGTAAAAAAGAAAGTGTGCCTCATTTTCTACCTCGCCCAGGCTACACATTTTGCAGATTCTATTATCCTCAGGTATTGCTTGATACCGTCCGGTCTCAATGTACAATGGTAATATCCCTGCTCGGAACTGCGCACAGAGGGATCTTTGGCTTTTACACAGGTTCATTTTAACATAATGTTCTGTACAGTAGGCATCCTTAAATAATCTATAGGTTCTCAGTTTGGGCTTTAACCATATGTCAGATACCCAATCTTCTCGGTACATATCAAACAATTTCTCTTTTATTTGCTTTATGTTAGCCCTTAGGTTGTTTAGGAAAATGTGTTCTTGCTCAACACTACGTAGTATTCTCTGTACATCCCTGCTCCAGGGGCCATGGTTTTGCAAATCCCACATAAAGACTTTTTTGGTAAGTAATATATATGATATAATTAACATAATGTGTCAGAAATAGTGACAGCATAAGTTCCACATAGCGTACTAGACAAACCTGTAGATAATGTTATATTTTAGTCGCTTTTGTTCAAAGCGTGTGTTAGCCGTAGCATGATGTTGAGAGTGGATGTAATAAAATTTTGATTGATGATCTGAATCGAAAATATTTAGTTTGTTTTTACTTTATTATATGACATGCTCAACTAAAGAGTAGACTGACTTTGTACTTTTAAACGAGTTGAGTGTAATCACTTTTCAGTGTAGTCAAAATGATATAAACTTAGTGAAACGTCTATTCACTTTGCCTTTGCTCATCGTACTGACTTTGTGAAAGACATGATCATAGTCATTATGACTCTCCTATCGTTACATGTATATGTTTATAAAGCTATCCTATCGGCTTGTGATAATTACGGTTTACCTTCATGGTAGGAAACATTGTGGTTTTGCTACGTTTCATCCTCTCCTTTTTCTCCAAACAAATGTCATTGACCTGTACCAGACTACTGTCACCATGGTTACCGGACGTGTGTAAGACAAATCTGTGGTGTTCGATTACACATATTGTGGCAACTGGCACCTAAAAGAGAGCCAAATGGGCTTATCATCATGCACAATGAATTTGTTTAAGTAAGAATAAACAGAGAATAAATTTGTCATACTAGGCCATGTTAAGGTAGACATTGTGCATTTTACCTTTCTAGGTGAGAAAATATATCATTGTACAATACAGACATCCCCTAAACGGCTGATAACTATGGGACTGAGTGAGTGTGACACTATTGACCTTTGAGGAATGATACCATTGCAGTGCAGACCATTTTGCCATGTGGGAGTAGTTGTTACCTATGTGCTAATGTTACTAATGTATGAATTTGCTTGAGGAATAATCCTATGGTCTAGTGAAGGGTGAATAAATAAATACATGTTAAACTGTGTTTCAGCGTTCTGGATATTTTTTTCTTGACTATTGTTTGTTGAGGGCTGAATAAAAGCGGATCCCTTACCTACCATAATGTATAAATGTGAAATTCGTCATGATTGAAATATCTATACGGCATGACAAATAATTCTGTAAGCTTTAGAATTCCGTAGGCAGCATTAATCCGATGTATAAGAGCAACATCTTGCCAAACGTGGGAAATGGTGCTGATGTGTGTTTTTAGCTCTCGTTAATGCGCTCTTGTTGCTGGACAACTAAAAAATGCACCCATCGACGCCAATTGCAGTATCAAAGGCGAACTTTATCACAACAATTGTGCAGCTTTTGTCATAGAGTTAGCTAAAATAAAGTCGGCCTGAGAAAAACTTTTTTCCGACCTAACTAATGCATTACTTATCTAATAGGAAAGGCATGGATATTTCGTGCTTGTCATACATACAGTGAGATTAGTGAGCTACCCAGTAACAGCACCCCGCCGATCAATGTACGTTATCAAGACCCAAAGCCATAAATCTATTTGGTTGTTTTCCAAGCCTTTTAACAAGATTTATTTTTTCATTTTGACATTGAGCAAATTTACGGACGCCTACCTAGGAATGATTGTATGCATTTTACCGTCTTTGTTTAGGCCGTGTGTGGCGTTAGCCTTTACATGACCCGGGAGACAGCCTTTATGACCATGACCTCCTGCAAACAGCCATGAGGAAAAAAGAATAACAGCTTTCAACCAGGGCTTTCAACATTGTGTGCCGTTCCCGTGATGTTTTCATCGTTTCCTACAAATTGCGTTCTAAGTTGAACGTCGAAATAAGACATGGTCCAATGTGGTGCATTACCTACAATGAAAAAAAAAAGACCAAAAAACGTGGCTGTGGTACAACTCATACTGTGGAAGCCAGCACACGGGTATACACATGCTGGGCAACCCCGACTGACCTACATGGACCAGCTTGCTCGGGTTGTGGGGTTGTGGGTCGAGGACTTAAATAACGTTATGAGGGACAGAACAGACTGGAGAGAAAGAGCGGACTTGGTCCGGGCAAGCCGCTCGTGATGATGATGATGATGATATACACACCAACACACCACGGAAACCGCACAATAGTTCTGTAATGGAGATGCTACATAACTATAGGTGGACGAAACTTGAAAATCCCGCGACAAAAAAATGAAATAGAAAATTCAATTTGAAATGTACAGCAATATCACACTGTATCTACGTACTGCAGCTATACTTTGCAAGGCCCTATTGTTCTGGTAGTATGAGCACCTGCGCAGATAAATGATTAACAGCTTATTTTTCGCGGGACGGTCATTCTCTCCAGACGTTACCTCCACTTGAAGGTACTTCCTGTTTGCTACTCAAAAGCAGATCAAAGGTAGGCAAACCGCTCATTACACAGTTTTACTGCTGATTCTGTCTCAACCATAGCCTCAAGAGGAAATTGGGGGCAAGTGTTGTACGTGACCTGTCTCAACAGGATTTATTTTACTTCACCACCAGAAGATTTGAATATACAGTTCTCCAGACGGGTAGCAGAATAGAGATAGGCTCATTCTCATTGAAATGTAAAAAATGCTGACACTGATTCCTTCATTTTCCAACAACCCATGGAATGTTTTACAAAAGATTCACCACAAAAATCGTATGGGTTGATGGCTTGGAAGAAATTATAGCCACGGGTGGGATTCCACACCCCAAAACATGGCTGTCGCCTGCGCAGAGACGAAGAATCCAAATAGTTGTCAAAAATGTGCGGCAATTCAGTTCCCAGAATGATTGTTCGGCAGGTAAAACCAGCTGACCAGGCCCTCTGACCGAGCACGTCAAATCCTGTCACTGATCTTGGAGGCTGTGTAAGGTGGTTTATGCCTGTCGCCAAACGTTGTAATAAACGTTACCACCACGAGTACGACGGTTTTCACGGTAACTTATATTAGCCATGTTACATCACAAAAACGGCAATTTCTAGTCTTATACAATGCTGGAGCATGCAAACATTATGTATTTGTTTGCAAACGTTACCTTGATATATGGGAAAATACATCATTGTGTAGCTACTACCTGTGTGAGTGCGACACTATCGACTTTGAGGAATGATACCATTTACCATTTAGGGCAGACCATTTTGCCATGTGGCAGGAGTTGCTAACGTGCATGGTTTAACTTTACAATGAATTTGCTTGAGAAATTATCCTGGTCTTAACTAGCCAAGGGTAAATAAAGACATGCATAACTGTGATTCCGTGTTCTGGCCTTTGTTTCCTGACTATCGCTTGTTGAGGGCTGAATAAAAAGCGGGTCCTGTTCTTTAGTATTAATATAGCAAGTATGAAAGTCTTACTTTGATTGAATTATACATATGGCACGTATACGTAATGACAAAAGATCCTGTAAAATACCATCGACAGCATTAATCCGATGTGGCATATACATGATCAAGCAGGTACGAGCCCAACATAAGTTAAACACTAAAGGTAACCTGAGGTCACCGAGCATGTATGTTGACCTGAGGTGTGTCGTCATAGATCAAGGGTCACGTACCTGCCAACCTACCTGAGAGGTTTAGACAAGATTAGAACTTGGCTGAAAAATGTGTCAAGGAAGGTATACAGCTTAGGGAGGGTTGGTTCATTGGTGTGATCTCTTTATGGATAAAGGATTGCACAATGTTTCTGTGTTTTTGAATTCTCATAGAAATATATTTATGAAATAAACAAAGAAGAAGAAATAGGAAATATGGGTACATGTACAAATTGAAGGATGGATGCAATAGATGTTTACATTGTTTATTTTGTGATAGTATCTGTATCTGTATCTGTATCGGTATAGCCGGTATAACCGCCATTCGGCGTAACACACCAGCTTCGCAGGCACGCGGCGCGGCAGCAGCTGGTTATATTACACTGAACGATCCGTCACACCTAACTTTTGCACATCTAACTGCAAGCGTTCTTTAAAACTATCAAGAGAAGATGCCCCTACTGTACTTGGTGATAACAAATTCCAATCTACGATAGTTCTGGGAAAATACGAATTTTTGAACACATCAATCCTAGCTTGGAAACTCTGGTACTTGAAGTCATGGCTGTTTCTTGTTCTTTTTTGAGCTGGTATTAGATACTTATCAGTCGGTAACAAGTTCTTCTCGGAGGCTATGATGTACTTTTAGCCACTGCGACATACATGTCCTACCTTACATTGCAACAAACAGATACAAGGTGTCGCAGAAAGAAACCGCGACGAATCAGCACAGATAAAATCGATGACGTTGTTGTAAAATGTCATTTCTGTAATTACACGATAGGATAAACGAATGTCCCGTTAATCTTTGACAAATTTAGACCATGCCTATATATATCGCGTGCTGAAGAATTAAAACACCATAAATGGCTAGTCACATAACTACAGTTATTAACCTACTAACCACTTGTCTTGCTAATTTCATTATGTTTATGTGACGCTGTAGGAATAAGTTATTAACTTGTCATTGGCTTTGTCTTGCAATAAAAAGAATGCTCGCTAAGCACAGTAGGTGGAAAGTGACGTAGTTGGGATAGTTTCAGTTTGATTTTGATTGTTAATTGTAAAGAGCTGCCACCTTGCGATTTGGAGGGAAACGCCATTGATATCATAATGATTGTATTTCTGAGGGTAATACAACATGTACTAATCTCCAAGTAGATCCAACGGTAGCATAAGATAGAACCAAAAGCTGCCAGAGGAGTAAAACCGGTCTAGGAGTGTGTTTGGCTACCCAGTGGCTGATGACTTCATTTGGCCGGCTACACTCCTTAGCCAGCTTTGATACCCAACAAGCCTTGAGAAACTATGTTCTGACCGCAATGCTTGGCGGCAGCTGACCAACACCACCGTGACAACCTTCGAGACCGAGAGGGTAGCAGCCGTCGAGGCGAAGAGAAAGGCGAGGAAGGCCCGTCAAAATAGAACTGCAACTGTAAACATGTAGACTTGCCATACTCGTGAGAGTGGCCGTCCATCACTATCTTAAAAGGCATTGGTTAATCTGCCTGGAGATTAGCGTAATACAGTGTTTATCCCAAATGTGTATCATCACTTTCCCGCTATCTTCGACTACATGGAAGACTGAGAGATGCACATTTCACCATATTCGGGCCGATCTGTCTTTGGCCAATCGCCGGTGATTTTTGTCTGTTTTATCATTACAACCAGTTTTATTCACACCTCTCTCTAATTTATGTTCCGGAAAAAATCATAATGGGCAAAATTCGACTACTAATATTTGACTAGGTTTAAATATATGTCCTCCCTTTTCTACACATCATTACCACAAGAATGTGTTGTTTCATCAGCATGTGATGCGTCATTCCATGCCAGTGTCACGAATCATTCAGGCAGGTTCAGAAACATACATGTAGACACGTACGTACTGTGACGATGAAAACAGACGCTCAAGGGTTACTGGAGTAATTAATCACAGAAACATGACTCCACTGTTAGCCCGGGCATGTCTTTTTTGTTGTTCATGTGTCACTTCGTTGTTCATGTGTCACTTTGTTTTTATTTATTTAGACAGCCTTATTATTGACGTACGCCAATTTTGCGAAGTTGGCCAGGTGGGCAAATTGGGAGCAGGATCGAAAATATGTTTCAATTGGTGAAACATACCTACAAAGGAGAGTTGAATTTCAGAGCAATGTCTGCTTATTTGTAGTTATCCATTGTCCTTGTGGTTTCCGTACATATACATACATATGAGCACAATAATTTTGCTGCTGCTCAAGATGCCCTCTTTTAGCAAAGGACGATGATTTGCTTACAAATTGTAGCAAACAAGTCTGTCCGTCAGAAAGCAAAATGCATTGCTCTTTTCTAGGTATTCTCAGACTTGCTCTTTTGCACCTTTCCGTCACTTTCAAGAGTAATTCGTCATTTTGTTCCCAAGGGAGAAATGTGTGGTCTTTTTGTTCAATATTATTTATGATTCTATCTGGAGATGTTTTGCAATGGGTACAAAAAGGCGTAGCCTCAAAGTAATCTGTCACTTTGTTCCCAAGGGATAATGGACAGTCTTTTTGTCTGATGTTGCTTTTATAATTCCATCTGGTGATGCTTTTCAACTGATATCAAAACTATAATCAACAGGTTGACACGCGATGCAACAGTTACTCAAGCAACTGGGACAAAGGACAGAATAAATACAGCAAATAACTTAAAGGCAAATGTCCTGGTCCAGACAACTGTCACCATAGTTACTAGTGAAGTAGCATACTGTAAATGCAGAAATGATCGTGGTTTTCGCGGTAGCCACTTCATCGCGAATTCAAAACCACCACCATGGCAGTAAGAGACTATACAGTGGATGGTGCTACCGCGAACTTAAAGCCACCTCGAAAATTCCGTTTTCCCGCTACCGCGAAATTAAATCCCCGCGAACTTAAATGCATTTACAGTATACGGGTGGTGTTAGATTATCTTATGTATCAAGTGGCACGACAGAGCTGGAGGGGCTGGTGACCCTGTATATTTGAATATGATGAGTAAGACCATACAGAGCAGTACTCCGTTAGGCTAGACCATGTGAGGGTGACCATTGTGTATATTGGCTTGCAAATATTACTTTTCTAGCTCAATATATTTTTGCCGCTTTTTAAAGATAACTTTCTGTGTCATAGCTGTTGACAACACCCCTAAAATTAGCCCTGCCATTAACATGATGAGTCTGGACCCGAAACTCATCTATAATTCAGCATTACAGTCTCTGCTCTTTTGTGTTAGACATGACTAAAAGCCAAGTCTTCTAATGAAACGAAAACGAAACTATGATTCAGCCTTTTTTAAAACTATGATTCAGCCTCAGTGTCATTGACTAAAACTAGTGGATGCTAGTTGAAACGTCTGACTGTTTCCAAAATCATATCCAGTTGCTTGAGTAACTGCTTTTTGACATATGACTCAGCCTGTTGTTAATGGCTTTGACTGTAGACAATTGTAGTGTATAGCGACTTTTGTGGGAATACAGCAATCGAGAGCACATACTAGGCCTATTTAGGACACATTTCCAAACCGGGGGCCCGCCGGGTAACTATTTTTAACAAAAAGTATCATATCAAAGACAGCAAAATAAAGATAACAAAGATAAGCGAAATATTCATGAGACTAAGTTGTGAATATGCCTTCACAAACACTTTTATTTTTCGTTCCCACAAACACCCTGGCCGGCCCCGGTTAGGAAATGTGACCTAGGCCTTATGTGGATGTTTTCATATGGTATGTGTGTGTATTTGTATGTCTGTGTCTGCATGTGTGTGTGTGTATTTATTTCACACGGTGTGTGTGTGTATTTGTACAGTTTTTGCTCGACCTCGCAAGAGGATGACGGATGATGGTGATAAACCCCGAAATAATTGGCAATAGGATATGATAGGAAAGGTTTTCTCCCAGCAGTTTCACGACTCCAGCCACGACCAACGTCCTGGATGATAGATAGCGTAGATTGTGCCATCTCTACACTTAGTAAACTTTTTAGTTTTGTCCCGGTGTGAAATATGTCTGCATATCAGCGTTCACGGCCATCTTGGAATACACTGACTGTCTACACTATGATCGCTGGGAAAACCCATTCATCATATCCATATTGCCCTATTTGCTTTTGTATGATCAAGCCAGGACTGTTGACCCAGTCGACACAGTCGACACAGACGTCGAAATTTGGATAATCGTGTCCCTGGCCCACTAAAATGGCGCAATGGGATCACCAAGCGACCTCATGGAAAGTGAAAGTCATGTTACCTGGGAAAGTGAAAATGAAATTGATCCAGTTTTGTGCACTGAAGATCTAGTCTTCCACTGGTGGTGATAGACAAGACAGAGACTACATGAAATTGTACAATATTTACAGGTTCATTGCAGAGGGAAAATTTCTATAGTTTTTTTTTCTACGGTGTAATGTTTCTATTTATTTCAAATTTCACCACATGTGTGGAATGATTGACGTAACAGGTCAATATCACCTTTTTCAAGATGTCAGACTGTTTGATCCACTCAGACCGGGAAGGACCCCCACGCTTTTCGATAAGTGCGGTGGGTTCTTTTAAGTGCTTGAGGTGTGTCCCTCCCAAAGACTGGGCCTTCATTTGATACCCTATCCGAGGGGGGCGCTAGCCGAAGCTAGGTATTCATTTACACCTGATCGAAGTGAGGAAACAGGAAAGTGGAAGGTTCTTTTCCAAAGGGCACAACATTGGGGCATATCAGCGGTTTTGAAGTCAGGACCTTGGCTTTGGGGTTTAGGCCAAAAGCCTTACGAGTACCGACTGGGACACACGATGCCACAATGTTAGTGGGCACACCCCAATTTATTTCAAGTCCGAGATTTCATACCCTGAAGTCCAATAAACGTCTTTTCCAGGTAATAGTTCTGCAGTAACTCTGGACGGAGTGATAGATAACTCTTCAGCTCCAACGCCTATCTTATGTTGGTGAAAACGTTATTTTCATGTCAAAAATAATGTGAAAAAAATCGGAACAAATGACTGATGTTGCCAGAAAGAGAACGCATTTGCGTATGATGGAGCCAATTATAGAGAAATGTGAATGACATCTAGATAACCCAGAGTAACATATTTAATATCATATACTAAATGTGACTCACACAATTTTGTTCAAAGTATCTATTGAGGGCAGCATTGGAAATAACGACATCGGGTATCTGTTAGTACTCATCTACCGTCAAGGTAGATAAAGGGAAACCCATTGGGATGCATAAATACCATAATTCCTCAGTAGTATAGAAGGAGGTGAAGGTGATGAAACGTTGAAAATGATCCTGACATGGAAAAAAACAATGCAGAAATAAAACGGCTGAATAATATTCGAAACTACATCAGGCACTACGACATTTCTCTTGAACGACAACTGAATTTCGAGGGATATGCCAGACAACTAACCCTGGATCCTACGGTGTCTTTCTGTCAAGTGCAGTCGAAGTAAGTGGACTGAACGTGAAAATTCCATGGCAAAACAATGCATCAATTTTAACAGGATTAGACATGACCGTACTGTATTGCATCGTTACATGACCTGTTGCACACAGAATGCACATTACAAATGATTCACTTATTTTCAGAAATAAACAAATAGTGTAAATTGAGTGAATTGGTTGATGGATCACACGGATTTCATATGCTAATATTACGTTGAGAGAATGTTATCAACCTTTCGTTTGATAATATGTTATCGATTTTGCCAATGATAAGAAATGTGGTTACTATTCTACAATTGACAAGAACGCATATCGGGTGATGTCTGAGAACTCATTCAATAAATACTGTCCGAAAAGGTGACACTCCCTCGGTGGTCTCGTTTCCAGAAAATTCTTCATTAAAAGGAAGTGCGTCAACAAATCCTAAAGATCTGATTGGACGTGCCCTGTTACTACCAACAAATATACTCGGGTTGGGTCCTTATTGGACAAATGCAAGCGAGCCTGCGCAGAACATTCATCAGTGCAAACCAGTTCTATATAGTCGCTAGCATTAACCTGCCAATTTCATTTCGCTGGGCGGTCTTCATTTCAACATCTAGATCTACAAGGCAGAAAGCGTTGTTTTCTACACCGGCTGTATCAACGGTAAGTCAGCCGTCAGCACCTTGCTTGATCATTGTTCAGTCCCCATCATAACCCCAGAATTGCATGTACGACTGAGTATTGTTTTCGGCACTATGCTTTGACTCGACGGTCAAGACTCACTTGCACTCTTGTTCAGCTCTTTCCTTGTTGGCAAGTCTTTATTTGAACAAGGAAAGAGGATGTCCACATCTCATTCTAATTCAAAGACCGCGTAAACTTTCGGCGGAGCAAATTTCCAACAGCATCAATAGTATCAGGATTACGAGAAAACGGGGTATCGCTCAAATGTAAAGCGGAGTCAGTGAATGTTCAATTTCCTTATTATCAAAAGTATCATCTTTTTCAGCAAAAAAAAAGAAAAACTCCCAAATACAGAAGAGACGTTAGGCCTACGGCCATGTGTATAGGGGAGTATCTAGTCTAAGAGTTGATCACCTGCCCGTTGAAGATCTTCACACACTTAATGAGAAATGTAGGGATGAGAAGTATGTGGGTGACCTGTTGTCCTTGGCCAAATTGGCTCACCAGTCTTACCTTCTGTCACTCTACGATCAATAACAATGTCTAACATGTTATTTTATGCGAATATACGTACGATCAGAACGGTGGTGTTAAAACTAATGACAATAAAGAAGCAACGAGAACTCAGCTTGCCCCCTTGTCGGGACGGTGTTGAAACTTTGTTGAAACAACCGGTGCATACGGACTTAGAAAATACACCCAGCAAACTCGCCTGCAGTAACATTACAGCAAACTCACTCACGTGGATCCAAACTACGAACATGTTCTACAACCAAGAATGGCGGTGAATGCATAAAGCAGGTTTCGAAAGCAAGGTTCAAAATAATAGCTGGTTTTCCCAGTCAACAACCACAGTCAAAGACTATGTTGCCGAAGATATTTAAAGTTGCCGTAGGTCCAATAATAATCGTGATCTCTGCAAGTTGATTTTGATACTTTGAGGTTTTCAGCATTTATTGTTCGCATTCAGCGTCAGCAAAATCGACCAAAACACCGATTAGTGGGAAGACAACGCCAGTGAGGAAAATTGGCCAGAAAGACTATCTTCCATTTGGAAGTCAGTATGATAGCTTAATATTCTATTCTCATTGCCTAGTCTGATCTGATCTGGTGTTGATTTTGATTCTCGGTGTACACTGTCACAGCGATAGAATGCATGTACGTCACTTGCAGACATTACCTGGTGCGCAACATGAGTATGAAAAAAGTTGCGCCAAACAAAATATAGCTGCTCTGCGCGGGTATTTAGAAACCTGATAAAGTGTGCAATGGTATGCACATTTATGAAACTGTGGGCAACGCCCAACAACAAAGTGCCACCATGTTTTTAACAGAGGATGAATATCGGCCTTGTGACATTATATTGGCATAGGCAATGACGCAGATGGATTACGCATGAACAATGTCATCAGTCGTATGATGATTATTTACTTTGACATGAATAAGACATGTTCGCGGACCCTTTCATTGGCAGTTATAGGTGTGTGAACTTTCCTGTAATTGAGTGTTTATTCATTTTTGATATTGTACAAAGAGCAAGATTCATGATGAAGTACTCTTATGACCTTGTGCTGTTTGCGTCGAAAATTTCTCGATTCAGTGCATAATTTAGTTTACGACGTGATATTTCAAAATTCCACTTTATTTTAGTTTTTACAGGAACATGGCTAGTGAGAAAGACTACAAAGAAAATTTAGACAAGGCTTCAAAGACACAAAAGGGTCTGAAGAAGAATATCCAGCAGCTGCAACAACTGACACAACGCCGCAAGGAATTCCAGCGTGTCAGAGAGTTCTACCTAACAGCTCCAGAATGGTCTTCAAAAGAAGGTCAAGACTTCCGTGAGATGATGGTGAACATCAAAGAGGCATGCGACAGGTAGAATTACTTCATTCTTGTCTTTACTCTCAGAATTTACATTATCTATGCAAAATATATTGTCCAGGAAATTAGAATGAGTTTTTTTTCTTACCGAATAATAAGTTCCACGTTGCAGAAGAAAAACTTGGGTAGAGTACAGGACGCAGTGCGGTCGCGGAGTTCCAGATAGTCGGTTTGGTTCCGGTTTTTTTTCTTGTGGGGAGGGCACCAGCCTTTTTTTCTAGTCGCGCATTACCGGTAGGTTTTTGAAATTTTCTCGAGCACCGTGTTAGTTTTGGACTGGGTGTTAACCATTTTGGGAAATGTTAATTTTATTTTTGCTGTTTTGTGGCGCTCTTGGCACAGTCGAGCATGTTTTTCCGTTCGATTGTCTGCTGGAATTTTGGCGGGAGTTTTTGCACGTGGGTTTTTGCATTTGAAGCGTTTGGGCGGTTGTTGTTTTTCTTTGGGTAGTTTTCTAGTTTCTAGTTTCGGGTTTGGGTAGAATCAGTGTTATTTAAGTGGGATGGCATAGAATTCATGTCGCGCAGGTTATGTTCGTCGGCGTCGTCAGTTGAGTTGAGTGTTCTTTGACACATGTTAAGGCCCCCTCTCACTTGACGTGCGGCACGCTTGCGGCATTGCTGCGTTCGGAAGATGCTCAACGAATTTCAGAGATAAAGAACGAATTTTCTTACTTGTTGTGTATTTTGTGGTCTTCTATGTCACACTTTACGTATTGCGCAATATCTGAATTATAACAAATCGAAGAAAATAACAAAACAGTACCGCAGTGAACGAACGCAGCAATGCCGCAAGCGTGCCGCACGTCAAGTGAGAGGGGGCCTTTAGTGGGATCACTCACAATTGAGCGACCGACCGATTGTGCACATGACGGGCGGCTCGGGATTTACGTCACGCATGTTGTGTTCGTCGGCGTCGTCACTTTTATCACATTTGGGGCGAACACTCGTTGTCGAAGTAGTAGAGCGGTTTGATCATGTTCTATTTCGAACACCTCTGTCAGAAACGGCGCTGGTAGGGCAGAACTGGCCGCCGCCGCTATTTAGCTGATAAAAACGAATGACTTCTGTTTAGCTTTTCTGGCCCTGAAATCCTCTCCGAACTTGGCGAAAAAATGCGCTGCCATCATTGTTAAAGGTTACATCCACTGCGTACTGTCGTTTGAGGAAAGGGCGGATATACTTGCGGTTAAGACGTTATAATTTCAGAAGCGCAAGCGGAAGGCACCGCATAGCATCACCTTGTTGGTGGGCAGGAGTGCCCGGTTTCTGACATACGGTCGATGAACGTGGAAAGCGAGGTACATATATCTATGACAGGGGCTCTACTGCATTTGTTGCATGCATAACGTACAAAACAGCTGTATGCATGCTCATGACAAAAACGAAATTAAGAAGAAAGCAGCTCGGGCACTCGTGGAGAGGGAGCTTGTATTACACGCCTACTAATAAGACCCTTCAACAAAGTCTGCTAGTGCAGAGTCCCGTGTCTTATACATACCCTGCTCTACACGTGCAACCTGCCCATCACCAATGTAATGCTATGCAGTGGCTTTCCCTCCGAAAACAACTATAGTTGGTGGGTGTAGCGTTCAACAATGAATAGCATAGCATTTTTAAATTTCTTTTGCCATTTCTGTCCCACTGGGGCTGTTTTTGATGGATTTTATATCAAAGTCGCTTGAGTGCTGCACCGCTGTGTACTGTATTTCCTTAATGTTGCATTATCTAAATCAAAGTAAATAATGCACCCATGTTCTTGACTCTCATGATATAAATGCGTTTTCCTCAGCTTTGCAGATCTTGTGGAAGAAGCACGTGCATATGTTCTTCGTGTGAAGAACTTCGCCAAAGATACCAACGCTTTCACAACCGAGGCCCAGGAGAACCTATCACCGCACGAAGAAGATGAGCTCCTTCATGATTGGAGAAAGAGCATTGATAGAATGCAAGAAGGCAACAACAAGGTACGTATACACATACGTTAGAAAGATCATTTCCTTCCCTTCGTGGATGAAAAGGCAAACATACATCTGAATCTGATGTTACCATTATGTCAACGAATATCTTAAAATATATTTTGACCGTATTGGCTTCGGGAACAATCTACTGCACATACAGCTGTTTCATTGAGATAAAAGACAAATAGTATGTACTATTTGTTTACCTGTATGTGTAACCTACTGTTGTTCGCAGATTGAGAAGGTGAAAGCCAAGTTCAAGAAAGTTTTGGAAAAACTGAGAACTGCTCAGGGCAAAGCTTCAGATGGCATGGTGCGTGGAAGGGAGAAGTCTGATGCCGCAGCCAAATCTGCAAAAACCAGCTCTAAAGTAGCTGCGGGTTTTGCTGTAGCAACACCAGCGGCAGGTTTGGCAACCGGTGGCCTTGCTCTGCCTATTCTGGCAGTAGTAGGGGCCATCTGCAGCAAGTTTGCAGAGGCGACGTATGCTGCTGATTCAGTGAGTATTTAAAGGCACAACCGTTGTAATTTCATAACTTGCCAATTGAAAGGTTGTTTATTTAAGTATAACACTTGTATTATAGACATTAATTATAGATATATCACGTTGCCATGGTCGTTGCTAATTATTTTTATTGAATTAGCTATTGACTTTATTTATGCCCAAAAGAACTATTATGAGTTTCTGATATCAAATCAGCAAACATCAGCATACGTTGTACGTTGTTCCTAAAACAGCTACATGTGTTTTTCGTGCAGATAAGACGATACTTTTTTGGTCCTCTGACAACTTCGGACGATTCACCCATACAGGAGAAGCACGAGAAGTGGAGGCAAACATACGACTTCGTCGCCCGCCAACTAGACGAGGCATTCGGAATCGTAGACTCTTTAACCGAGGACTGCCAAAAAACGCTGAATGAGCTGTCTGTAAACAGCAACCAACTCTTGGACAAATTCAAGGGATCAGTAAACCAGAAAAAGTTGGAGAGGTAAGAACTAATTCATTGTTTGTTGTATTAAAGTAGTTAAAATAATGCCTCCTTATTTGCATGATCCCTTGTAAAAGTATGTCGTAACTTGTATAGGAAAGACAGAACATTTGCGATTTGTGCAAATATACGTAAGAAATCCGCTTCGATTTGTACAGTCAGCAAAAATTTCATCATGAGACAACATCACGGTTAGATGAAGGCTTCGATTGAAATAATTTCCTAGTCAACGAGACCTATATCTAACACTTGAATGTTCGTAGTCTTCATACTGCATTCCAAAATGCAATTTCGATTTTTCAAGGTGTATGAATGACTGCAGTTTATGCACTAGTATTGTGTGTACGTTTATTGCAGTATTAATAATTGTTGAAATCTTATCACTATTGATATAATGGTACGATTATTTTTATTATTTTCTAATACTCAACTGATATACATTCATTTTATCAAACACTTCTAGGACTGACTACTTCAAAAGGAAATGCCTCCGGCTGAAGGAAGACTCAGAGGACCTGCACCAAACCTGCATTGAGTACATCAGCAGGGATGACGAGATTCGCCGCCTAGTCGGAGGTATTGGCCGCCTCAGTCTTGAATGATCTTGAATAAAAAGTCGGCCGGGCCATAATGAACAGGATAATCTACTATCCAAGCGGAGGTTTGATTGGGATGATTGTGACATTCTATGCGCCGACGTGTGACAAGAAGGTCACAGCCTTCCCCATCAACCTCTGCAAGGAGAGTGTGACACAATGAATTATGAAAATGAACTGCGTTTTTGGTTTTGTTCCATTCCATCGCACGCTGCGATGTGATCACGAATAATTTCCACTTGCCCCCGCAATGTCATCAATTATTAGCTTGTTTGTTTGTTTGCTTCTTTGTGATAGAAGTTCTTGTGATTATCAATGAATTGTCATGATATTTAGAAGTTGGCATTTGCCTTGGGTAATGGAGTTTGAAGCTGTTACAGATTAGTCTAGTGCAGATCCAGATTCTTGGATTTCATTCCTGTCAGGCACAAGACTGTGAAATGCATGTACATAAGTTTCACGTGAGATCAGAAATACGTTCTTTTAGGGTTTGTGGCTAAAAAATCTTTCATGTACTTCCCTAAACAAAGACATTTAAGAAAACGAAGGATTTGGATCTGATTTGTATCTTAAATGCATTACTCTTCTCTGTAGGGCAATCGCTCTGGAAGTTTCTTTTGAAACCACGTGCACAAATTACCAACATTTAAATCCTGCGGAAAAAAACGGATACATGTAATGATACTCTGTATAGAATAGATCATATAAAGTTTTACATAATAGCCTGTGGTGCATTTTTTTCGATTAGCCAGACTCTCTAGTTACTGTGAGTATGAACTCGTGTATTATGAGTATAATTTGTGCTAATGTTCTCAGCATGGTTTTGACACAGAATGTTTACAACTCAATTCACTGTGACTACTATGATTGCTCAGTATGTGGCATAATGTAATGGCTGGTGTGTTGAACACGTTGCTTGATAAAACATATTCCATGTATCCAAGATATTTCGTATTTTCATGTATTCAAGAGACTGAGTCACAACATTACTTCCATTACATCTGACTTTTACCCACTGCACTTGACTTAGTACTAGCATTGTAACTTTCGCAGCATTAGATATTTATACCATTTTATCTGCTTGTTATGATTTCTCATTGTATAACGTTATGTTGTAATTGACCTTTAAATGATAAATGATCAGTTTTGCGCACCCAAGTTGTCAGGTAGCAGTAACGTTTGCTATGTAATAATCTGCGTTGTGAGAATGGTGAGGAATTAGTCGGTATATGTTTGTTGATGTCTGATTTATTGATAGTGCTATCTTAGCTGGTTAAGGGTGAATAGAGAGTGAGATATGATACTGTGTTTGTTTGTTCTGGAATTTTTGTGTCTGGAGTATTGCTTGTTGAGGTCTATATAAAACCGTATTTTTACATACAACCACATGTAACGTTAGTATAGGAATATAAGGCATACAGTGATGATTCTGGCAACAGGCAACAATACCCTGACGTGACACACACACACATACACACAGAGACACACACATACACACGCACACACACACACACACGCACGCACACACACAAACACACACACACACACACATATACGCACACACACACACATACACACACACACAAACACGCACACACACAATAAGACGCACACACACAAATACCTACCACTCAAAAGAAGTCATGATCAACATGAGCCAAGGTATAACATCATTGAATCCGAGGTAAAAAATAACCCACCACTTAAAAGACGTCATGATCAACTTGTCAGTATTTGCCATAACCCTTTACAAGACGACAATGCATATTTTTACAATGTGTACACTTGGACACCTTCCAAAGCTTGAACTATATCTCTCTCTTGAGGTATTCAATCCAATTCAATACACAGTAGCTGTATTATATTACCTGAGGATACTGTTACCTTGGCATTCAAATGGCCACGCGAAACACCTTCATGTGAAACAAAGGCTGTTGACAATCCATCAACTTTGACATAACGCACTGTAGGCGTCAAACCGGTGTCAATAGCCATTGTTGAAGAGAATTGGAGGTCGCCGGATCAAACACCAAGTGAGTCACACGTTAAAATACTAGTAGTACCGTTTTCTCTACTTATTACGTAGCACTTATGAGAAAGAGTATGGCAGTTTTAGCAAACACACACCACTCCCAGTGCAGTAGCTCTTTGCTGTATCTGTAGTGCTTGCACACCTGTGTGGCCCAAGGGCTTTAGAAACGGGGATGGGTACTGCCGAAAGTTGTGAGAAGGATTTTAACTCTATCTAATATATATCATAACTAAGTACGAATAGCGTTCTCGGCATCGTACCACGGTTGACAATAGCTTTTATTGTAACAAGAAATACAAAAATAGAAGATGGAAATAAATGGTCTACTTTTTTCTCCTTGTAACATTTCATGCAAACACATCTTTTAAGATGAATGCCAATGATGGTGTATGGTGTAATCGTATAGGCTTAAATGGTTACTTAACTCCAGAAGGAAGTGTTATTTTCCAATAGATCATGCATCAATCAATGTACAATCAGCAACCTTTTTGCAGAATTTAACTTGTGTTGAAGTCTCTTCTGTTTTGTTTTGTATTGTTTTTCTAAAGCGACTCCTAAGAAACCATGGTGATGAATATTCAAATACCACCCACCTTAAACCGGGGGTGGGAGCTTTCCCAGACTGACTCATGAGAAGCCATGGAGATGGATGCCGCACATCTGTAGACGCGGGGACCTACCCAAGATTTGACTTGCTTAGAAGTTTCGCGAAAAAACTTGATCTCCAGGCCTTTGTGTCAAAAGAGCTGCTGATTGGGGGCCCGTAACGGCGCCCACGTAGCTACCCAAAATGGGTAGCAAACCTCAACTCAAAACTCTGTTATTATCAACAAATAGTTGCCAAGATATTCCCTATATAAAGGCAAGAGAGCCGCACACAACGATCAGTAGGAGGCAGATCCATCGTTGTCAGCCTTCACTCGAATGCTTCATTTTTCCTGGGCCGTCTTCCTCTCTACGTCTGCTAGGGAAGAGTGCCGCAAGCGTCAGTTGTTTACTCCACCGGTCAGACTGATCAAAGGTAAGCCATCTGTTTGGAAGTTGTGAGTCCTTTCACATGGAATCAGTATGCTACACAAGTGGCTCGACATTTATGTTGATTGCTGCTCATATGTTCTCATCAGCTTGCTCTGTCGTATGAAACTGGTCATAGTTGCGGGTTCTCCCATAACCTTTGAAGTATTAAATACTTCAGAGGTTACGGGAGAACCCGCAACTATGACCAGTCTCATTGTGTGTAGGCTAAGTGTCAATTACACCTACCTATATCCGTGTCCCCGTAAACAGCTCCATGTTAGTTCGGACGTGCCGTTGCCATGCAGCGAGCTAAAAAGTGAAAGTTAACATTTCGCGGCGTAGTCATGAAGTCGCACACGCACACTTGTACGCGTGTCACGTCCACAGTGTCACGTTACCAACATATTGCCCTTAGACCTCTTTTCAAGTTTTAATGCAACAACCCGGCATAACTTCTCTTGTTCAATATTTTCAAAGGCTTTAAAGGCATACTGTGTTCCGGTTCTGCTAGTAATATTTCTCTGAAACCCCAAAACGTAATTGTATCGACTATTGATATTGAACTTGGACAAGGGAGCAGTTGCATTATGAAGCATTAACCGAGTACCCTTCAGGTAAGTTATAAACAGGTGTAACATATCATAATGTGAACAACCATTAGACAAACTTCAAATGGGGCGCCTTTAATAACTATTTGGTTGCAATTGAGCTTGAAAATTAATTTTGCAATGTATTTCTTGATACTTGTTTGACAGCGAGTAGCCTTAGTAACTTTATTTTCCACTTGCGATCTGGTCAAAAATGGGCCTTGATTTTTGTCAATCATCCCATTGGAACCCATACTTAAAGAGTTGAAAAAAAATGCCTTCATAAAAATGAGGCGCTCTTAAGCCGGCTTTACAATTCATGCGGACGCCGGCCGAATTTGTAGATCGGTCAGAGCTCGCCGAATTTCAACATCGCCGGGGTATCGGCTGTTTTTTTCGCTGAAAATCTGCCCCCTTAACAAATGAATGGAGCCCGTCCGACGTCCGTCCAACACAACTGATTATAATTTGTTAATGAGATTGTACTATGTCTTGAACATGGACAGACTAACCTTGTAAAAAGCCAATATTTGTGAAAAAATTTAATTTATGAGTTGCGGGATATGTGTCGGACATGAGTGGAGTGAACGGGCACACTGAAAACAATAAGATCAACAGGAATGTTGTGATACACCAATCCAAACACTACCACAAGAGCCACAAAGTGAACATACCAGTCTTATTCACCATAATACAATAATATTGGCAAGGCTGCGATCGGGCAAGCCTCGGGCGAACCTTGTGCGAACCTCAAGCGAAGGCCGGCAAAGGCCGTCCGAGTTTCAGACTGGAAGCCTTTAGACATGAAGAATATATGATCTCACACATCCAAACCTATAGCAAAAAATAGGAAGTACATAGCAAAAAATAAATAGGAAGTATTGTCTTGGTGTCCAATTGCCTTCTTTTTTTTTCTTTTTACTCAATGGTCACCACGTAACAAGGCCATGAAGGCCACTCAAGGTTACGGGTTACATGATTGGAACTGTAACGGCAACTCTTCGCCTTAGGTCAGAAACATCATGATTGAGACCAGCCCAATTGCTCACTATGAGTGAGGACTAACTGACCCAATAGGAGAAGCAGGGGTTGATTACATTACATTATAAAAGGTACGCAGCTTTTTTTTTTAGAAAAGTTCATACAGTAGTCTTTATTACAGTAGTCTTATATGTTATATTTCGGAACAAACTGTTAAATAAAGCACAAAACAAAGGGGCGTGTTCAACACATGTACAGGTGTGAAATTGATTAGGTGACAGTTACAATTCTGCCGGAGCCCTCCCAAGCTCCCAGCGACACCAGCACAACGCTCACCCAAAGCACGCCAAACTAGTTTAAAGTCTGACGGAATGTCCTCCGGTTATTGCAGGAAGCCCTAAAGCCCCCTTTACAAATCAAGAATTTAGCTCGGCCGAGTTGTTGGCGAGCTCCAAATGGACATTTCCGGCCGGAGTATGACCGGCGTTTTGGCGATTATGCGGGCCTCGACCGATTTTTAGCAGCCCATCCGGCGTTTGCGGGGCACTTGCAGCTGCGCTTAATTTCAGCGAGGCCTCGTCGGCGAGTGTTACCTGAAGTCCCCACCGATCACGCCCACCATCAGTCGCCTTCCTCGTAGCGGAACGCACTCTCCAGCGAAACAAGGGTCGAAACCACACTCTCGTCCAAGGGCAAGACGCCCGCAACGATACAGGCGTCTTGTAGGATCGCTTCTACGTCTCGAGGCGAGAACTGGTACAGGGAGGAGGAGAGGTTGAAGTGCAGCGCCAGAAATAAGAACAATGTGTTGAGAACCAGGAAGATATAGTGGGCTATGGGCGCCATGTTGGATAGGTCAGAGGTCATGAGAATGTAACAGGTGTGCTGCAGACACGATCACGTCTGTGATTGGTTCAAAAGTAGTTTTTTTTTTAAATCTAGTCAACATCAAAGTACAAAACAGGACAGAGAGGCAATACACTCTAGCAGTACGCTAATATCCACATCGCCTCTCAACTGACAAGAACAAATAAATGACAATATCAAAACAAACAGTTCACAGCTATTTACATATAAGCCAGGTTACAAGGTAGTTGCAAAACGTTTCGTATGTACAATATATGACTGGGTTAACTGTAAGATACTTCAGTTTGTAGAATGTGACAGGAAAGGTGAACCCCTTAATAGTAGATGGATACGGGCTGATTCGGATAAACTATTGAAGTCAAGAGTATTGCCTAGCAGGTTCTGTAGATTGCCGAAAAAAAATAATTCTGTATTGTTGGTATGTAACATCCATTGGCATAATACCGGTCGGTTTACTGCAATTTCTCAAGCAATGCTAATTTGGCAAATGATCAACGCATCATTTTCTCCAGTTACATGTTGCTGTTACAGCTTACCTTTGCCACTTCTTCTGTGTAAGTTATTTTGTCTCTCTGGTCCTGCTAAAAACATAATATCGTAATTGGAACACACCGCGGAATTGCACGGAGAACGGGCGCGTGGTTGGAAGGGGGTGCACTATACCGGCCGAACGAAACACGGCACAATTAACTGCCGCTATGTACCTTTATACATCCTCTGTTGTTCCTTTCTTTCCTGTTAGTAGTTGCACAAAACAAAAATCTGCATGAGCATACAAAAAGTCATGAGAAAATGGGCGTATACTGACAAGAATTTTCATTTACTTTTGGTCCGTCACAACCGCTATGACGTAAAACTTTACTGCTGGCCGTAGCATTAAAAATGGCGGGAAAATGGCGGCGTACGTTCAATTTGACCCATTCAGCCGTAGATCCGGGCGATAATGCAACGGTTCCTCACACTTTTACACGAGTTGTAGGTCACCAAAAGAAATTCAAGATTGCTGTTGAATCATGCTCGTCTTGTGCCGTGAGCACATGTGATTATTATCTACAAATCTGGCGATGAACGTGACAGTGTGTTTGTCCCACGACGAGCTCGCCTGCCCCGAAAATGACCTGAAAACTTTTGGCCTTGTTGTCTTCGAATGCATTGTTATCGACGCTTTGTAAATGATGTATTGGACACCTAGATGTCTGAAGTGTGCATACCTCAGAAATAACTATTGTTGCATGTGTAGATCTCTTTAAGTTCCACTATTTTTAATCGACCGGTATAAGGCTTATGACCGGTATTATGCCAATGCATGTTAACATCTATTATCATAATACCGGTAACGTTACGTTTACGACAATTTTCTAGCCATACTGATTTGACAAATTGTCAACGCATCATTTTCTCCAGTTACATGTTGCTGTTATAGGTTACCATTGCCACTTCTTCTGTGTAACTTTTCTGCCACTCTTGTCCTGCTAAAAGCGTAATATCGTAATTGTAACACGACACGGCGAACGGGCGCGTGGTTGGGAGGGGGTAAAAATACCGGCCGGAAGAAACACGGCACAACTAACTGTCGCTATGTACCTTTATACATCCTCTGATGTTCCTTCCTTTTCTGTTAGCAAATACATAAAACATAATCCTGCATGAGCATACAAAATGTCATGAGAAAACGGACGTATACTGTCAAGAATTTTCATTTAACTTCTGTCCGTCACAACCGCTATGACGTAACACTTCACTGCTAGCGTAGATATAAAAATGGCGGGAAAATGGCTGCGTACGAACAATTTTGCCCATTCAGTCGTAGATCCGGGCTATTATGCAACGGTTCTTCACACTTTTACATGAGTTGTAGGTCACCAACAGAAATTCAAGATTGTTGTTGAATCATGTTCGTCTTGTGCCGTGAGCATGTGTAATTATGATCTACAAATCTGGCAATGAATGTGATAGTGTGTTCGTCCCACGACGAGCTGCCTACCCCGAAAAAGATACTGAAAACTTTTGGCCTTGTTGTCTTCGAATGCATTATTATCGATGCTTTGTAAATGATGTATTGGACACCTAGATGTCTGAAGTGTGCACACCTCAGAAATAACTATTGTTGCATGTGTAGATCTCTTTAAATTCCATTATTTTTGATCGGCTGGTATAAGTCTTACTGCCGGTATTATGCCAATGCATGTTAGGGCAGTATAACAAAAAATGTACAACACCTTCACATCGACACCCTCAGTTACAGGCTGGACTAGAAGCTAAATTGCGGATAAATAAACTATGGTTCAGACTGCAGGTGCCGATGCGAAGGCGTGTACGGAGGGCGCAGGTGTATCGGTAGTTGCGCGGGTGATGTCATCATAGGCATTTTCCATTGTCCTCTAGACATCGATCTGAAAAATAGGGAATTTTCTTGAATTTCATAAAATTGGCATCACCATTGAAGATTTTGGTTGACTACAGTATTTCGGAGTTCATTATCTCCATTAAAAATGCATATGGAGATATCGTTTGGGGCGTGTATGTCTTCAAGACATGGGTGCTTTATCTGTATATCTAAAGCCGGTATGACCGCCATCGCTGTCACTACAACAGCTTCACGGCGCGGCAGCAGCTCATATTACATTGAACGACCCATTGCACCTAACTTCTGCACATCTATCTGCAAGGTTACCTTTAAAGCTATCCCGACTTCCTTTGCGCGTAGTTAGGTGCAAGGTGATACCGACCCATATCAGTCCGTTAGTTGGCGTGAGGCCGAGGGGAGATAGACAGACCATGAAGCCCTCAGAAGAAAGAGAGTAAACGGGATACAGAAAGTGAGTTTAAAAAAACAACAACTTAAAAACGCTCTCTGTCACGGGCCCTGGCCTTTTGGCCCAGGCATTCTCCCCACACCTTAACCCGGACGGAGAGCGAAGGAAGGAGGGACTCTACGATAGTCAGTGTGGGGAAATACGAACTTTTGAACACATCATCCTAGGCTAGTAACTCTGGTGTCTGTGTGTGTGATTGTGTGTCTGTTTGTGCTTCTTGATATGTGAGGTCAACATAACTTTGGAACCTCTGGATGGATTGTGATGATACTAGTCAAGTGGATATAGGGACTGGGACTGGGTCGATTTTGCCGGTATGTGACCTTGGTACTGCAGTAGAACACCTGGTTTTTGTATTGTTTGCCCCGGTCGTGCTGTGGTCTTGATACTTTGGTGGCAGATGTGTGATGTAAGGAAGATAATGTGAAAGTCTGGGCCACCTAGCATCTTGCTCTGGAACTGCCTCATTCCTCAGATGGGTACCTGCTGACTGCTAGTGAACAGTATCACAAACCGAGGCTGTTGAAAGGATTTTCCTATCAGTAAGATTTATGGCATAGTTTACTATTGACAGACTGTAAATTGACGCCCTCAGCACTATTGACATGATCCTGTCAATAAGAATTCTTTTGCACTATTGTGCCTGCTGCGGCACAGTTGACAGTCAATGTGAGTTTCTCCACTATTATCTTGTCAATAACATTTTTGTTACTATCATGTTCCTGTCCATAAGAAGTTTTCGCACTATCGACAGCCAATAAGAATTTCGCACTACTTTAAAAATTCTTCATTCAATAAGAATTATTTACGGCAACAAGATCCAGTTACATGATCTGCTTGCTGAGTTGTACTTGTGGTGAATGCAGACAAACGCCCCCCCCCCTTCTATCTGAATTGTCTAACAACGTTTCCTATTGGACATCTAAAATGGTCTTCATTCATAGGAGTATAAAAGACCTGTTTCTTCCAGATCACTTCAGTGTCACTGACGAAGGATAGTGGATTCTATCCGAAACGTCTGACCGTTTCCAAACCATATCCAGTTGCTTGAGTAACTACTTTTTGGTGTATCTTATTACATGGATGTCTAACCTACATCGATGTACTTTCTTTGTTTTCTAAGAAAATGTCAACATTTTAGGGCATTATGCGTCTGTTAACCTTACCACTAGCCTTGACAGTAGCCACGCGAAAACATATACAAGGAAAACAGGTCAGCCATTAGCAAAACTTTTTGACATGTATCATTGATAAAAATGAAGTCATATTTGAAAGCGTGTTGTTCCTGTGACATTTCTAGCGTCGCCAGTAATTCAACCCTTCCAAGTTGAGTGTCGAAAGTTTCGTTCCAGGTACGAGAAGTTCTAAAGTTGAAAACATCCCGGCCGGGCCCCGGTATGTTTTAAGGCTAAGATACATCATCTTCCTCTTCCAGCGTCTCTTCCTCGTCTACTACAATGCTACCTCTAAATCTTTAATCTCGTCCATGCACGTTTCTTGTAACGCATTATACAGTTAGTTTATCTTCCAATGTTGTGTTGCAATGGCATAATTGGTAAAAGTTTACACATTCGTAAGATCCTGACTCAAAACTGAAAAACAGTGTCAGAAAGAAACAATGACAGCAATGTACATAAGTAGTAAAGCCCTAAAGGTATTGAAAATGACTTAACTTTCGGTTCATAATGATATCATTCTATGCACTGCGCACAAAAAAGAGATTAAGTTCTACGACCTTATAATTTCACCTAACGATATTAACCTTTTCGAGTGACGTCTCATAGGTATTTTCCCATTAGAATGCAAATAATCATTTGTTGTTCAAACTATAACTGCTATTGTAGTATTTTCTAATAAGTTATGCACATGCGACACTGATTTGCATGATTTATGTCTAATGACGTCCATCTCTAGTTAGCCTCAAGTATGAAAGTCTCATGATCTACCTGTACGGAATCATATCATTTTCTCATTAATTATGCAAATGAGGTCTTATATGAATAGTTGATATAGACATATCTCTGTTTCTCATTAATTATTCAAATTAGCATTAGATCTGCACAGTTGCTATCTTATTTTGTGCGTCATCAATTTGCCTAAATCAGTTAGAAAAATCATGACCATCCGTCAACACGTTCTTGAGATATTTTCCTCTAAACTAAAGGAAATCGACCGTGCAGTTCCAAAATTCTTAAATGGCAGCACTCTCGGCCTCAAGAGATAGGCGCTTACTCAGGAGAAAGAGGCGGCTCTACAAAAGGTACAAAAAAACAAATAACTCTAGTTTATTTTGTGCATTTAAACGAGTTCGAAATAATTGTATAGATTTAATTAGAAAAGCGAAGAGAAACCATCGGCATAGCCTCTGTCTTGACCTTGCCAATCCAACTTCTAACCCCAAAAAATGGTGGTCTGTTTCCAAGGAAATCTTTCTTGGCAAGGTGGACCGGGTTCTGCCCTCTTTACTTGAGAATGGAAATGTTATTACAGACGACAAGGCCGATATTCTTAACAACTACTTTGCATCTCAAATGTACCTGAATACCGATGGCGCCTCTTTCCCAAACTTTGTACCCAGAACAGAACTAGCTCTCAATTCGATTATTTGTTGCCCCGCAAATGTCTACAGTGTACTGTCAAACCTCAATATAAACGAGGCCACAGGGCCTGATGGACTAAGTAATAGGCTTCTGAAGTGTATAGCACCTTCAATAGCACAACCACTGTCGCATTTGTTTAATGTTTCATTAGAATACGGCTGTTTTCCGTCAATTTGGAAATTTTCAAATGTTGTTCCAGTGTATAAGAAAGGTGATAAGCAGGCCAAAGAAAACTATAGGCCTATTTCACTCTTGTGCTGTGTGTCCAAAGTGTTTGAACGGATAGTTTATGCCCCATTATCTGCGTACTTACATGGCAACAACCTGCTAACCGATCGAAATTCTGGATTTACTCCCGGAGACTCAACAGTCAATTCATTGACACACCTTGTTCATAAGCTGCACAAAGCAGTAGACCAAGGTTTTGAAGTACGCACCGTTTTCCTGGACATATCAAAAGCTTTTGATAAAGTTAGGCACGATGGTCTCCTTTTCAAACTAAGCCAACTAGGAAAATCTGGTTCACTTCTTCAATGGATACAATCTTATCTCACAAATCGGAAGCAGAGAGTTGTTATTAATGGGGCATGTTCCGACTGGCTACCGATTGACGCAGGTGTCCCACAGGGGTCGCTTTTGGGCCCACTCCTGTTCCTAGTTTTTATTAATGATCTAGTGGACAACTTACAAACTGATGCCAATCTTTTTGCTGATGACACGTCTCTTGTGGAGGTAGTTTTGGATCCATCCAAATAGATTGAACCATGATCTTAGAATGGTGGGTGAATGGTCGGACCAGTGGCTAGTAACTTTTAATCATCATAAAACTGAATTGATGATATTCTCCATGAAAAGGGTCAAAGTCAATCACCCACCATTAGTGTTTAAAGGAGTTGTGCTTAAGGAAGTTGACTCTCACAAGCATTTGGGCTTAAACTTGAAACGTGACTTGTCCTGGTCATATCACGTGTCTACATTGATTACCAAGGCAATGAAGCGAATCAATCTTCTGAAGAGGATATCATATTTTGTCCCTCGGGGAACATTAGAAACTCTGTATGTCACTATGATTCGTCCATTACTTGAATATGCTGACATTGTTTGGTGTGGCCTTCTCGGCAAAGATTGTGATCTTCTTGAGTCTGTGCAGATGGCCGCGGCACGAGTTTGTACCGGAGCCATGAGAGGCACTAAACATGAGAGCTTGTTAGCCGAGGTTGCATGGGACACACTAGCGGACAGAAGGAAAAAGCACCAGTTGATTCAGTTTTGGAAAATTATGAATGGTCTCGCACCACTGTACTTACATAACATTATCCCGCCACGTATTTGTGAAACGGTCCCTTACAACCTTCGCGCAAACCAAAACCTTACTTCCATTTCCTGTAAAACTGAAAAGTATAAAAGATCCTTCCTACCTTCAACTGTTCACTTGTGGAATGAACTGCCTACGAATGCTAAAGCCGTCCTCTCGATCTACACTTTCAAAAAAGAGCTGGACTCACTATTCAACAAGCCGACAAAATACTCCCATTTCTCTTACGGCCAAGGTCGTTCCGCAGTTCATCTTACAAGGCTCCGTCTAAATTTCAGTCAGTTAAATTACCATCTATTTCAACACCAATGTATTGATTATCCTACTTGTAAATGCGGCTATCATTGTGAAACAACTGAACATTATCTACTACACTGCACACTCTATACCAGCCAAAGAAGTTCTTTCTTTCTTTATTCAAGTTGTAACAGGACAACACACTGCGGGCACTAGGCAGCGAAGCTGATATCGTGGCCACAGACATATAAATATACAATACAAATTGGACATGTATATACAAGCAATAGAATAAAATAGTTTTTACATTAAAAGCAGTTAAAGCGAACTAGCTAAAGATTTACTGGACAGAGGTACGGCTGGAAGTGAATCTTTGGTAGATATCGTGTACACACACAGTGCTTCTGAAAGCTGTCTATTGGTGACAGCGTCATGGTCAGGTGAGCCCTGGAGCAGGAGTGAAACAGTAGGCCGTTGTTGTACAAGGCGTTCAACGGTGGAGGTGAGTTTGCTACGCTGGTCGGAATACAGGGGGCAGTGTAGCAGGTAGTGTTGAACTGTTTCGGAGGAAGCCCCACAGAGACAATGTTTGCTCTTGATGTTCATTTTGTACAAAGCACTGTTTAGTTGGCACCAGCCCATGCGTAGCCTGGCAGCTTGGATGTTACTGTGCCTTGGGCCGAGTCGTCGGTAAGTTTGGTGGTACCTTGTGGATAGCAGATGCTTTTTGCTAACTCTCTTGAAATCAGTGAGGCTTTGGGCGTCTCTGACTGTCTGCGGTAGCTGGTTCCAGAGTGACGATGTGAAAGGAATAAAACTGTTTTTGAATGTCTGGGTCCGGCAACGAGGAACATGAAGGTGAGTGTTGTTACGTAGCTGTAGACGTGTTGTAGACTGGGCGCCTCTTGTTGACGGAGTAAGCAGCTGTAGATGTGGGGGTACACGTCCATTCATCATGTTGTACATGATGGTGAGTGAGTTGAGCTGTCGTCTGGTGGCTAGAGTGTCCCATTCCAGTTCCCGCAGTAGGTTAGATTTTGGAGTACCTTTCATCGCCCCTGTGACGAGAAGGCCTGCTTGGTACTGGACCTGAAGAAGTTCTTTGTTATCGGCTGTCTCCAATATTATAGTAGACCTAAAGCACCTCAACGACACCTCTTTATGCACTTTACTGTTATCAGGATCAACATCTCTCTCACATCAACAGAACTGTAACATCTTTGATCTTGTCATTACCTATATCCATTGTACAGGCAGGTTCTCCTAATTGATTAAGCACCAACTTGTCTCGTTTAAATTTACTTTTCTGTTATCCATTTTGTACTTATGTATGTAATGTGGTTTACTGTTCTTGTTTTATGCGTATGTTTCTTGAGTAGAAGGCTTAATATAAGCAATTTGTTGCTTTCTGCCTCATACTCTCAAAATATATGTGAATAAAAAAAAATAAAAAGAGATAATATCTTCCATTCAAAACTTCTGACCACGGTATGTCTAGAACATATTGGAACATATAGGGCTAAAGGGTATCGGAATAAAGGAATAAAGGAAGCTCTGCTGCAGTACCTTAGCCGCAAGGGGCCCATTATCGAACTTTCCTCACCCCTAACCCCTACCCACCTACGTATACCCACCTACCCAAACATCATCAGTATCCATCGAAGGCTTCTTGAGATAAGATGTTCACACACACACACACGCATACACGCGCGCGCGCGCACACACACACACACACACCCACCCACAGACACTTACAGAGAGTGAGAGAGAGAGAGAGAGAGAGAGAGAGATGCACACACACACACACACACACACACGTACAGACACACACACACACACACTCATAATGTAGTAAAATGACTGATTAAAAATGTTATTCTATGTTATTTACAGTTAGGAGATGGCTTCCTTCGACGACGACGACGACGATGGCTTTAGTGAAGTCCTCTGCGAGGCTGTCGTGAGGTATGGCAGTCTATGCATTACCATCACAGACCTGCAGAAGATAACGGGAGGCGGCAGAGGCTTCACCGACGTTCTATCATCCTACAAGGCGATGCCAGAATGGTCAACACAAGAAGCCATGAACTTCAGGGACATGATGGGGCTTATCAGAGATGCCTGCACTAGGTACAGTGTACAGTTCATTTTAATCTCCGTTTTGGGTTCTTTCCGTTACGTTACTTGTATGTTACACTTTGTCAATACGCCATTTATGTTCACATTCCTGTACTTATGTAATGTATGTAACAACAGGAGCTAATTAACACATTTGCATCAACATCGTCTTAACTTGTGTTGCCTTGATTGCTTTGGACTACTAAACTTGTCTTCCTCCCTTTTGGCATATTAACATAAGTTAACAACATATGTCGTCTTAAATCTAAGTGACATTTATGTGTGCTGAACACAGTGTTTTTTGGATATGTTTAACTCTAGATATATTTGTCCTTCAGCTTCGGCAAGTTGGAAGAAGCGGTACGAGAATACGTCCTTCGTACAAAGCAGTTTGCCAAGGACAATATCGACTTTGTCTCTGATGTCGAAGATGAAATGGAGCCGGAGGACATAAAGGACCTTCTGACTGATTGGATGAAGAGCATAGATGCCATGAAACGATACAACGAGAAGGTAAAATTCTTTTGTTTACGGCATTGCTGTGTTACCATTTAAAGTCCTGGCATGAACAGCATGTTGATATTTGGTTGATGTATGTCGAGGTTTTGGAGATCTCCATATAAAATATATTGGGAAGCAATTACTTCTAGTTATAGCTTTTATAGCCTCAGCCAGATGTTAAATACAAATTTACCCTTTAAGAGGAGCCAACTAATAGTGGAGACGGCTAAGATTGAGACTTGAGAATCGCGTTTGGAAACCGGAGAAGAAATAATTAACGAACGTAGAAATGTTTTGACTGGTTTTGTAGACAAGGTATAAGGTTTGGAGTTCCATATGCATGACGATATCAATGACGATCCTTAGTGTATAGGTTTCGACAGTTATGGTACATTTATCGTCATAGATGTCGTTCTTGCCTTGTCTCTGATGGTTTAACTAACGGACTGATTATGGGTAAAAAGTGAGAAAACTTACTACTTTAAGGTTTAGTAGTGATAATTTTTTTACAACTCTCTTGATAGAGAAGGGAAATCTTTCACACAACTATTGGAAAAGAAAATTTGATACGCTGTTTGTGTTTGCTTTTGTTTGTTACAGATAGAGATCGTAAAAGACCAATTCCAGACGGTTCTGGATAAGCTGGAAAAGGCTAAGGGACAAGCCGCTAGTGGTGAGAAGAGTGGAGAGAGGAATGCTACTGAGTCGACAGCGAAGTCCGTCCTCTATGCTGTCGGTGGTGCTGCGGGAACAATTGCAGGTGGAGCTTTGACTGTTGCAACTGGTGGCCTTGCTGCTATCCCACTCGGCGCAGCCACTGCTTCATTTGGGGGTTGGACTTTTGGTTCAGCCATAAAGTCCGCTGTTGATTCAGTAAGTTTAATTTTCCTTACGCATCCAAACGTCATCTGAATATTCATTTTCATCTTGAAAAGAAATAGTTAGAGATGTAATTACCTGTTAATTAAATGCAAATTACCATGTTGCAATGTTGCTGAAATTGCTAATTAAGGTTTATGATTAGGGGCCGACGGTATCGGTTGTTTATTCTACAACTATCGTGTTTCTTGTACAGATAAAGGGATTCTTTTATGGCCCTGACACAACTTCGGACGATTCACCCATACAGGGAAAATACAGAGAGTGGGAGAAGGCGTTCGCCCACGTCGCCCGCCAGCTGGACAGCGCCTACAAGTTCGTTGGCAAAATGACAGGTGAAACTACTAAGACTCTGAGTGATCTGTCATTGTACAGCAGGCAGCTCCTGGATAAATCAGATGGAATGGCAGACGAGAATAAGATCAAAAGGTATAATTTGGACTGTTTTCACTTTCACGAAAGTTTATCCCTTTCTAAATACATATACGTTTTCTTTGCAGATGCAATTTCTTGCGATAAAAGCAGCAATTGGGAATACTGCTACTACGAATACGGTTACGAAAAGAGTAGCTTCAATAACAGATTTCATGTCGCCATACTGCCTGTGCTACATGAAAGTTTTACATTGTGCTGGTCATAGTTGTCAATCATAATTTTCCATTTATCAAACAAAATGGCTGTCATGGCGTTGGGCTAATTTGATATAACTTTTAATTGCAGGATCAAAAGTAATCGCGTCCAAAAACAGTTCAAGCGACTGGAGAACGAGTCGTTGAAAGTGAAGACAGCCTGCATTGACTACATCAGGAAAGACAACTACGCTCGCGGAATAACCGGAACCATGGCTCAGCTCAGCCTGGAGTAGAACACTGAGAATCATTTTATAAGAGTGAACTAACCAAGTATGGATAACATATGGCTGTCACAGTGTCAGTGATTGATATCCACTGTGCTTTCACTGATTTCCAAAGTTTTAATGCGTAGGAAAAGGAAACTGTCGTTCTCTCCGATTCACTTTACTATCGCATTGAAGATGCTAAAGAGGTTATGCCTCATTTAAGTCTTTTTCGAGAGGAAATTCGGCGCAGCTTGTTTATACATTTGATGAGCCAGGAAGTGTGATGTTTCAGAACCTATATTTCTACAAATGTACTTTTGGTATTGTGTCCCTTGATCATGCTGGCCCATTTTGCCACTGACAATAGCTTGTATGTTTATAACATGGGTGGATAATTTGCAAGAGGACTTAGCCAGGAAAGCTTGCGGTGTAGTATATTGACTAGGTTGACAGGAGTTTCTAGGTTACATCTTGGGTGAATGATCTTGTATCTTTCGGGTTCATTTTCCTGCGTAAAATCATCCTGTGTAATCTTGGCTAGTAAACGATGAATAAAGACATTCAATAACTGCGTTTGTGTGTGATGGAGCTTTCGTTTCTTGATTATATAGGTTTGTGAGGGCTAAATGCAAGCGGGCCTTAAAACCATACATAGTATGAAAGTCTTCACGATTAAACATAAGACGTAATGACAAATAGCCATGTAATTTAGAAAATAAAAGATAAAAACATTTATCCGATGACATTTATCTGACCAAGGTATTAGCCCGCTTTGTTGCATTTTTAACCCTATTCAGACGGGGGGGCTTTTGAGGCCCGCGCCAACTTCGATGTCCTATAACGCCAGAACGGCTTACGCTAGAGCCACCAAATTTTGTGAGCTTTCCTAGAATATTGTTGGCAACAATTTAACGAAGTTTGACAAATTTTCCATTTTTTCGTGTTGCCATGGCAACCGTTTGTTGACAGGCAGTTTTGCCAAAAATCACTATTTTTGGTTCTAACAATGTATTTTTCACATTTATTTGAATTTATTTATTCACATATATAATACTGCTATTTTGTAACATTAATAAAATCTTATATTATTAAGCATATCTTTCATAATTATATATGCATAAATTATGCTAATTTGATGACGTCATCAGTCCAAAATCCAAGATGACGGACCGTATGGCCAGATCAAGAATAACAAGCTAATTATCCCTTAAAATTTGTAACTACCTGGTATTTTTCATCAAAAACCATCTAAATGAATGAATTTAGTCTATTTCCTTTGCCCTTTGTGATTATTTGTTGCAAAAAAAGTAGTTTTAAAAATTCAAGGTGGTGGATATAATATGGCGCAGCCTAACTCGTATCTTAGATGTGCATGACGTCATTTTATGACGTCATTATGACGTCATCGATGTTGCTATTGGCAACCCAAGTCGTAATAAACATTATTATTCTGTTATCTCCACTTGTTGTTACATTTTTTTAGTATAACTTGAAGTTTTCTGAGAATACCCTTTTTTCATGGGTCCAGCCAATATAATCAAATTGATGACGTCATAATTACGTCATCTTACGTCAACGTAACGTCAAACGTCAAGTAATTGTCAGATATTATGTCGATATCATGTCCTAAAAATTTGGTGACCCTACGGCACGTCGTTTAAGAGTTAGGGGACTTAGAAGTGGAGGGCCTCAAAATGGGATGACCAAAAAAGCCCGATCTGAATAGGGTTAAGCCCTTTTCACTACACGGAAATCGCCGGGTGACTGGTGCGAGACGAAAATAGGAAGTCAAAGTCAGTATATGCAATTTATAACCACAAGTAAGTTAATATCAAACTTACGTATGTTTATGGCCCCCCAAAATCAACGCTGATGAGTGGGCTATCCATTGTATTGTCTTGCAGTCAGGTATATGTTGACTTGGGGTGTGTCGTCATAGGTCAAGGGTCACGTACCAGCCTATCCACCTGGGCAGGTGTCAGGCCGGTGTAGAATTGTGGCGAAACAACATTTGTTTAGGGAACGTGAGAGTCAACAGGCCTACACAGAACGTCATATTTATGTCCATACATGGTGATGTAAAGTTAGGCGTGACCCTAGAATCTCTTATAAAGTATTGATGTTGAACGGGGACGTTCAGTGCAGCCAGGAGTAACCCGGAAGTAACAGTACAAGACCTCCGAGTCGGCCGGTCACACAGCGTCGAACGGACAGGACAGAATGGCGCTGGAGTTTCTGCCGATCCCGCTGTCATGGGTGGTGCTGATCGTGCTACCTGTGCTCTTCTATATGTAAGTCTTTCATTGGTTTAAACCTGTACATTTTAATACGTTTTACATTCACGGTACAGTAATAATGAGTACACGTCGTGTCTGTCGTGAAAATCTGCGATGTTTATATGTAACGTTATATCCCTAGGTTACAAGCTAGATGCAGCAAAGTGCGGGCCGTTTGACCAAACCCGTATCAAACTTTGCACTCCTAGGCCTAAGAGTTGTATTTTTGAAGTTTCACATGTATGCATTTATGCCCTCGTGTAGAGTTACACCGGTCTAAGTCTGCTGAACATTTCAAGAGCATTGACAGATCTTTTGAACTACACAAATTACTTGTAATAGAGTGAACTCTGGTACCAAACGTTACATGGAGATAAAATTTAGTTCATTCTGCAAGCATGAAATTATTATTGCATGCAAGTGCGGATTCTAGAATCGTATTGTCGCCTCATAAGTTCAATATTGCACCGACGTATAGTCTGGTGTCAGTACAACATAGGAATATACATACGCTAGTCAGGTCATACGTGTTTGTAAACATGAACAGTTTGCAGGATAGAAGAAGAACTTTATTGCACGACAACTGTAGAGGATACAGTGTTTGGCAACTTGAACATACAATACATACAGAACAGAACACTACATGAGTTACTAGTATCTAAAAATCTAAGAGACTAATCTATGAATATCGTTCCCAAATACTTCTCGTTTAAGCAGAGTGCTAAAATAAAATATCGTGGTATCATAACGCTTCTATAGTTGATGCAATGGTCTATTTCAAGACACAGTTGCAATGACGAGTGGTAGAATGGTGAGGTCATTAGGCATTAGTGATGCCCATATTTGGTGATACAACAGGTATGGGCGAGAGTCGAGCCTACCTGACGGGTTATTACCATATATGGTAACACGCCGGCAAGTTGACCTCAAGTGACCCGTGTGACGTGATATCACTGTGATATCTTTATAAAAAAAGTACTGACGGAATCAAGCTATTTCATCATTATCAGTTTTTAATTACATATAATTGACCGGAGCTATCTCATCATTGATACATAACACGTTACATATTCAAGTTGATTTTGGATTCATTTGGATTCACAATACAATTATCTAAAGAGATCAGCTATTCTTCTTGTGGTCCAATCACTATACATGTACACTGTATAGTACATTGACATATAAAACCACGTAAGACATAGGGTGACTACAGAATACCAATCAGACGTGTACATAGATATAGATACGCAAACACACACATACACACACACGCACACACACGCGCGCGCGCGCACACACACATACACACACACACACACACACACACACACACATGCAAACAAACACACACACACACACACGCGTACACACACACACACAAACACACACATACACACACACATACACACACAATGTACATACATACACATAAAACACGTACACACACACACACACAGCACACACACATATACATACACACACACACACAATGTATACACATACACATACAACACACACACACGCACACACACACACACACACAAACACATACACACACACAAACACACACACACGCACACACACAAACATATATATATATATATATATATATATATATATATATATATATATATATATATATATATACAAACACACGCACGCACGCACACGCACATACACATTCAAACAAACAAACGTACACACACACATATTACATATTCAATATTCTTGGTAAGGGGTGATAAAATATGTAAACGCATGCCAGCGGAAGGACGTGTTTTGCATCATTGACTATAAAGCATGTATTCTCTATTAATAGAAATACAACTAAAATTCTAATTGACCTTTCACCCCACAGCTACTGCGTGCGCCCCCTGTCGATGTTCAAGAGAATGGGAGTCGCCGGGCCAAAGCCTTATCCGGTCATCGGGAACATGATGGAGTTTAAAAATGTAAGAGTCAAGTTCAACTCTGATAATTTTTGTGTGATATATGTACGTAAGATTGGTTAATAATTTTATTAAGTCAGTTTCTTATTGATCGCACAGTATGCACATTGTATGTACGACGCAGTAACTTTTATGATAGATACCATTTTCCATTTTCGGCGTTGTTACCAAATATGTTCCAAATTGCAAATGAAAAATGCTTCAATTGAAAGCTGTAGTTGTCTAAGATCTAGAGGCATTACAACATGCTTCAAGTGATAGAAAATCTTCAGCCTCACCCTATTCTGTATAACCTAGCTTTCCACCTTGCTAAAGGTGCACTCTCGCTGCACTTGCGTCAAGCTTGCGTCACTGCGAGGTTCAAAATATACTCAACGAATTTCAGAGATAAAGAACGAATTGTCTTACTTTGTCGTCTTCTAAGTCACACTTTTACGTATTATTACGCAATATCTTAAGTATAAAAAATCTGAGAAAATAATAAAACGATGAGTTAGTGAACGAACCCCGCAGTGACGCAAGCTTGACGCAAGTGCAGTGAGAGTGTACCTTAAACTGACTAACAGTTACTTCTTTTGTGACATTCAATCCCATTCTGTAGGGTCTGTGGGACATCGAACTGCAGATGTCACGGGTGAAGGAGTTCGGCGGCGCTTATGGGTAAGTCTCGTCTTATGTCCACTATCTTATGTATATCTTACACTATCAAGCCATCAATTATGCAACCGGGTAATGTAAACATGTAAGGGTTCTATGAAAGGGACGTTATGTTATTAGTTGAGACTTAAAAGAACCCAACAGACTTAGCGAGAAGACTAGGGCGACCAGGTATGCTTCTCAGAAAACTCGAGCGGTGGCGAAGCCGCATTTCACTACTATTATAAAATAGGTAGATTAACAACTACGATTAACGTTTAACCAAACTCGCATCAAAATTAGTACTTCTAGGAGTTGTATTTTGAATTTTTATATGCCTTGTTGCTCTCATGTACAGTTACACCGGCCCGGGTAAGTCCGACAGCTGAACATTTCGTGAGCTAAGATTAACTGCTATATAAACAAAACAAAACAACTGAATTACAAGTAGTACCACTCTGGTACCTATCGTTACATGAAAATTCATGTGCGAAGCCGCATTTCACTACTATCAGATAATAGGTAGGTTAACAACTACTATTAGCTACTTGTTTAAAGCATCATGCTTCGTCACAGGTGAGGATGACTGTGTCCCCCTTACATACGATTGTTTGTTTGTTTGTTTGTGCCTTTATTTCACCCTTACATATGATTTTTTGATCGAATAGTTGAACAGTTTTCAGTTTTCTTCATTTTCCTGTCTCCCAGTGTTTTCGGAGGGATGCGGCCCGCCTATGTCGTCACCGACAGAGAGTTTTTACGGGAAATCTTCATCAAACAGTTCCACAACTTCGCCGACAGATCGGTAAGAAGATTAGAAAAGCCTAATGTTATGGTATAACCATGTTAATGACCTGGTCCAAAAACCAAGCAGATGTAGTTTTTTGTACATAGCTATGATATTTCTCGGATATCTTAAAATGCTGTCTTGTACATATTCTATGTTCTTCACGTTTGTCTTTGTTTCGTATGGGCCAGTGAGTGCCTGAAAAAAAAAAAGCTTTTTACGCGCACACAATACTATAGAGGCAGCCTTGTGGTATAGTATTGAGCCAGCCTTATGGTATAGTATTGTGTATGAGTAGCTTGATAAAAGGCTACCGGGAAAACATTCTGTATTCAATGTATCTACTATACCAGGCGAGCACCACTGCGCTGGAGGTGCGGCCGATGTGCCGAGCGCTGACGGACCTGAGTAATGTCTTATGTATCTCCTACAGGCGAGCACCACAGCGCTGGAGGTGCGGCCGATGTGCCGGGCGCTGACAGACCTGAATAATGTTTTATGTATCTCCTACAGGCGAGCTCCACAGCGCTGGAGGTGCGGCCGATGTGCCGAGCGCTGACCGACCTGAGTAATGTTTTATGTACCTCCTACAGGCGAGCTCCACAGCGCTGGAGGTGCGGCCGATGTGCCGAGCGCTGACAGACCTGAATAATGTTTTATGTATCTCCTACAGGCGAGCACCACAGCGCTGGAGGTGCGGCCGATGTGCCGAGCCCTTACCGACCTGAGTAATGTTTTATGTACCTCCTACAGGCGAGCTCCACAGCGCTGGAGGTGCGGCCGATGTGCCGAGCGCTGACCGACCTGAGTAATTTTTATGTACCTCCTACAGGCGAGCTCCACAGCGCTGGAGGTGCGGCCGATGTGCCGAGCGCTGACCGACCTGAGTAATGTTTTATGTACCTCCTACAGGCGAGCTCCACAGCGCTGGAGGTGCGGCCGATGTGCCGAGCGCTGACAGACCTGAATAATGTTTTATGTATCTCCTACAGGCGAGCACCACAGCGCTGGAGGTGCGGCCGATGTGCCGAGCCCTTACCGACCTGAGTAATGTTTTATGTACCTCCTGCAGGCGAGCTCCACAGCGCTGGAGGTGCGGCCGATGTGCCGAGCGCTGACAGACCTGAATAATGTTTTATGTATCTCCTACAGGCGAGCACCACAGCGCTGGAGGTGCGGCCGATGTGCCGAGCCCTTACCGACCTGAGTAATGTTTTATGTACCTCCTACAGGCGAGCTCCACAGCGCTGGAGGTGCGGCCGATGTGCCGAGCGCTGACAGACCTGAATAATGTTTTATGTACCTCCTACAGGCGAGCTCCACAGCGCTGGAGGTGCGGCCGATGTGCCGAGCGCTGACAGACCTGAATAATGTCTTATGTATCTACTATAGGCGAGCACCACAGCCCTGGAGGTGCGGCCGATGTGTCGAGCCCTGACCGACCTGAGAGGAGACGACTGGAAAAACGTCCGGGCCACCATAAGTCCATCCTTTACTGGGGGAAAACTCAAACTGGTATGTACGAGTATGTAGACTGCACCACCTACTTGTTGCTGAACTGTAATTGGTTAGCCACCTGGGGCACCTTGCACCTGGTCTATAAAAGCAAGGGCACATTGTGCTTGTGCACATTCGGGCCCAAGGCACTTACGAAGCCACATGGCGAAACATGTTTGCGTGTTGGCTCGATTGAAGTTCCACTAAACAGGAGTATGGGGCTCCAGTGTCATTTCTGAGGATGTGGCATAAGTGTGTACTGTTGGCTTGAGGTTGTCCTTTCCCATCCCATGTACTCTGGTGTGTTAACTGCTGTGGCTGTTTTTCTGTCTTGGATACCAGCTTCACACTCAGGTACATTGTGCCTTCTATATAGGGATAGACTGTCACACCAAACTCTTGCATATTTGACTATATTGACATGTCTACCTAACGTGCATGCGAATTAGTCAATCACTTCATGGCTCGATAACAAGTGCAAAAGAGCGCTCAAGACTACAAAACAAACTACCAAAGACAAAGATAGAGCAAAACCCCGTCGAGGAATAACCTCTGGCGTAATGTTAGCGCTTTGCTGTTTATTGATTTTCACTTGTAGTGAGCAAAAGAAAACTTTTGTTGTTGTTCCTGCACAGTTAAAAAATTAAAGGCTCAAAGCATTCTTTTAGGGACAGTGTTGAATTTTCCAATACATAGCATTGGCATTGACATTAGCATTGACTTTGTGTAACACTTATCTGTTATTTGGTCTTGTGTGAAGAAACAAAACTTTATCGGATTGACATTTGTTCTTCATTTCCAGATGACTGACATCCTAAACCGGTGCGCAGATCAGCTGGTGGATAACATTGGGGCGAGCACGAGGGACGGAGCAGCATGTGACATTAAGGAGTGCGTTCGATAGACATTTTCATAGTTATAGAAATATTATTTACAAGTTCATGCTCGTAGGCTAATTGCAAGTACATGATTCTAACAAGATAGGGAATTTGCATGTAACAATGAACTGTGATAAATATTATTATACAACCTTACTGCATATTGTCTACTATAGCAATAGACAATCCCGACGCCTCTGTCAAAAACAGCACTTGTCCAGCAAAAATGGCTACCGCAGTAAGTAATAGAATGGGGGATCTTTTGTTGTTGTTGATTATGTATTGACTGTCTTCGATTTAGCTTTTTATGGCGTTGAAACCCTCTAATAATGGGTTAAGAAAAAGGCTATCCATTGTACCTTAGGTGTTGAAGGCTACACCACCAAGACCGTTATTTGAGTGGCGTTTTAAACATTTTCGTTAAAAGTGTACTTTTAATGATTTGAATCAAAACGAGAAACTTCAATTCACCATTATGGTTTTGTCCCCCAGGCTGTCTAGTGCCTTCACCATGGACGCCATAGCCGCCGTGGCGTTCGGCACGGACATCAACACCCAGGAGACCCCGGACCACCCCTTCGTGGTGAACGCCAAGAAGGCATTCGGGATGGATCTGAAAAACCCACTACTCTGGGTCTATCGTGAGTTGCTTACTGTTTAGGTCGTGCGATCGTCGTACGATTCTGATACCAGAGGATTTTCAAGCAGGCCGTGACAGAACCAACCATCGACATGGATCCAAAATCAACATTTTTTTTAATTTTTTTTTATTGTTGCAACATATATTTACAAGACATGGTGACGGCACACTCAAGTCGTGACTTATATTCATGCCGCCACCGCAAAAGAATACAAATACATGGATAGATAAATACAAGATAACAAAACAAGATAACAAAATAACAAGTAGGCAAAGCACTGAAGCAAAAACAACAAATGAAGATTCAAAGATATAAACTGAGAATATGATGATTAACTAAGACTGGTAGGATGATGTTTAGTCATTATTGAAGCGATTGGTATCTATTAAACAAGTCTGCACAAACATTAATATTTTGGAGTTGTCTGCAGAGGACAGAAAAGAAGATCCATTTAAAAGCATTTGTACTAAATTGTCGTCGGATAGATTGTCCATATCAAAACCTACCAGTCTTCTCAAATTGCCGAAGAGGGAAGATCTCTGATGATTGTAGTTAGGGCAGTGTAACATGAAATGGCTGATACTTTCACATGGATAACCGCAAGAACAAGCTGGACTAACAACAAGTTTACGGGTGAACAGACTTTGATTTAAACTATGGGTTCCAAGACGAAAACGTGTGAGTAAAGCCGGGGGTAACGGGGACCTGACGCAAAGTACAAAACATCAACATTTGTGTACCAAGACAATTGAACTTTGCAGGAGACGTACATTTTTGTCCTTTAAAATGCCCGAAGTTAGCGATCGTACGTACGATGATCGCAAGACCTATGTGCCCGCACCCTTAGATGCATCCACCCTGTTGCTTTCCATGAGTGTCTGTTGCTTTGTATGAGTTTCTATGAGTATCATCGCTAGATAATTTCCAAGCAGATTCTACGGTGCCATAGGTTGCGCTGCAGCAGCAAGAATACCGTCCCAAACGTGGCTCAGCTTGTACCCTCCATCGTCTCCGTTCATGACAGTCATTCTACCCTGATGATGTTGTCTGACAGACATCGAAACGGTGGAAGTAAGTACTACTACTCCCTGTTTGTGCCTTAATAACCTGACTATATGTGTAACGATAACATACTTTCATCTCCCTTCTCAAGTCATTCTGCCGAAGATAACGAAGCCCATCATGGAGAGTCTGCAGGTGAGCCTGATGCCGCGGGACTGCGTCAACTTCTTCAGCGGCGTCTTGTCACAACTCATGCAGCAGCGGCAGGCAGGCGGAGAGGTGAGTTTGTTTTCTTTCAGATAAATGTCATCGTTATTGGGTGGGCCGACTACTCTCTCTTGGCAGCCAGGGGCTGGATTGCGAGGAGCTTACAATAGGCGGGGCTAAATCGCAAGGGTCTGGAGCGAGCTGCCATTCGGCGCCACTCAGGTGACCTCAATACGACAGTTATTGCCCCAGGTGTTGCCAAGGTACTGTAAGTTTCGAACCACTTAAACCGCACCATCGCACGTGTGGTGGGTTCTTTAACGTGCCTGCGGTGTGGCTTTCCCCAGACAAGGGACTTCTATTTACAGACAATGTCTAGACTTTGCATCTTATTCTGACAGTGCAACATACAAATTAAGGACAGACAGATAAAGGTAGTCCTATAGCCACTGGGGCAGTGGGTTGCTATTCACCGTGTTCTCTGTGCGATATTGGGAGGCGAAGTCAATCCCATTCTTCCCACCACCTTAACCCTCCCCAACGGAAGTCAGGTACCCATTTTTACTCCTGGGTTAAGTGAGAAAGGTCGTCTAAAGTACCTTTCCAAGGGCACAAGATCAGTGACATGGCAGGATTCGAACCGGGACCATTTGGTTCTGACTCAAACACTCTGCCGTTTGCGCCACACGACACCACGAGAAATTCGGTTTGGACATCAACCAAGTTTTACTGCTATCGTTCACACTTGCCATTCGCAATACATTATCACTGGTAATGATGCTTCGTCCAAGTACAGAATACAATCCGCGCTGTCCTGTCCTTGGTGCTGAATACCACTCGCACTGCCAGATTTAGGGTGTTTAGAGGATGATTCTTTTTTTTTGTGTTTAAAGTTTCTGTCTACGATGTTCCTTTATGAGGGTAATTGATTATGATGATGATAAAGTTTAGTTAGACGTAACGTAATTGACGATAACGTTGCCTATGTTGATGATTTTTATGTAACTTTGGTACCCCTTTTGTGTGTAGGGCCGGGTCGACATGATGCAGCTGATGATGGACGCGCACACCATGAGGGAGGAGGAGGAGGAGGGAGAAGGAGGGGATGCAGGCAGCAGGACACGGGGGAGGAAACAGGGTAATGTGCCAAGTCTCAAGATTCTAAAACAAAATGTGACCTTGTATTCTAGTTAGGGGTGATCGATTTCTATGAATTAGTCGGTTTTATGCACTACAACTGTTGCCGCACTTCTTGTGTATGTTTCATTTTAAGATTTCACATGCCAAACCAAGAGAGATAAATTTGAAACTGAGTCTGAATCTCAGTGGTCGTCTTAGTGGATACTCGAACTCGCAGGTCTTTTACCTCTTAATAATGGCAATTTGCTTAGCTTACGAGTATAGTATAATGCAGTGGACATATATCAACCAAATGTGGGATCAGAGGCTCTCATTGAGGGGGCGTCGTTATTATAGTACGGGAGGATGATACCCTCTACGACTTGGCAAAAGATGCAAGTCATCACGGTAAAATTGCCTTACCTAACGGACTGCCAAAAGAAGAAGAAAAAAAATTATTTTGTGGTTTCCAGCTTTGAGCAGGGACGACGTTCTGGCTAACGGGATCCAGTTCATCCTGGCTGGGTACGAGACCACCGCCTCCACGCTCTCGTTCACAATGTACAACCTGGCCACTCACCCGGATGTGCTGGACAAGGTCATCCGGGAGGTGGATGATGTCATGAAGGACAGGGTGAGTGATGATTAAGTGTTTTTTCTTGTAAATCCCATTTCTTGATTTCTTCACCCCAAGCCAGTCAAGTATTGGTATTGTTTTTGGCTTGTCTACATGTGTATGTTTCCGTGATTCCTATATACTTAATAAAGCTGTTCACCTCTCTCTCTGCTAATTCAAAATAATTCAATTTATTCCATCAGATCAGTTGATTACCTTCAACGAGAGATAACACTGTGTAAAAATAGGTATATGTATAACAAAATGTTTATTTCTTAAAATCAGTTGTGTAAAAGATATAACGTTACTTAACTCAACATGTTTGCTTGACCATACACTTATACGAGGGTGAAATTAATTTCAGCCACTTGTTTGTATATATGTATAGTTGTACAAGACCGCACAAAGATTTATTTTTGAAAAAAAATTGAAGGCTATATGTTATGCTCCCTTGTCCGCAGGACACAGTTGACTACGAGGCGTGTAAGAAACTGGAGTACATGGAGATGTGCATCATGGAGAACCTCAGGGTCTATCCGGCCGCACCAAGGTGGAGTTTACAATGTGGTCATTTTTACCCGTCCAATACTTCTACTTTCTAATATTGACCGTGTCTAGTTCAGCCTCCCAAAGTTTGAGTTAAGTAAAATCAGAGTAAGAGTAAAGCAAAAGACGTTTGTTAGGGATACATAAAGTACACACATCCCCATTATGATCTGTCCCTTACGTAAACAGATCACCTTTATCATGTCTATATTGTTTTTGTTTTCAAGCTGTGGTTGATCGGGAACAAGTCATCAATCAGCATAATCAACATCCGCCTGCCCATGAGTCTATACACCCCCTGCTTTTAGGCTGTTTTATAATTTATTTTACGTCCATGTATGTGTTCCTTTTTCTTGTTCCGCCAGACTGGCCCGTGTGGCCACAGCGGACACCAAGATCCAGTGGCTGACTGTTCCAAAAGGCATGCTGATAGACATCCCAGTCCTGCCCATCCACTACGATCCTGAGCGCTACCCCGAACCAGAGAAATTCATCCCGGAAAGGTACAAATATACCCTAACCCTGTCCCTAACCGTAACTCAGTACCCTAACTCTAACCCTGTCTACCTTTTCCCAGTCCATGCACCACGACGCCGAGCGCTACCCGAAACCCAACATATATTCATCCCGGAAAGGTACGAGGGGCGTGCAATAAGTAATGGTCCTGACCCACTTCCAGTTGTCTGATCTAAATGAAATTTTGTATGTGTAATAATTCATATCTCTATGGGTTATGTTGCAAAAGACAGCTCTGAACTAATTGTGGTTCTGATTTATTGGTGTTTGAACATAGTCAGGTGCGAAATGGACCAGGTGTGAAATGGAACCAGTTGAGTGTCGCGCAGTGATCCGGTTTTTGTATTTGAAAGGACGCACACCAAAGAAGACTTTTGATGAAATAAATGAAACTTATGGTGATGATGCCCCATCATATGACCTTGTAAAACGCTGGCAACCTGAATTCAAACGTGGCTGGAAGTCTGTGGAAACAGCTCCCAGACCTGGTCGTCCCTCTTGTGCCATTGATGAGGCATCAGTTGGAGGACCAACCTGGGGTGTCCTACAAAATCGGTGTCCAGAGCTGCATCAAACGATGGGAGAAATGCATAACTCTGGGTGATTCCTATGAAGAGAAAGACTAATAACTGTGCCAAGTTTCATCAATCTCCTGCTATGGGAAATGGGTCAGGACCATTACTAATTGCACGCCCCTCGTACATACATACTTATCCCCAATCCTATCCAAGTACCCTGGAGGCATCAAAGAAACAGGGTAACACTCCCCTATGGCGCTGGTCATGATGAAAGCTAGCTAACAATTACATACATACAATGATCATTCTGATGTTTGAAGCGTGACCCTTGTGACTGGCTGCCGTTCGGAGCCGGACCCAGGAACTGTATCGGGATGAGACTCGTCATGATGAAAGCTATCTAACATACACAATAACATACAGTGTACAACTGTACATGTAGTGTTAACAATAAGCTAATGTTAATGTTTGTAGTAAAGAGGAGAGACATAAGCTTGTCCCTTGTGACTGGCTACCGTTCGGGGCCGGACCCAGGAACTGCATCTGCACGAGGCTTGCCATAATGGAAGCTAGCTACCAATAACATCCACTGTACAACTGTACATGTAGTGTTAACAATAAGCTAATGTTTGTAGGTTTAGTAAGGAGGAGAGACAGAAGCGTGACCCGTGTGACTGGCTGCCGTTCGGAGCCGGACCCAGGAACTGTATCGGGATGAGGCTGGCCATGATGGAGGCTAAGATCGCCCTGGCCAAAATCCTGAGGAGCTACAGGATCTCACTGGCACCTGACATGGAGGTTTGTACTGCGGTAAAAGTAGTCTCTGACAGTCTGCTGCTGCAGTGGTCTTTCTGCAAATCTCTCCACTTTAATTTTATGGATGACATCCGCACACGCATTAATTTTCACTTGTTCTAAAACATATGGCCATATATGTCACCCAATTGCATCCTTGGTCAATCAGAAAATTATCCTTGCGAAAGAATCTACTCTGCAGGGTAAGGGGGCACATGGTCTGTGCATGAAAACACTGTTCGTACTGAATGGCCTGCATATCATAAATGAAGACATAAAGAATAGTTTCCGGATGCCCCTGGCTTTATGTCTTTTTATACAGCCGAATAAATCATATAAAATCATATACTGATGTTGCAAGACTTGACACAGAACAAAATATTAGAGAAGCGCTGTGTTTTCTGAACTTCACCAATCTATTCCCTCGCAGGTCCCTGTGCAGCTGAGTAAGTACACGGCGTTTGTCAAGCCGGAGCACGGCATCCGCATCACGGTGGAGCCGAGGAACACCGGCGGGGACTGAAACACTATCCAGACATCATGTGCATGGGATGCAGACTTCAGAACTACATCGCCCCTGCTTGTAGATCTATTCAACGTGCCTCTATTGAGGACGAATACAGTAGAAGTCAGTTAATTGCACAAAGAATTAACGCACACTTGTGTTAACTGCATGGAATTCCAAAATCCGAAACCAGTGCCTTGGTCCAGCTGGATAATTTCGTATTGTTGCACCAGCCGGATAATTGCACGAAATACGCTGGCAGATAGGCTGTTTAATTAATAATAGAATGTAGCTGTCAGTGACTTTGTATTGAATTGAAACGCTGCAAAGACATGCTTTAGTAGTTATGATTTCACAGAGACGCGACCACTCAGACTAGTGAGACTCAAAAAGAATCGAAACATTAAGCACTGTGGTCTCAAATTTAACGACACACGTTCTTTGATGACTATACGATCATTTTGACACAATTCCTCAGTCCGCAATTCTGCACAGCAGCATTATAAGAATATGGACCAAATATATATTAATTAATAAATCAATTATATTAAGGCAAAAAGTTTGACATTTAGTATATTTTCTGATACGAATGAGTAGAGAGGATAGCAGTTATCTGAGTCTTGGTAGTCACTGTTACAAGAGTGGCAATAGCGTTGTTGTGAATCATGTAGATTCGTTAATAAAGTCTCTATGAGGCCGACTGGTGTTGAAGTTGAACAGAAAAATGCTTATCTTGTTTGTTTTTAATACTTAAGCAGATAATCAAAAAGATATAGCCACAACCACAAAGGAATGTAAGAAAAGGGTAGTTTATTACTGAGACATGAGGGAAGTGAATTTGTGACAGATATGTCTGTTTGTGGTAACAAAACATCACTATGGTTACTGTGGAATCCAACTGTATGGCCTGGTATTGAAAAATAAAATGACGCCAAGACATTTTGTTCTTGGAAATAACAAAAATACATCCACAACTTAGAACTTGTCACAAATTCTGTCAAAATATTTACCTAGCTATAAGAAAAGTCCTGTTTGAGAGAGCAATCCAGTTCTTGACACAATAATAAATGAGGCCACTTAAAAACGTTCAGAATATATCATGACCTTTCATCTAAAAGCCAGTCACTCTGAACTTTTACATCGAAAAGCGCTTGCAGAATCTAAACGGATAATGATGTAAATATAATGGTGACGTGCACGCAGGAAAACACATACTTTTTCTTGAGCAACATACGGAACCATGTGCAATACATCACTACACAAAAACTTGCATTCAACCACATTTTTAAAATGACAAGAGCATGGTTTAGATGACAAGTTCCATAGTTTGTACAATGTTCTGATACTCAAGAAAAATACTGGTACATAATGTTTATTTTTCCCCTTATAGTTACCCTCACAGTAAGTTGATAAACCCTTGGTCAACCATGAAATTAGAGCTCAAGTCAAAGCTACTCTGGCACGGCCAATATGTTTCAATGTACAAGGAACTCGTGTTAAAGGATACATATGTGAGCAAATGAAAAGTTCTCTTAAAGAATTTCCTTCACCCCCTTCCTTCAACATAACCCTCTGAAATGATAACTGCTAGGTCTTGACAGTGAGAGACCATTTTAAGATGTCGACACACAAGGAACTTACCGGTATGTCACATATTGTTGCAAATGAAAAGTTCTCATGATGTTCCTATACCTTTTACTCTTGAAGTAGCCCTCTCAGTCAATAACCGATACATTTGAGTTTTACAGATTTTCCGTTACCACTTCCTTCGATGTAACCCTCCCAGTTGTTAACTGCTAGGTCTTGTTAACCATGACATCCCTCCCTGGTCCCTGCCCCCCTCCCCCAGTAGTGTGTCCTCATTTCCCGGCAGGTCTGGGCGGCATGGCCCCTATCATCATTGGCGCAAATGAAAAGTTCTCTTAAAGATTTTCCTTTCCCTCAAAGTAACCCTTCCAGTTGATAACTGCTAGGTCTTGTTAACCATGACATCCCTCCCTGGTCCCTGCCCCCCTCCCCAGTAGTGCATCCTCATTTCCGGGCAGGTCTGAGCGGCATGGCCCCTATCATCATTGCGCAAATGAAAAGTTCTCTTAAAGATTTTCCTTCCCCTCAAAGTAACCCTTCCAGTTGATAACAGCTAGATCTTGTTAACCATGACATCCCTCCCTGGTCCCTGCCCCCCTCCCCCAGTTGTGTGTCCTTATTTCCCGGCAGGTCTGGGTGGCATGGCCCCCATCATCATTGGTGCCCCCATCATGGGCCCCATCGGCCCTCCTGGTCCCGGCATCCCCATCGCCATGGGCGGTCTCACTGCAGAGGCGGGCACAGGAGAGAGTGTGGGGGTTAGAACTACGGGTGAATAGTTTCATCAGGTTGGTATGTCACTGAATAAAGAGACTCTTTTTACACAACCATTGTTCTATTCATACCGACGTTTCGGTGACCGTCTGTCACCTTCTTCAGGGCAATTCTGACTGGTTCACATTGTACTGCAGTCAGAATTGCCATGAAGAAGGTGACAGACGGTCACTGAAACGTCGGTATGAATAAAACAATGGTTGTGTAAAAAGAGTCTCTTAATTTAGAACTATGGGGATATTTTTGGCCACTACAAATCAACTAGCTGTATCTCAGCACCAAGTGGTAGGCTTAAATACATGTAGAAACTAAAAAGCTTTTCTTCAGAGAGATTTTTAGATGTGATCATCACTTTTTTCCTGTGCTTATCTAGATGTTTCAAGTCTTATAAACAACTAGTTGACTTTGAGTGGCCTTTTGTAGGGTATGAATTTTAATTAAGAAAAGGGCCTTGTTAATATAGTAGGAATGCTTACATAATCTGGGCCCCATCACTGCTCCTACCGCTGTGAGGGAGACAAGATACAAGTCGGGTTATCAACATGGAAGGTACAAACTATAATGATACTGACACGGGCTTGAAATACTGGGTGCACCCAAAACTGGAGCTGTACAACCAATTTTTTGGGGGGTGCCCCCAAATATTTTCATAGGTTTACGTATGTTAAGATATCAAAGTATACTAGTATAGCGAACTCTGGCTTTGGAATTATTGCTGTTATAATTTCTGCTGGGGGACACAAATTTATACAACTTCTGACAAATTTCACATTGAAATGCGTGTTGAATCAGGTGGGTATGAGACAAATAAGACATAACACAGTGTATTCCGCATCACCCACGGTCCCAGCCCACCAATGGGTCGGATTACCCTAGTGTTCCGGCAATCCTACCGGCACTACTGTGATGTGACTCTGGTTTTGTGAATCGTTTCTGTTAATCTATTTATATGTTGTATCATTTACACTATGTGTAATTTTCAGTAAACATAAATTTCATTATACATTTCTTAGTTTCCATTATGTTACTTATGTACAATTTTGCAGTATGATTTTACACATTGTATCATGTTTTGTTACCTGGACCCCCTCGGAAATCAGCAGAAAGTACTGAAGGGGCTACCCAGGAGTCCATATCCATAAGATGAAAGAAATAAATAAATGCCTGTAGTCTGCCACTATACTTACAAATCTGAGGTCTGGTGTTATGTGCAAAGCGTAGGCAGGCAGCTTTGGATGAACGTAAAACTGAATTGATCAGACTATAATAAAACAACTAACTAACATTTGAAACTTACCCAAATTATGCATCCTCCTACGCAGGGACATCCAACAGCTAAACTGCCTGTCTGGATGTGCCCTGCTCTTTCAACCATCACCCTTAGTTCCTGACCGCCCTGCTTATAAATATTAATGAGGTTACCCTTATACATGCGAGACAGCTTTTGAAAACGGAAAGCCTATTCTCTGATTGGCTGACAGCTGGTTTGGGGGGACGTCCACAGAAACTAAGAGTAACGGTTGAAAAAGCAGGGCACATCCAGACAGGCAGTTTGGCTGTTGGATGTCCCTGCGTAGGAGGATGAAATTATGAATCAGACTAATAAATGGATGTAAGCTATTACAAGTCTCGTTACTACAGTTGTGGCCTGTTGCATGCCAATATACTTACACATCTGAGGTCTGACGGCTCCGGCTGGCACCACTGTATGGACAGACAAGGTGAACACGTTACACACCACGAGACAAAGGAGAGCAATATGCTCAAGTCTTCAGAAGGGGGGCGGGTCTTGCTGCTCTGCTCCAAAGGGAGGCCCTCTCACAAGAGCAGGAACTAAACACACTGTGGCCGTATCATGTACTTACCTGTATTGTGGAACGTCAAAACCCTGAAAAGCCGTTCTAATGGTATTTTTTGTTGTTGCAAAAACAGACAATTCAATAGGATTTTGCTATTTTGAGTGCATGATTTTCACAACTTGGATAAAGTCAAGAAACTGTTTGATAGTAAAATCTTTTCCATCTTTTGACTAGTTCTGTTTCAACCTTGCCAATGCAAGGTTAAAATAGAACTCTGTGAAAGGAAATGGTGGTTTCTTTTTTTCACAGTCCTGAAATCACCAATACATGAAAACTGACTTCCAAGAAAGCTTTGCCGGGTTTTGCAAGTTCAGAGCACGCTACCTGGGAAACGTTGGTGTGAGACCCCAAAAGCCCCCGATTTGCAACCACAGATTCAGGCTTCCCCGATGAGGGTGATTAGAGATTACTGGGCGGTGTGAGCGGTTGCACAGATGAGGGGGAGAACTTACCTTGGATAAGATACTTACCCCTTAACATACCTACCGGTACTACGTACATCCGTCCTCTTCACACTTGGGACAATGTCTATGGTTGGTTAATACTTACCCGTACCACGATTTTGGGAGAAATTAGTTGTAAAAACTTGTCTGCAACTTCTGTGCTTGATGTACCACGTAAAAATGGTAACGTTTCAATTTTTCAAACACTTTCAAGTTCCTGGTTCCATTTTGAATAAAACGGAATGTTGGAGAAAGCCAGAGCTTTCACCTCAGAGGTTTTTTTTTTGATGCACAAAGTAACGTCTTATGAATTTGATTAAACTTGTAATTTGAAAGAAGTTACCTCACAGAACGGCAGACAGTTGGGGACCAAAGCATTTCTACGGACATTTTCTTTCTTTTCTTCAACAGTACTTACATAAAATGGGTCCTCGGGCAGGCTGAGGCAAGGCTGTAGTGGGAACAAGGGTGACAATCAATAGAAAAACAGAGAAGGTTTACGCTAAGGCGGCGTCCATCGCTGTTTCCCGTCCTGCGTCCCTCCCGTGGCGTCGGCGACGTGGTGGCGACTTTGGTGCAATTAAGCGAGAGTTAGTGTGCATGCTGGGTAACCTTACCTTATATGGGCATTCCTGACTCACTCGAAACCAGGGTTAACATTTTGAGACTTTGAGACAGGAAATTTGTTAGGATTTCACCAGTCTTGCTCTGCAGCCCAAACCAAAAGTTTCACACCAGAAGCTTTTCATTGACCTTTTTTATCTTTGCCTTTTCTGCCTCATAATCATATGTTTCAACTCAATTCGAGAAAGTTTTGCTCATTTAAATTGGTTTAAATTAAAAGGAATCAGTTGCAACTTTTGGTAAAGAAAAAGTCTTTCAGCACATGTTCAAAATAATCCAAAACAAACTTCTCTTTTAGATTGAAAGAGTGTATGGCTTTTTATCCAGTGATACACAAATTATATTTTAAACTGGATATATTAGCAGCAGCTTTCGTTTTCCAATGCGATACAGAGGTACAAGGTATAAATTTAGGCATCTTCCACAACAGACAAAAAAGCTTTCATTTTCATTGCATCAATGACAAATAGCAGGGTTCGAAATACACATACTTAACTTGCAATTTGCATGTAATTTTTGAGATTTGCATGTAAAAATATTCTGGACTTGCAATCTTGCATGTTGAAAATACCTGGCCTATAGTGAAAATACTGAGGAATTAGACACCCTACTCTTAGACAGAACGACATATGGACGTCTTTCTTTTTCCTTCCTTGTTTGTGATTGATGATTAAGTATTTCGATCCCTGAATAGTCAGTTCATAAGGCCTTTGAATTGTGGTTAACTTTCATGCTCAAGTATGTTAGACATTACAACAAGAGTTAAGACAGCAAAGTAACACAGTTTCCCCTCGCTACAAATAAGGAGACAGCCAAATGGAAAAGTCTAAATTCACCTTATCACACAAATGTAAGTTCACATTAAAACCATTATAAATGATCTTTGTCAAAACACAACCAGCAAATCATTGCAAAGCAGGGTTCTCACCAGTGTAGTTGAGTGTAAGGGAACATTATGCTGTGATTGGAATACACTGTATTTGGGCCACCTACACTGTGTTATAACCAGCATAGTGGACTTTTCTGTTGGTTTGACACAAAGGTAAAAAAATGTTGACTTTATTCAATAAAATTTGGCCCTCAAAATGTAGGAAATAGTGTTTCTGAGACAAGGGTCCCAAAGTTGAAAATTCTAAGGGGTAGGATGCCCCCACATGGCTTTGCAATGCTAAGATGCCCCCTACACTGTAAAAAAATCGTAGTGAGAACCCAGCAAAGGATCAAAAAGCATAGTTAAACCCAGTACAGAACAAAATACCTACCTTCCAACCTTACCATATACAATAACTTGCTTGAATGAATTCTTTCTGTCCATTATTTTGTCAAGTGTGCTTTTGATTAAGAAGTTTTTTTTTTCTTTAAGATTTTCACAGTGTGATGTTAGGAAACATGCATGGAGGGTGATCAAATATCTAAGGATTTAGCACTACACTGTGTAGAAGTTGGATAAGACACTTTGGGGGTATTTTTCCCTCTTTGTACCATCTATTGAATTTTGATAAGGAACTGGGAAGTCGCTGTTTTTCTACCCTTCTTGTCTGTCAGTTGTTTCTTTGACAAGAGGTTTGGGGTCGAGTTGAAATTATCTACATGTCCTTAAGATGTGCTCGAGATACCACCTGGCCATTTACACCTGTGCAGGTAAAGTCTTAAACCTTGCAGGTAATTTTCCACGGCACATGCACTTTTGCAACTTGACACAAACTTTTTGGTCCATCTCTGAACATTAGATTTTTTTTACAGGTGCGTAGGCGTGATTCACATTCAAGGTGGTACCTCGAGACCCGTTGTTTCTATGTTAGTTCTCACCTTCGGGTTTTGCAATCATTCCAGTCTTGTGACGCACAAGCCAAACTTGGGAGTCAAAACATCAAAAGATTACAAGCTTTTCAAATCAAACACCAGTGTCTTTTCCAACATTTGCTACGAGAACAGATAATCAACGATAGTAGCAATAATAATATCAAATTGTTCAATACCACCGTCTGGGCTGCAAGGGAACACACGTCTCTCAAAACAATGGTTAAAATTAATCGGGAGGGAACTCAGAAAACAAGACAAATCTTGCTGGTGTCCTATTTGTTGTTGTCCGTGGTGGAAGCATGCATGATGAGGGGGGTTGATCTTGCGAAGGAGGAGGAAGTGATTGCATGGCATGCTGTTAATCACACAGGTGCAAACAAACCAACCCTGGATCAAATGGTTTCATCTCCAGGCAGATTTACCAGTGGCATAAGATAGCATCAAAGCTAAGGAGTACAGCTGGCTAAAGGGAGTCATCAGCCACTGGGAATATGCCCTCAGTTGGCTTGAAGAAAGGCTATTAACATCCAATTGTTGCCTAATCAAACTGTGCTTGCTGAGTCTGTGTTAATTGGCCTCCTTCCTGTTTGGCGTGAACATTCTACAGGGACGTGTGCGGATCACTGAACTTGTCCCAATAAAGATATGAATTCATCCTAAAATCATTAACACCACGGATATTCATGTAGGTGTTAATACGACCACAGGGAGTGGCAGCAACACTATTGTTGAATAGAAATGTTCCTCCTTGTTTCAGTGACGACAGATTTCCGGGTAGCCAAACACACTCCTAGGCCGGCTTCACTCCTCTGTCAGCTTTTGACACTATCTTATGCTGCCGTAGGATCTGCTTGGAGATTACAAGTGGTAGCAAAACCGGATTAGACACACCATCCGAAAACACAAATCACAACAACACCAGATTTAAGCCGCAGTACACAAAACAGCCGCAAGGTGGAGCTGGTTACCAACCTGTCATGGCTTGGGAGGGACTTCAAAGTTTCTCTAAATGACAATTATGAAACTTCAACATTCTAGAAGAAAGCATAACATTTTTTCTTTTGGCTCTGAGACTTGTTTTGCTAACAGAAAATACTGCTTTTAAGTTAGTAGTCAAGCAAGAGATGTGAGAAAGTCTTTCAAACATTCCTAATAGAAAATAATTTTCAGCATTCCTTTCCAGAAAATAAAAGAAAACACTTTTATGCTGTCTTCCAAAATGTTCAAGCCACCATTATTTGAACACCACAGAAACAAACTACACATGCTAAACCATGAACCCACAACTGAACAATACAGTACCTTCGGTGACTTGTGTTCGTATGTGTGCATGTACGGTGTGTTTTCTAGCAAATGCACACGACACAACAACCAGCGGTGTGTTTTTCAGCAAACGCACACTACACAACAACCAGCTACGCATTCACAAACAATTGTGCTTCTGTTGCTACATTACAATAATACATGCAGACTAAAACTAAAATCGGGTTTTGGTGCAACTGAATCATCTCCCTCCTTTGAGTGTTACTAGTATTCTACCCTGCACAACACCACTCACCAAACGTATGCTGGAAAGAGCAGCTCTCTCTCTAAATACTACAGAACTTGTAGAATCAATTCTAATATTTTCTTCAAGATCCAACAAGAACTCACTTTGGCACAGTCAACATGCCCACTCTCAAAGTACCCAGCTTACTATGTGTTCATTTTGTGTTGTATATAGGGCTGGGTACCGGACCTGAACCTGGACCTGTTTCAGTATGACTCATGCCAATGGTCCATTTCACTAGAAAGAAATCTGTTTGGTGGAGTATTAGACTTACACTGGCGTTTTAAAATCCTACAACGCTAGCTGCACCTGTACGATTGGCTGTAAAACTTGGTACAAATTATTACAAACTCTACTCTACTTCACTCTTGTTATTTTCTTCCATCTACAAGCGCTAAAACGTGTGAATGCCTGATAAAATAATCTGTTAATTTTGTAATCGGTCCAACATCCGGTCCACCTGATTTTTTCAGGTCCGGTTTTTCTGGACCGGTCCAATACGAAAAACCGGTTTTGTACCAGTACGCTGTACCGATACCCAGCCCTAGTTGTATATGATCGTACATGATATCATTGTGGTCACAATATCAGCCTGCTTCCTAGTGTCCAAATACTGTTTAATACATAAGTGTAACAACCTGAATAATGTTGTTCAATTATGTTTTAACCTTTCTCCCAATGTGTGTATCTAAACTTGCAACTAATCTACATGTTGCAAAAGTTCAGTAGATTCATGTAAGTAATTATAACATTGCAGAAAATGAAGTGAAGAAAACTCCACCCCTCAACAAGTTGATACAAATAACAGCACTCATTATGCTGGCAACTTTATCAAAGACAGGAGCGAAACCAACTACCACTATGAGTCTACTCTGTACTACAAGCCATGCACACAAAACTGTGAGACTGTGACATTGCCTCTACTCGTCTGGAAGGTGAAAATAAAAAGGAAACACCAAGATGTAAGCATGTGTTATCATGGTTAACGATTGCGTGTGTTTGTTTTTCAACAGTTGGCATGTAAAAGGTATAACACATTATACACACAGTGAACATCATGTCAAACACACAGCACAGAAAACATGTGATTGGTTGTAAGGAGAGAGAAAGAGAGAGTCCTGTGTGACTGCAGTACGTACTTGGAGCGCCAGGTGGCGCCATTCCCGGTGCGGCGGCTCCCGGCGGTGGCGTCATGAGCAGCGGCCCGGGCATGCGGGGTGGGGCGGGCGCGCTACCCGGGCCCCCGGGGCCCTGAAGGCTGGGGGGTGGGGGATCATGGTGCCCCCTCCCTGGGGCCCCGGTCCGGCCTGACTGGTGGGGAAGGGGTTGCTGGCGATCTTGCCCGCCTGGAATGCAGCGGCTGCGAAAACATCACAACCACAGCGTTAAAGACTTTCTTTGTATCGTCTCCTTTTACACCGTAACTACGCAAGGCAGTAATCTGCGATACCTGTTCAACCTTCCAGTTTGCCTCTGGTAAAGCTTCCTGTCTTGGTGCTGTCTGAAAAATAAACAGGTACGTCTGGATAGACTGTGTGACTGTTAGGAGGGACATCAAGGTGTGCGGTCTAACTGGGGTGAACCCGCTGGACAGAGCTGCATGGAAGCGTGGTGTGAAGACTAGCCAACTGCTGCCGTGTCAGGGATCCCAGCAGCAGTATAATCAAATACTGGATACTACTACTCTGCACAAGGGGAGCTGTAACAGAAAGCTGCAATCTCAAGGACTAAGGGATTGAAGGTGCAAGATGTTACTAACACTGTTGTAAAGGACTGCTACACACTGTATGTCCAAACATCTTTGATACATATCGCAGGTCCTGAAAAAAACTAGAAAATATAAGCGAAATTATTTTTCAGGATACATGCATGTAGGTTAGAAAGGGTCGACTGCATGGGGATGCCAGCTACAAAATGTAGCAATTCTGGTGATGTCAGCTACCATTCTGGTGATGTCAGCTACCATTCTGGTGATGTCAGCTACAATTCTGGTGACATCAGCTACGATTCTGGTGATGTCAGCAACAATTCTGGTGACATCAGCAACAATGATGTCAGTAACAATCTGATGATGGACTTGTCCTTGCAAAATTCCAACTGACTTGTTTTCAGACTTTTAAACTTACTGTTTTCATCCAGAAATTAAACAAACGTTTGACAAAGATAAAATCAGGAACTAATATTTGTAGTTAGAGTGAATGTTAATTTGTATACAATTTTTATCTAAACATCAAACTAAGTTGAGAAGGCGAAAAAGAATTTTTGTATTCCAAAGATGCAGCCTTCTTTAATATGACTCCTGTAGAAGAAAAAAAAGTTGGTGACAGGTTAGTCAAAACAAGTAGAAATCTTGCTTATCTAAAGTAAAATAGTAAAGAGGACTCTACAACTTCTTCTCTTCAGCCCTGGACAGCATACATGTAGCAAGAGTAAATGTAGAAAGAAGAAACGACTCCTAAAAGGAAAATGTAGAAAAACCTTACCTGTTTTGAAAATCTGGGGGAAAGAGGGAGTTAGTAAGTAGAAACAGTTGCCTTACCTGCCTTGAATACAGCAGCTTGGAAAAGGCAAATGACAAGTTAGCATATCGGATTGTCATTGAACAGAAGTGCTTCAGAGCACAGTGACATACAAGTGTCAGGAGAGGAAGACAATGTAGTTAGAGACTATGTGTTATATAAAAGGTGTAAGTCTTTACTATGTTGACACAGTGTAGTTGTTGGAGAATAGTAATTGAAAATGATATGATTGTTTGGGTCAAATTTGAATACACTCCTTTTAAGTTTTGGGTTGCTAATGTAGAATCTGACTGATGAGTGGAAAGCAATAAAATTTTTGCTGTAAATTGTGTAATATTATGTGTGTCTCTTGCAGAAAGAATGTAACTTGTTAGTAGAGTGTATCATATCTGACTATAAAGTACTTCAAGGCTTCCTTTACTGTTCATATTTTAGCTTTAATGCTGAATTATCTCCTTTGTATAGAGTTTGTGCAAGAAGAAAGAAATGTAGAAAAGGCATGAATATCTGTACTATTCCCCTAGCTGCTCCTTTGCAAACTGTAACTTTTATACTACAGACTATACTATACAAACTATGCCTAGGTAGAGACTCGCTCTTTCTGAGTGCTGCACATGAACGCATGTCTACTTCTGTGCTACCCCTGATGGGTGCGTGTGTGGCTCAACGGTTTCCCATAGCGTTTATTCAAGATAAATCTAACCTTGCAGAATAGCCGGGGGCAGAACCTTAGCCCCTGGTTCGTTGCCCACCTGCCCGGCGGCGTTAGGGAAAGGGTTGTTTGGGATTTTCCCCGCCTGGAAGGCAGCCGCTATGCAGGAGGAGGAAAGATCAGAGATGAACCTACAGTACCAGACATGACAGTGTGGCTAGGACAGGGGAGTCGGACAGAATGGACAGGCACAACAGAGGAGGACAGATCGATCGAACGGACAGCAATGAAGTTCAGCAGAAGCCCCAGTGCCAAACCACTCTCTGAAACTTCTGTTGTGTAACCCTTGTAATGTGGCAGACAATCAGTTTTAAAACATTTTTTTGGCTTTCAACATACAAACTGACCTGCAACTTTGAGACAAGGATTTGCATAATTTAACAATTGCAACATCAAACAATGGATAGTGAGTAAGTGATTTGCATAATTTATGAACTATAGTGCTTTGTTTGCAACTATTCTTGACGCAAACAAAACACTTTTCATCTGATCCTCTATATCCCTAATCTTGCATGACTCTCTGGCCTTGTTTGTTCTGACTAGAAAAACTTCAACCAAATTGTGCTGAACTTGACTGCTGTTTCAGAGGAAACTTTGGCACTGCACCCTTCTGACTGTAGCTGTTCCTGAGGTGTTGTGTGGTCAGATACTTACTTGTCTGGTCGATGAGCTGCTGTGCCTGTTCCTCCATCCATTTCTGGTAGTACACTCTCACATTCTCCTTGTGCTTTCTGCCATTGCAGTGGGTTTTTCTCACCGACGGCTGTGGAGACATAAACAATGCTTGGAATGTACAAAAATGATTGTGTTCATGCTACTACTAGTACATATTTGGCATACAAAAAGCAATAGTTATGATAATCTTGTTCTCTACGATACAAGCACCTTTAAAAGACACTGAAACAACAACCTGAAACATGATCATGGGTGCTAGCAGTGTTCTTGTCAGTTTAGTTGAGCATACACGTGGGGGGCCCTATACTTCGATTTGTATAAACTGTATCCCCTAGAACCCTACGCTGTGAATTGAAGTGGAAACACAGTGTAGGGGGCTTCTTCTCTGTTCTTTTGTAGGGAAGGTAAAAAAGATGTTATATAAATTTGTTGAGATGGTCGCTGGAGTCTGGCATCCAGGCTAACCATGACTAGGTTCTCCTGAAGCTAACATTTTGCTAAACCATTTTATAACAAAGTCAGTAGTGGTTATTCTGGTTGTACAATAATTACGAAAGAAAAGGATGGTTATACTTACTGAGTCGTGTGTGAGGTATGTGTCACAGTAGTCACAGAAGTACCTGGATTTGCAAGAACATGGAAGGTAGCATCAACATACTGGTATCGTATTCGTAGAATGTCAACATCAAGACAGGGTTAGCACTTAGCAGTTTTATAATATCTGGGGCTGCCTAAAGATTTTTCACTTGGATTCCAGACACAAAAATTATTGTGTAACCCAATCAATAGAACTTCATAGACTAGGGCACTAAAACATTTTGGGAGGACTACAGACTGAGACATAATTTCTATTAAATATTCCATAATGCGTGGAATAAAATTTATGCTTGACTCAAAAATATTTGTGGTTAGACAATTTTCAAGTAAGCCCTTCAAAAAATGAAACGGCGAAAGGCCCGAAAGGCACAAATAAAAATTGTCATATTGTTGTGATAATGAAAAGCATTTCAAATTCATTAACTTGCATTTTGTTCCGAGAAGGAAAATTCTCGAAGACAAATCAGCCAAGCCCCCCTCCCCACCCCCAAAATCACAACAAAAATTCTCGGACCAAAGCTAATGTGATTTTCGCTTACAATTCAACATTTCTAAACAACGAGACCTCCATCGTTTACGTAGAAGAGAGATTGAGTTCTTATAATGAGGAAAATGCACGTTCAAATGGCGTATTTTCCGGAAATAATGCAAAATTCGGGGCAGAAAACGACAAAAGATGCGACACTTACTTCGGCATGGCGGCGTTTTTCTGACGCAGGGTTCCTACAATGCATGCTGGGAAACAGAACGCCACCTACGGCGGTGACTGGTACTGCACGTTGGTAAATGAGGATTTGAGGCTTTTATATCAAGGAGGTTTTTTTAAACAGCAGGTATGAACTTGCAAATAAAATTTCTTTATTTATATCGAAAGAAAAGGGGGAAAGACGAAATCACCAAGATCGGGAAATTTGAGACTCAACAAGCCTGGTATTATGCAAAAAAGAATTAGTTTCATTTGAGATGATGTCATGCTCACAGAGATGGTGAATGGGCCTTGAAACAAGATCTAAAACATTTGTAACAGGGACGATATTCTTTTTTAACAGAATAAGCCTCCGAAACCGCCTCACCAGGCTTGTCAGCGGCTAAAGAAAACGATCAGATCCTGGCAATCTGTGTCTGCAGGCGTTTTAGAGTGGCGGCGTGGCCTCTATTTAACGTCCTATCCGAGGCACGTCCCTATACAAGGAAGTCTTTCCTAGGGTAACATGACGTCCATGTTTTTACCAAAACGTGAAAAGTTCGAAGCAACATGGGGAGCTTTAAACTAGCTAGGGATCAGCCGACCACAAAACTGTTGCCCAGTACAGTTCACATCATTGAAGTCGCAAGTCAAACAAAGCTTAGTCTACTCAAAGCCTTTCTACCTCGCTCAAAACATGTACATTCTAACTACGAGCGAGGCAACAAAGATTATTCAACGTTTGATTGCGTCACTTCATAATCCATATCAGTGTAAATGATCTTAATGGAGATGTAGTATTATAAAATCTAGTGGATTTTGATCAAAGTCTGCTCCATGGAAATGCAAGGATCACATACAATGTGGCACGTCCTTCCCGAAACTTTGATTCAACCAGACACATGCCGTAGATTGAACGGACGCTAGATTGTAACGTTATGGTTAGTGCTCGGCGTTATAGGAGTCAGGAAAGCAAGTGTGATAAAAGAGTAACCTAGTAGCAGACAAAGACGCAAAGAAAGACTGCAACCTGGCAATTCATCTGAATATATATGCCCAAACTGCGGACGGGACTGTCATGCGAGGATTGGGTTACAGTCCCACAGTCGACGCTGTCAACCGCCCTAACTTCAAGGAGAGAGTGCTACCATCATCTGGAAAGATGGAAGGATGCCTACTACTACTAGTAGCAGCATAGGAAATGCTGTACTGGTTCTCTAACGTTGACACAAAATGAATAATTTGTTCCTTCGATTTGGATGACGCCATCTAGGTATATGAAGTCAATCATAAACCAGCTTGGCACATTTTGGTACAGACCAGACGTCAAGATATGTGAAGGTTCTCCAAGAAGATCTATCGGTGGAAAAGCAGTATCCAGATTTAAAGGGCTAAACAGTATCGAACAATCATCCGGAGGACTAGTTGGGGCCTACTGGTTAACTCTTTGGATTCTGCCTTACCACGGATATTTGTTTGGAGATTAGTTGAGATCTCGGAGCAAAAGTTAGAAAACGTCAACACTATCGAAGGCAACGCAAATGTATGGGTCTGTAATAGATCTAGAGCTAATAAAATATTAAAGGATTTGTCAAGTTTATGCTGTTATTCTTCCCACTCCGTTTGTATATAACAGACTGTATGTGGGAAATAATTTACTTTCAACGTGGAGGTCTTTTCAACCTCCTTGCTTTTAGCTAGATCAAAGAAACGTGATATGTGAATATCTAAATGTAACGGATACGTGTATAGTTTTGATGTGAATAGTCAAAGGAATATGACGTTACTAAATTTAATGTTCTCACGTCTACACGTCTACAAAGAAGCGAGACGTCGGCTCATCTATGTTAGAGTTACGGCCGATGCACCGGTGAACCGTGAAGCACAGTACATTGTATCAGCCTCCTTGATTGTATGTTTCCCTAGACCTTGTGTGTTATTGTCTATACACAAGTCATACGATAGACGACCTGTAACGTTACAAAGCTCGTTGGTTCATGAACGTGTAATATTAAGGCCTTTCATTTTTACCTCCTTTCGAAAAAAAAACACGAAATACAATGATTTATCAAGTGTTTCACGGCTTGACGCAAGTAACGATGATGTTTTACTTTGTGTCATATCACAGAGCTTCCATCTTGTTAGTCGCATGTTAGTCTTCTTTTTACTTCATTCCGTTTTCTTGAATTTTATTCGTCGTAAAATGACATAAAATTCATGATAAAATTTCGCCCCCCTCCCACACCTGGGCGTTTGTTTACACTTTGCACTTGTTGCCGCGCAGTTGCTAGGGAATCCCCAGATATGCAAATTTTAGAACAGACCATTCGTTCGAGTAGGTTATTCTAATGTTTATAACCATACATAATTCAGACAAAATGTTATTGTGGAAAGTTAGAAAGTCATTGTTAATTTTCATAATATTATATTCAACAACAAATTCTCTTTCATAACGTCAAGATGATTGAAATGTGGTAAAATCTTGTCCCATATTTTATAGTCATCCCCACACAAGATGAAATGGACTCGCCGCGGCGCACTTAGCAACGATCCAGTCGACTACCTCATCATTCCGCACTTGGACGCCCGGGAGAGAGGACGTCAACGTAGCGTTACCTTTGCAGTATCAAAGCGTATACAACAACAGCACCTTCTGTAAGTTTTATAAACGTCATGTTACCATATTTTCTAACCATTCAAAGGCATTTGATCACTAACTATCTGAGTTATGCCTTACGTTTAAGCGAAAACTCACATGAACTTCGCTTTTCAACACTCGGGGCTTTGGGAGGGAAGAGTTTCACATCTAAAAATTTATGATGGTTCTAGAAAGTAGGTCTTTTCTTGTTGACACGTTCATAAAGATATAGAAACACCAGAGAAGCCAGTTCGTAACTAACTGCAGTTAACACATCAACAAACTGAACAGACAACCCGGTTGAATCGCTGCATAATTTAACTTTATCTAATATTTAGACCAAGCAAAAGAGTTGTATTTCAAGCCCTGCCACCAGGTTATTTTATGATAGCACTTAACACTATTTGTGGACTCATGGTTAAAGAATAAGCAAACATGTTACGCAGTTTTTGGCGACGCCTCCATAGCGGAGAGTCTGAATTATGTGAACTTAGAACCATTCAACGTTCTCATGAGTAAAATATTCTGGTTGTTCCATTGAAACCTTTCCACAGTATCTGTGCTGCATCATTGTTGCCAACAGTAGAGAACAATCTTGCTGATTTAGGCACAGACCGATGGAGGTATGTGTATTCATGCATGTTTTGTCAAGTGTTTACCGAGGAGTAACGTGATTGTTTCTTTATTCAACAGGATCACCCATATGTTTGGAACCCTGGGCAGGGCCGCTATGCGGGGCCTGACGGGGGTGCGGCCAGTCAACATGCTGGCAGGTAAGGTTTGACCACTAACTTCTCTTCTAACAATACTGATGTACAGATGTTGGTCAGGCATGTAGCGTTAGGTAGATAACTGTAATGTTGGGGACAAGGCCAGTTAACTAGCTGGCAGGTAAGGTTTCATCACTAACTTCTCTGTTACTGATTGTATAACGTTACTCATGTACAAACGTTGGTCAGGTACTAGTATGTATGTTGATAAGTGTAACTGTTAGCTGCCTTAACCTAACAAGTTGTATGTCTTTTTATGACAGCTACAGGGCTTTTTGTAGGTGTTTGTGTCCTGAATAGTTGTATTCTACATGACTGTGTAGTTAAACAGTGAACATGGTGTTTCTCCTTCAGCCCCCCAGGCCCCCCCTGCCCAGGTGTTCACGAAGATTTTCTCCAACATCCCAAGTCTTCCACCAGGTAAGACTCTGTCCCTCCTCTAGTTCTTCTTTAGTAGATCTTAAGTTATTCACAAGGAATCATGCTCAAATACTTCAGTTGTGTATATAGTTCATTGCGGCATTTGTGTGTCTTTATAACAGATCTTTGCCCCATGTCAAATCAAATCTAACTTGTTTTGGCACTTGAGATGTTTAGTTTGAAGTTTAGTGCAGCATGGTCAAAGTTTATTTCAGAACTTGTAATGCCAGATCTATCTAGTCTATCTTGTTTTGCAGTTTGGAATCAGGTTCCTTAGTTTTGACACCCTGTAGTTATCTAACTTATTCTAAGAATGACACTGAACATTGAACGCCAAACCTGGGAGGTCCCAAAGAGGCTCACTCAGACCACGGTCCCTGAACCATATTGTCATTACATGGCAGTCATTGTTTTGTGCTTTCCTCCAGTGAACAACATCACGCTGACAAAGGTTGCTGAGTATGCGATGATTTCAACGGGCACTACCATCTGTGCCGTAGAAGCATACATGGTGAGTCCCGTTTCCTCCTTGTCTGCATGACAAGTTAAAACTCATCCTTAGAAATGACAATTGTTAGATATCATATACATTCATCCAATATCCACAATACACAATTCTGAGACAGATTTTTGTTCTCTGTCCTTGTAGTTCTTTAATCGGAACAAGAAGACGATCGAAACCGAAGACAAATCAACATCGGCAGACGCACCAGCAAGGAAGGCACCTACCTACCCCTGGATAGGGGTGGGGCCAGGCTACCAACAAGGGTGGTAAAGAGAATTCTTCAGGAATACCTGGGAAAAAAATCTAAAAACTTGGGAAGTAGAAAAAAAATATACTTTTATGTTTGCCTGTAGTGTTCTTAAATTCAACATAACATGAAATTAGATCTGCGTTAGTATTTTTGATGTCTTAACCTAATGTGCAGGTATATACAGTTTGTAAAATCATGTACGTCTTTTTCTAGTTTTCTCTATATAGGCCAAGAAACAACTAATAACCTCATTATTACATTGAAAGTTATATGTGTTAACGTTATATGGTTGAAAAATTTGACATTTCATTCAGTTGTTATAACATTTTCCCATATTTGCTTTTTTTGAATGGGGAGTGTGCTATAAGATTTAAGTTTTTTTTTCTCTTTGCATTTTGACATTTCAAAAACTTCACAAAATTTATCAATCCTTTTATAATGGCCAAACCCTACACCTACATCCCTTCCACCTCCCACCCTGTCCGGGGCCCATGCCAGGGGAGACCCCAAGCAGACTACGGTCTGCTTAGGGGCCGGGGTCTCCCCACCATAACATCTGTGGCATGGGATTCCTGGACTCTCAGCTTGTTATTTAATTTTCTATTGTTTTTGGCATGTTTTTTAACCTAAATTTATTCATTACATACAATCCCACCGCATTCCTACTGTCCAGGACCCATGCCAGGGGAGACCCCAAGCAGACTTCGGTCTGCTTAGGGGCCGGGGTCTCCCTACACATGGGTATCCTGGACTCTCAGCTTGCTGTTTAAATTTCCATTCTTTTTGGCATGGTTTTTAAACTAAATTTATAGATTTAACATCCTCACACAGCCACCACCCCACCCCAATGTCCAGGACCCATGCCAGGGGAGACCCCAAGCAGACTACGGTCTGTTTGCGCGCAGGGGTCTCCCCACCATAACATCTGTGGCATGGGTATCCTGGACTCTCAGCTTGTCATTTTTCCCCCTGAAATTGCTATTTTGGAGTTGATTGGTTTATTTCTGTTTTTTTTTAAATCAAATATTCAAATTGTGTGATTTTTATTGTCACACTCCCCATTCTTTTTGTATATACTGTCACCATATATGGCCTTCTTAAGTCAATATTGACCATTGTAAAATCCTTATTGACATCAGCCCTACAGCGTCGACTGTGGCAAAACAATCCCATGGCACATTAAACAACTAAAGAGACAGCACATTAATTGTACCTTTGCAGGCAATCGTAGAACTTTGATTTTGCAGGCTATATATATAAAACCCATGTTACATCTAACAGTCACTAGTTAACGGCAGTTTATTTCAATCTATGCCTGTACATTTACTTTGATCTGCACCTGTAAATTTACTTCAATCTGTACCTGTAAATTTACTTCACCTGTACCTGTGCCTGGCATGAATATACAAATGTAGTTCGTATAACCGGGTGAATTTATACAAAAAAAACTTGATGAGAAATCATCAGAGCAAAATGTTAATATCAGTTGACTGTGGGTAGATCTTGAATGTATTATTGTTTATATCTAGTCTTTGGTCTATCGCATTAAACATCTAAGAGGACAGCACATTATTTGTACCTGTATATACAGGATATCATATAGATCTAGGATTCTACACTCTGATGTATAAAACCAATGTTATATGTAATGTTAACAGTCAATAGTTATCTACAGTCTACTTTGATCTGTACCTGTAAATCTACTTCACCTGTACCTGTACCTGTACCCAGCATGTATATACTGCAGTGTGTATATCCTGGTAAATGTATACAGAGTACCACCGGACAATCATGTTATTGAAATAAAATATCTCTTCCCAAGTAACAGCCTTGTCTTTGTTATATTTGGTTGATACTTAACTCAAGCTGTATTATAGGATAACTTACATTGAGTGAAAGTGAATTAGAGCAAGGAGCTTTAAAAGCTCCTTGATTAGAGTAGGTAAATGAGTGAGTGAACTACTAAGTAGTGTGTGAGAGTGAGTGAACTAGTGTGTGAGTGAACTAGCATGTGAGGGAGTTAAGTGAAATAGTGTGATAATGATTGAATTAGTGTGTGAGTGAACTAGTGTGTGAGAGAGTGGGTGAACTAGTGTGTGAGAGAGTGAGTGAACTAGTGTGTGAGAGTGAGTAAACTAGTGTGTGAGTGAACTAGTGTGTGTGTGAGTGAGCGAACTAGTGTGTGAGAGTGATTGAACTAGTGTGTGAGAAAGTGAGTGAACTAGTGCATGAGAGTGAACTAGTGTGTGAGAGTGAACTAGTGCATGAGAGTAAACTAGTGTGTGAGTGAACTAGTGTGAGAGTGATTGAACTAGTGTGTGAGAAAGTGAGTGAACTAGTGCATGAGAGTGAACTAGTGTGTGAGTGAACTAGTGTGAGAGTGATTGAACTAGTGTGTGAGAGTGAGTGAACTAGTGTGTGAGAGTGATTGAACTAGTGTGTGAGAGTGATTGAACTAGTGTGTGAGAGTGAGTGAACTAGTGTGTGAGAGTGAGTGAACTAGTGTGTGAGAGTGAGTGAACTAGTGTGTGAGATAGTGAACTAGTGTGAGAGAGTGAGTGAACTAGTGTGTGAGAGTGAGTGAACTAGTGTGTGAGTTAGCTAGTGTGTGAGAGTGAGTGAACTAGTGTGAGTGAACTGGTGTGTGAGAGTGATTGAACTAGTGTGTGAGTTAGCTAGTGTGTGAGACTGAGTGAACTAGTGTGTGAGTGAACTAGTGTGTGAGAGTGATTGAACTAATGTGTGAGAGTGAGTGAACTAGTGTGTGAGATAGTGAGTGAACTAGTGTGTGAGTGAACTATTGTGTGTGTGTGAGTGATTGAACTAGTGTGTGTGAGTGATTGAACTAGTGTGTGAGAGTGAGTGAACAAGTGTGTGAGAAAGTGAGTGAACTAGTGTGTGAGAGTGAGTGAACTAGTGTGTGAGAGTGATTGAACTAGAGTGTGAGAGTGATTGAACTAGTGTGTGAGAGTGATTGAACTAGTGTGTCAGTGAACTAGTGTGTGAGAGTGAGTGAACTAGTGTGTGAGAGTGAGTGAACTAGTGTGTGAGATAGTGAACTAGTGTGAGATAGTGAACTATTGTGTGAGAGTGAGTGAAATAGTGTGTGAGTTAGCTAGTGTGTGAGAGTGATTGAACTAGTGTGTGAGTTAGCTAGTGTGTGAGAGTGAGTGAACTAGTGTGTGAGTGAGTGAACTAGTGTGTGAGAGTGATTGAACTAATGTGTGAGAGTGAGTGAACTAGTGTGTGAGAGATTGAGTGAGTGAACTAGTGTGTGAGTGAACTATTGTGTGTGTGTGAGTGATTGAACTAGTGTGTGAGAGTGAGTGAACTAGTGTGTGAGAGTGAGTAAACTAGTGTATGAGTGAACTAGTGTGAGGATGAGAGAACTAGTGTGTGAGAGTGATTGAACTAGTGTGTGAGAGTGAGTGAACTAGTGTGTGAGTTAGCTAGTGTGTGAGAGAGTGAGTGAACTAGTGTGTGAGTTAGCTAGTGTGTGAGAGTGAGTGAACTAGTGTGTGAGTTAGCTGGTGTGTGAGAGAGTGAGTGAACTAGTGTGTGCGAACTAGTGTGTGAGAGAGTGAGGGAATAAACTATTGTGTGAGAGAGCGATTGAACGATTGTTTTTTGTGTGAGTGAATGAGTGTGAGAGAGTGAGTGAAAGGCCACACTGCCTTAACTGTATTGATGACAGCTGCTCACACATATTATTGGTTTTCGCCTGTTCTATAAAACTATAAAGTCAAATTGCAGTTAGATATGCATGGCTAAGGTGTTACATACTTGCACGTACTGTACGCACTTGTTCGCTCTAATATGACCATGCGCCACAGGGTTGTTTTCTGTCATAAAAGGTAGACAATATTGCTGATATTGCTGTGGACCTTTAGAACTTGACACTTCCGTGAATAGTTTTATCAAGTTGGTACGTCGCTGAAGAAAGAGACTCTTTTTACATAACCATGGTTTTATTCACAACAACGTTTCCTCATAGCAATTCTGAGTGCTTCACACTATACTCTTTCTTCCATCGCTTCAATGCATATACAAAATCCCTTCATACATGATGACATGGTTTGGCACTTCATACATGTAATGTTTTAAAAGTTTTGAATGAAAGACATTACTTGAAATATCTATCAAATCCACATATAACGCTAGTTCACCTTTATTCGCAAGGTAACCCATATCCGTCGTATTAAGCAACATGGTATTTAAGCATATCAACTGTAGTTTCAAACTGTAATATGTTCAAAATATTGTAGTTTGAAACTATCGTCCGCCGACTTGATATCCCTAAAAACCCTTTAATGAAAGCAACGGATATAGTTTACCCCACGTTATAAGTTGACATGTTACAGTAGAAATATCACAGTGAAGCAGTCAGTAATACGTTTGGTTCTTAATAAGGTTTCCAGCACGGAACTTTTGGCATTCAGGAAAAAAAACACGACTGTCCAGTTTGTGTTTTGGTGATGTCTACACGGTGCACACCACGCTGCTCAGCTCCCTCCCTTCCACATACGGCGGGCATGGCAGCGACCCGCAGCGGGCCTCCACGACGTAGAACAGCGCGCCGTCCTCGTTCCCCTCCCCGCCCGGCAGCGCCTCGGGCTCCCCATCCATGCACACGAACTCCGTGCGGCTGTGGGTGTGGTGGGCGGTCATCAGGTAGCCCCCGTATTCCCGCGTCCATCCTCCAGGACAGGTCTGATGGGCGGGGATCATCAGCTGCGCGCGGCGGGACGGTGAGTGACACACGGCGCACGGCACGTTACGGTCGTGGATCGTGCCGGGGTCGTAGGGAGAGCCCGCGAGCCCGATTTGGTACTCCGCGCCGTACATGTAGGACTCTCGGCTGTTCTGTAGACCGTCCTTGTGCCAGCCCCACTCGGGGTCTGCAGGCAGGCACTGGTAGTTGCTGCCGCCGCCCTTATGGTTGTACCACGCTCCGCCGGCCATGCCAGAGTACACCGTCACCGTACCCGCGCCCTCGTCGCATGCCGTTCGTCCCCACCGGACATACACTGCTCCCCCACTTACTCCTTCATCGCCTTTGCTGCCCTTCTCTCCAGGAGCACCTCTCTCACCCTTCTGGCCCTCCAAGCCGTGAGGTCCGAGCTTCCCCGGGCGGCCCACCTCTCCCGTCTCCCCGCGAACGCCCCTCGGTCCGGGCGGCCCGGCGTCCCCCTTCTGTCCGAGCGGAGCCACGACCGTGATGTTGTTCACGTTGCTGTTCGCCATCTTCTCCGGACACGAGCCTTCTTCGCCTTCTACTGCTGAGAAGGTAGACAGCAAGGCTAGGACAGACGCTGCGAACACGACTGCTGTTACCTGACCATTCATCTTGCTTTAATAGGTCCCAAAGACAGATCGACTTCCAGCTACCACGTCGGCGGCGGCCGAGAGTGATCGCCAGATGTGTCTGAGTTCTTTAGCCTGCTTTAGGCTTAGGTCACAATTCGAAAAAGGGGCCCTGCCGGGCAATTCACGGGCTGTTTTTTGGCACTTTCGGGCGTGACCCCTGCGTTGTCCTGTGGGACACCTCGCGGCTGCCGGGGTATTTTGAGGCCCGGCCGGGACCCTGGTTCAATTTAAGTCTGAGTTAAAATGAACCAGGGACCCGCTCGTACAACCACCCCGCGACCTAATCGTGACAACACCGAAAGGGACCCCTCCGGTTGCCGGCAGTCTGTCGGAATAAATTCGTTACGTCAAAGACCAGGTTTACGGAATAAAAGTGTGTAATTCGTAACACCGGGTCAAATATGTGACGTCACAGATCACGTGAAAGGACAAAAGCCGTGAACTTACACGTATCACACAGTTCTCGTATTACATTGGAGTTAAGTGCATAGCGCTATACCAAGGGAAAGGAGAAGACCAGGGGAACAGCCCTTAGCCCACTAGGCAGGCGGAAGAATTCAGCAACAGAAACTTCTGCAGACAAGGGCTGAACAGAGGGGGATAGGACAACACACCACGCAACAGACCACATAATAGGCTGCATCACTGAGAAGCAGGACGAACAGATAGCCTCCTTCATAGAAAGCTTCTGTGTTTTTTACGATATTACAACCCCAGACTATAGAAACAAGCTGAAGAAAGATGTTTGGCTGAAGAAGGACGTTTCCTCTGCAATTGGCCGACGGAACGCCAAACTTGCAGTCATTCGGACCCATAAGCCATTTTTTTTCGTTTTACAAATATAAAAATATAGGCCTCAACAGTTTGGCAAGTCATCCGCCGACATTAAAAATTCCAATAACATGTTTATTTAGTTTAGTTTAGAAACGTAACAGTGCCGCACGTCAGTGCGAGTGCGAGGAAAAGTTGGCGAAAAAAACCGTGCCGCAGTGAACGGACCCCGACGTACCGCACCAGTACTCCAAGTTCAATGATGTACTACCTTAAGTGAATGCAGGCAATGCTTGTTTTTATACCCCTTAAAGAGTGCCCACCAGGAGCCTGCCTGGTTCCCTGCCGTTGTTCGCAGGGCATGCGGCAGGGACCCTACAACTGCCCCACCGGGCTGTGAGAGACAAACGTTACCCTGTCGGACCCCGCAGGGGTGACTACAGGACACCGTCAGAACATCTGACGGGTGTCTGCCGGAGACGAACCTAGGAAGGTGGAAATTTTTTAAAGAAAAATGACGGGGTGCCCGCCGGAACACTCCGGGACCCCCATGGGGCAGCGCGAAGGCAACGTTTGATTGTGACCACGACAGCCGGTAAACAGCCGGTGTCCGCCCGACTTCAGAGCCCGGCCGGGGCTACATCCCTGACGGGCACCGGGCCAATTGTGACCCTAGCCTTAAACAGCTCTTATAGAAGGTCTGGAAATAAGAGAAAACAAGAATGTGTTATATCATTCAACAGATACATGTTTACGGTCTCCAGCCTTTCAGCTGCTGTAGGCAGGTTGCGTTCGTTAACTTCGGGAGGGCGACCTGCCTTCATCAGGAAAAGTAACACTCAGCACGCCACCACGTAATGCATGGTCTATGGAGAGACTACTCGAGAAGTAACATAAGCTGGGGAAGGAGTTAAGCCGGCAGAGGGGTATAATGGTTAAACACCTTCCCAGCTTATGTTACTGTCTTATGCCACGGAGGAATCTGCTTGGAGATTAATGAATGAAGACCTTTATTGTACAATGTATTAATTAATACATTAGCCCAAACCCCTGCCACACATGTACAAGTATACCACTGGTATTAGCCAACCATGGCCTCCCTGCCTCTCATTACCGCTTCCCCAGACTGTGACTGGGAGTGGGAGATATCATTGAGAAATGTCATCGTATCCATGAGTAGGAGTTGGTCGAAGAGTTTGCTTACATACAATATATGTTAGCGTTTGCTTACATATATACTTATACATCGTCTTTGCATCGAAGTCCGAAAGACCCCCCAATTCTGGGATGGCGCCAAAAAAGAAAACAATTGAATTGTCGAATTGACCAGCTCTAGAGTGAGTATTTAGACTCGTTGCCTTCTGAGTAAATTTGATACGGGACGTTTCTACTATTGTTGTTGAGTAGTGCGTGCGATTTCATAAAAGAATGTAAACTGATTTTATAACAAACTAGAGTTCGGGGACCTCATACCTCCATGAAATATTTATTGCTTTTTTGTGGATGGTATGTATGTTTATAGTCGGTTGTATTTGAGAGTAATGGTTATATAATATAAATGTTATGGGAAAGTAGTGGTGTATTTATTTAATGACACAGAGGATGTCCATCTGATTAGTAATTATCAAAATGTGACACTTAATTGTGTAATGTGCGTTTAAGAGGTCGACGGCATATGGTAGCGTGGTGTTCCTTAAGCTTGATGTTTGGCATTTAAAATGGCTAAGGTTGTCAGCATTATTGAGGTTCGACTATGTGCCTCAGAGCTGTGTGGTGGGAGGAAGTTGGGAAACTCAGAAAGAAGAAGGGATGTGGCCAACTTTAGTCAGATGGTGATTTGATTTTCCACCAATATGTCATAACATCAGCTGTTCACACGGTACAAAAACGAGATGCACAATTTCCTCTGACAGCCCTACACCAACTGTAAGATGAATACTTGGCGCCAACCCCGTCCGCTAAAAAACAAGTACCATTGGCTACGAAAGAGACAACTAACAACTGTCCCTTATCGTAACAAAATCAGAACATCTGTTTCGCCCATAAAACTTCTGACACCCAACCCAGATGAGAGGACCTAATGGCATTTTAATCACCATGTCACTCAAATCAGCAGTACAGTATGTGAGACATCCATACCTGTTAAGCATTATCGTTAAATGTACCTCAACTTCTTACAATTATACTTACGCTTCACATCTCCATGATATCCTAAGCAGACATAAATAAAACTAATTATCATAATAAAAAAACTTGGGGTTCCCCAAACAGCTGTCACCTCACCATCTAAGCCCATTACCAAACACATAAAGCACGATGCCTGTACCAATATATCTCAAATATAGGGGTGATTTCTGATATTATTACATCGATTATAACGACAGATACGGCTCCCAAAATCTCATCGATTCGAGCTTTCATCACACCCCACCAACACAACAAGTATGAAACCAATCCATCCAGCCGTTCTTAAGTAATCATCTACACAGACAGAGACACATAACAGAAAATATAACCTCCATTCCATGACATTTCATGGAGGTAAATAGGGGAAATACACTGTGTATACTTGTACAGACGATGAGTCCAAGGAGATTTACATATCTGATAAGTCGGAGTTTGAGTTCGAAACACCGGATGGCTCCAAGAAACAAAACAGATGATGTTCTAGAGTGAGCAGCGCTCGTTGAGTCGTTCCCTTCCAAGAATCTGGCGAAGCGTGCCTGTTATTGTTGTTGAGTAGCGAATGTGTGTACAGGTCACAGTTCGATACAAATCAGGTCATCAGCGTGTGCAGCACAAACATTCAAGCAGATTGCTGGTATTCTCCGAGCAGAGGTATCGGTCGGGGGCATCGTCCCTTGAGTGGAGGTAGCCGTAAATAATTCGCCACCGAAACCTCTGCTTAGAGAATAGCTCAGGGTATTGCATCATTGGGTAAACCATGTTTAGTTGAGATCCCGACGTCGCACCGTCGTCGAACTATCGCAAACAAGGTTATTCTTAGGACAGACAGTTGTGCATATTCACAGCACGAAAACGAATATTTAAGTATACTTTCCGAGATACTTAAATGTAGCCTAAAGGTGGGAAAATATTTCCGCAGAGTTTACGGTATCGTAAAGACCACGGAAACCATGGTTTTACATTTCCGTAACCTTTCCGTATTCGTTAAGGCAGATTAAATACATGTAATTTCTTTACATAACCTTTAAGCATCCTTATATGCGCCGTATATGAAACGGGTATTGCTTATGTACAGAAAACATCTACAGGCTTTGAACCGACCATACGTTCACATACAATCAGTTAACCTTCGCCTTTTTTTTATTTTCGTGGTTCTCTAAGGTGGAATTACCAATAGGAGATGATATATTTTCATTGCCCTTCCGTTACAATTGATCTCATTTTACATACTCTTATCAGTATAGGTCTATGGAGACCTCCCCCTTTTATGTATAGGTATGGTAGCGTTTATTTCTAAGAAGAGGCATTGCTTTTACCAAATTAAGAGTATTTTCCGCTCAATATACCACATGCGCCGTTCAATAAAGCAGCGGCTTCAAATGAATAGCTCCTGCTGTGTTTGCGTGTTAAGTTTAACCAAGAAAAGTAAATATCCTGTGTGAAAGCTACATATAACAGATACAATCTTTCCGATATCTTTCTGTTACATTTGAGCTGACTTTACATAAAAGGGGGGAGGTTTAAGCAAACCTCCCCCCTTTTATGTATAGGCGGAAAAAAGATGTCGGAAAGGTAGCGTTAATCATTACTTGAAGAAGAGGCATTGCTTTTACCAAATTAAGAGTATTTTCCGCTCAATATACCACATGCGCCGTTCACTTAAGCAGCGGCTTCAAATGAATAGTGTTTGCGTGTTAAGTTTAACCAAGAAAAGCAAATCTCCTTTGTGAAAGTTACATATAACAGATACAATCTTTCCGATGTCTTTCCGTTACATTTGAGCTGACTTTACATAAAGGGGGGATGTTTAAGCAAACCTCCCCCCTTTTATGTATAGGTGGAAAAAAGGTGTCGGAAAAGTAGCGTTAATCATTACTTGAAGAAGAGGCATTACTTTTACCAAATTAAGAGTATTTTCCGCTCAATATACCACATGCGTCGCTTACTAAAGCAGCGGCTTCAAATGAATAGCTCCTGCTGTGTTTGCGTGTTAAGTTTAACAAAGAAAAGCAAATCTCGTCCTGTGTGAAAGCTACATATAAAAGATACAATCTTTCCGATGTCTTTCCGTTACATTTGAGCTGACTTTACATAAAAGGGGGGAGGTTTAAGCAAACCTCCCCCCTTTTATGTATAGGTGGAAAAAAGATGTCGGAAAGGTAGCGTTAATCATTATTTGAAGAAGAGGCATTATTTTCCGCTCAATATACCACATGCGCCCTCACTAACGCAGCAGCTTCAAATGAATAGCTCCTGCTGTGTTAACGTGTTGAGTTTAACCAAGATAAGCAACATTTGCTCCTGGTTAAAACTTACATATAGCAGATACAATTTTTGGAATGTATAGGTGCAAACGGAAAGGTAGCGTTAATTATTATTCTTAAAAGAGGCATTGCTTTTACCAAATTACGAGTATTTTCCACTCAATATACCACATGCGCCTCTCACTAAAGTAGCGACCTCGCCTGAATAACTCATTCTGTGTTAGCGTGTTTGACGAAACCAGGAAAATCAAAATATCCTCATGGAACATATGGTATCTTTCCAATGTCTTTACGTTACCATTGAGCTCACTTTACACAAAAAGATGCTATGTACAGGTGCAAGAAAGATGTCGGAAAGGTAGCGTTTACTTTTTCCAGTAGTATCGTATGTTACCGATATCGTTCTGTTACCTTTGCCTTTGAGCTTACTTTTCAGAAAACTCTCTGAACTTTCTTTACAGAGGTGGAGATTGATAGTTACAGAAAAAGATGTTGGAGAGGTAGCGTTGAAAGCAAGGAAATTAAATATTTAACCTCCTTGTTGAAAGGAAACAACAGTCGCCGGGAGGACTGGGTACATGCCCCCGAAGATTGGTGGTCATAATTACGGCATGTTCCCGTTCAGGGTAAGAGGACTAGTACTGGGCGGCCTGTGCAGTATGTCGCTCGCGGGTGGCTGTGCCTTGCAGCTTGGCATCCCGACGACATAGCGTCCTCACTACGCGGTAACGTATCATGGGAATATAGCGGGTTTGCTGTTTATATAATTGTACAAAAAAACTTTCTTATCATCTGGAAGAACATTTATTATCTACAAGCAATAATCACGTTCTCCCAGAAAGGCTGGTATTTTCTAGTGTGGTAACAGTTGTGTTTAGCTTAACATTGGCTAAACAGCGTACAAAGGGGATGGTGTTTTTCAAATTCAAATTATTCGCCGTCAACTATGAATAACGAACAACGCGGCATTGAATTTCTAATTAGCAGCTGCCAGAAGAGGCCAGTCATGTGATAGGGCGTTATCCAATGACAGACAAAGGTGGGTTTTTTAAACCTAACGAATATACCATAATTTATAGAAGAAACCAGTTTGCAGGGCGTCTGTTTCGGGACAAGTCAAGAAGGAGCCTTGGATCCGTTTCAACACACGGATTATCGGCGTGGGTTTGCCGCAAATGGATTCGAACGGAACTACAGGACGGAACGGACATAACCATAGGACACTCAAGGCTTGCCAGAAACGGAGTATGTTGGAGAGTCTTCAAAGGGGCACAACTCAGGGTGAATTCAAGAATGTGTCATCTTGACCAGCATAAGCTGGCGGAGATATGGAGAGCACGGCCTGTTCATCACAAAACAGTACCCGTCTTCGGGAATCTCAGCGGATTTTTCCTAATGTGATGGCCAGATGGAACCAAGGAGGTTATATTCCTTGATGGAACTATGCTGCTTGAAATGATGTCTTTCCAGGCGTATCGCCCGACACTGGACTCCAAATTGTGGACTTAAATGTAGCGGAGATTCGTGCATGGATATTGTACACCGATTGTTCCCTCGGTCGACCAATCCAAGTCCACAATTGGACTCACAAGATAGTTTAGACGGCAAAGCCATAGATACCGGTGTAGGTATGATTCACACCAAATAAGACACGCATACCCGATGCAAAAGTTCCAATTTAAGCCACACAAAACACATAAAGCCTACCTAAAGATGCGGAAAGGTTTAAACTTACGCCGCCTTTACTAAAAATAAATGACAACTATAGTCCAAGGAAAGATCACGGAAAGCGTTCGGATAAGTACGTTTCTGCACTTCTTTGCGTGCCTTTCAGGGTGTGTAAACGACACATAAACGTGGGGAAATCGTGACGGAAATCGACTGTAAATGTGGTCAAAAGATCACGGAAAGGTCTTAAGAAACGCGTGCTTTCCGCCCGTATAGGTTACGAAAAACTGTCATTAACGACGCCTTTAAGCGTCTAATAGTTGCGGAAAGGCACGTGAGGAGTGCATATAAGTACATATAAGTGCCAACGTAAAGGTAACATTAAAGGGGATCTTTACGTTCGCGGATAGATGTCGTTAAGTTGCGGAAAGGGTGCAGAAACGTCGCGTTTACGTTGAGTTTAAGCTTGCTTAAATACCAGATTTCGTGCTGTGATTCCGTACGTGTGAAAGAGGCAACCTCAGAGCCTTGCGCGTCGGCGGTGGCTTCTGTCACTGCTTTCTCGAAGTTTTACGATATCAAAATGGCACGAATGACTAGGACCAAGGAGGTTATGTCTATCCTTGCTACGACGAATGTGACCATTAGTTAGTGTCCGAATTCTGACCAACTCTCATCCAAGCTTTTTCACGAGACAAAAAGAAATTAAACTGCTCTCTTTTTAACACCACAGAACGCCTAATTGCTGAGAAAGAAAATTGGATTTGTAATAAACACTGATTAATGTTGATTCGTTAGAGATTACCATTGTCTTATCACCGCCCATTGACGGTTTCTCTGCACACAGTTTGCCAAGCTGGTCCTTACGTCTGTTTGACCCTGATAAGCGGCTTTGATTTGTGGGTTTGATACTAGTATTTAAATACAACGTGTTTGTGGCGAGAAGTGAGACAGAAGATCCGGACGTGGTCGAGAACATCGTACACCGCACGCCGAGAGAATCTGCCCGCAACTATCACCGACGCAGATCACCGGTTTTGGTCAAGAGTTCGTTTTCCAGTTCAGTCATTGCTGATATCAACAACGGCGCGGTAAGTTAGACATCACCACATTCCTTCCTGTGTTGCTAGTTTGGTAGGGAAATAGTGTCAGAATAGCGAGTATAGCAAGTATAAACTCTAAGCAGAGGTTCGGCTTCAGCTGTTTCTGACGAGTTTTTGTAGGGTTTTGTAGTGGACGCTACCTGAAACTTCTGACCGTTTCCAAAATCATATCTAGTCGCTTGAGCAACGTTACTGCTTTTTATGCGTATAAAAAGGTGACGACCTTTTCGGAAGGCGACGATGAGAGAAATTAGCGAAGCCAGCTTTTATCACTATACAGCTTATCGCTGAGATTGTTGAAAAGAGAGGTTAATATAAACAATAGAGTAATTTAGCGAAAATCCGAACCTTGTTATCACTGTATCTAGCACTGTGGTCACCCTGTCCAAACAGGACAGACACCAGGGTTTTGTTGTTAAGTCTAGTCTATATCTATCATGTCTATATATGGGACCATTTGTTTCTACAACTTAACTTTCAAATTGGTAAATATTATATATTGTTATCGGGGATTCTAGGTTTGGTCTTTTGACTATACTACAAAGTGAGGTACACGTAGTAGCCGTATCGTCGACTCTGTGTGTGCACTCATAGCAAGGAGAAACAGTTCAAGTAAAGACTTTGCATCTTGCCATTGTTCTCGTCCATTTGGAATAATCAATGCAAGGAGGTTTAAAAAAAACAGCGCAAGCAACCTCCCGTCGTTGTGTAACCTTCGACCTCTGGGAACTTATCTTTTTGTCGCAATTGACGTAATATGTTGAAAACCATATGTATATTCTTTTTAACTAAATCCATATGCATATTATAACTAAGTAGAACCACTGCTTGTCTATTTTCCAGTTGAAAGCAACCAGTTCACGCCACGACTTTGCATCATGCCATTGTTCCTGAAAAGTTGGAATACGTAACAAAACAGCACACACAAACTCCCCGTCGATACCAGTACATGTGTGTATACTTCGGCCGGTTATAACGTTATATACATTTTAAATGCATTTTGGACACTTGTCTTTTTTATTACTGCTTGTCTATTTTCCAGTTGATAGGTCCCACATATCGAAATGAGGTTTGTTGTGCTCGCAGCGGTCCTGCTGTGCGCACTGTCCGCGTGCGACGCCGCCGTTGACCGGGGTCTCCAGGCAGCCGTGCGGGCGGGGTTACTGCAGGCCGCGTGCCCGCACTGCCGCCTGTGCAGCAGCCGCGCCGCGTGCAGGAGAACCATCGGGAAGGCGCTCTGCGGGCCGCTGTGCGCCCTCTGTAGGAACGCCGACTGTGACGACATGCTGCGGGGTAAGACTGCATTCATTCACTTGTTTACTTACTCCACTCACTGACTCATTAACCGACTTACTCACTGACCGACTGACTGACTGACTGACTTACTCACTCACTCACTCACTCACTCACTCACTCACTCACTCACTCACTCACTCATCCATTCATTTACCTATTCATGCAGGAATGTCCGATAATTTTCTAAAACATGCAATAACCCTTCATTCATCCCTCCAACTGTTCATTTCTTCATTACTTCATGGATCTTCATCCATCCATCGTTCAGTTGGTCACTCACTCACTCACTCACTCACTCACTCACTCACTCACTCACTCACTCACTCACTCACTCACTCGCTCAATAGCCTTCTTACTGCCACAGCCTTTGGCTGTCCTGCTTAGTTGAATAATGTAAACAATGTTTGTGCCATTGTTTATCATTTTGAATCACCCACTGTAGCAAAAGTGCACACTCCAGGGAGGCAAAAGCAAGTCTCTGCGTATGTAAGCTTGTAGTCTTGAATGGATAGTAAAATAAAGTAAAATATTTTTGATGAACAGAAGCGCTGAGCGGCGGTTGGGCGCCGTGGGGGGCCTGGTCGGAGTGCAGCGCCTCTTGCGGAGTCGGGACGCAGCGCCGCCGTAGGACCTGCACTGCGCCTGCGCCGGAGGACGGCGGCGCGCCCTGCCCTGGGAACGAGGAGGAGACGCGATCGTGTGAAGCTGCCGACATTTGTCCAGGTATCTCCAAGCAGATCCTACGGTTGCCAAAGATAGTATCAAAAACTAGTAAAGGAGTTAATCTGGCCTAGCAGTGTGCCCTCCCGTAGCCATACGCACTCCTAGACGGACTTCGCTCCTCCGCTAGCTTTTGACTATCTTACGCTACCTTAGGATCTGCTTTGAGATTTAAAAAATATATATCCAGGTACTGTATTACTCATTTCACAAACGTGCTATAACAGAATACGCGATGGAAATTTGCCTACACCAGAATAATTTCGACAAGGGGTCCAATATCTGTAAGATAAGAATCATTGCTCACCCACTCGAGATAGAAAAGGGACAGCGTCTTTTGTGATCTGGTCCGGGATCCTTTCTACGTTTAGGAGGTTTACCCCGTGGTCTTGGGTTTTCAAACTCCTGGCTGTAGACTTTATGGACCTAAGTGTTTGGCTATTTTATTATTACATGGCTCAACCATCTTTTGACGAAATATTTCAAGCAGCTCATTCAAAAGTGTGCTACTTAGGATGCCTTTGAGACGCGCTCTTTCTCTTTTTCGACCCGGTAGATCTCTTCGTACAAACCTGATAAGGTTCTAACGTAATCTTTGTGGCGCACGTCCTATGATGTAGAAGAAGAGAATTACCACCGCGTGTGTTACCACACCAACTAGGCCCAGTTCGTTCTTCACGGAGAATATTAACCGATTTTATTTACTGTGCTTTCTTCTGCTATCCGACGTAATTATGTTGGTAATGCATTGTTTGTATAGGTCGTAAACGCGCTGTAACCGCTCATACATATATTGTAAAGTTACTAGGACTAGCCCTTTATTACAGCCCGGCTTGTTGAGTAGCTTTGCGTTTGTTTCTTTTTATTATATAGCCGAATAAATCGGATCAAATCATGTTACAAACTTCATAACGTTCTAACGAAATCTTTGTCGCGCGTACATATAGAAGAGAGGGCGTACCGCCGCGTGTGTTACCACACCAACTGGGCCCAGTACCGGCCTGACCCCACAGCGTTCAGTAGTCTTCGGGTTTTCAAACTCATAGTTGTAGACTCAACGGACCAAAGTATTTGGTGGTCTTCTCATTTCATAGGCTAACCTACTTTTGAAAACTACTTTTGACAAAATATTTGAAAAACAAACTCATACAAAATATTTGCTACTGATTTGGGGAGCTTTTGACACGCAATTTTCAACCCGGTAGATCTCGCCGTTACAAACCTGATAAAATTCTAACGCAATCTTTGTCGTGCGTACACATAGAAGAGAAGACATACCGCCGCGTGTGTTACCACACCAACTGGGCCCAATACCGGCCCGACCCCACCGCCTTCTTCCCGGAGGACATTGACCCCGGCCTGTGCACCCACCTCATCTACTCCGTCGCCATCTTCGAGGAGAACCAGCTGCTGGCCACGGAAGACAACGAGGAGCCCGACGACACGTATCCGGGACGGGAGCTGTACCAGGCTTTCAACCACTTAAAGGTAAGTTGTCGTGTACGTAGCTTGATTAAATCGCGCTTATAGCAGCTCACCAAACATCAAGCTGTAACAGGCCTTCGATGAGGTAAAAACGGTCAACCGTTTTTAGTGATTAAGGGGCAGACTAGAATGTCTGTATTAACCCTTAAACTGCCAGAGTTTCAGCCATATAAAATGCTATAAGTGCCAGGGTTGGCCGCTGACCTCCAAAAAGAAACCCCGAACAAGGCCGGAGTCCCTAACTTCCGGGGTTCGTGCGCTACACGCGCGCAAAGCTGCTACTTCGGGGGAGTACGCTATCCTGGATATATCCGGACACGGCACACAGGACATGTAAAGGTGTGCCGGATATATCCGGTTTTGGCAGTTTAAGGGTTTTAAACACCAGTCTTGAGAAGGCAGCAAGAGTACTGTGCACATGATTCCTTTGTTTACATACTTAGTCTATTGCATTCGGCTATCTATCTTTCATGCGATGTGATATATATGCGCTATTCTACAGCTTTAAGTTCATGACGCTAAAGAGTGTTTTTCTTGACAGAATTCAAACCCTGAACTGAAGACCCTGCTGTCCGTGGGCGGATGGGACTTCGGGTCGTCACCCTTTTCCGACATGGTCTCTTCGGCGACGAACCGATCCGAGTTCATCCGAACGTCCGTCGGGTTTCTCCGGGACTGGGGCTTCGACGGCCTGGACCTGGACTGGGAATTCCCCACCCACGGGGAGGGCGCCAGGCCGAGCGACAAGCAGCTGTTCACGACTCTCATACAGGTTAGGTTAACGGTAGTTTACTTTAACTTATATCCGTTATATCAAGTCCACGGACATGAAATCATCGAGGCAAAATTGAAAGCCAGATAAAATTTTCTAAAATTCATAGAAAGCAGCTCCAGCCGGACCTTTGCTTGGAGAGTACCAAAGACCAAGGTCGCTGCAGAGAGCTTCCCTTGGCCAAATGCAATGATTTAACCAGGGACACAAGAATGGAGCTAGAGAATTTGGGTGAGCGATTAAGGACAGTCTGTAACGCTAATTCACCTTTATCCGCGGGTAGCCTATATCCGTGGTATAAAACTGCAACATTTTTATATTTTGAAAATTTTGCCAAATTTGAAGCCACAGTCGGTCGACTTGATATCCCTAAATAGTACCCTATTTTCCAAAACTGCGCATAAAGGTTACCCCACGAATAAAGGGGAACTAGCATCGATCAACATGGATGATTGATAATGAGGACGACGATAGTCGAAAATGGTGATAGCAGACAAAGTCGCTAGGTCGTTAGTTCTGTGCAAAGTGAACAAGTCGAGTGCTTCACTTTTTTTTTGCAGGAGCTGAAAGAAGCGTTCGACGCGGAAGTCCTGGAGCCCGACCAAGAGCGCCTCCTGCTGACCGCCTTGGTATCTGCAGAGAAAAGTATCGTGGAGACCGCTTACGAGATTGAGAAAATTTCTCGGTAATTTGTCCCTTACAAAGTTATATACTTTTTTTTATAAGTGTTGAAAATATGTCCAACGGGTTCTCTTGTGAAACAAAACAAACAAAGAGCTTTGTTTAATGATCGATAGTACCCGTCCCTCCTACATAACTTGTGTAGTTGTTGTTCCATAACATGTATATTGCCTTCAGCCGTTATTTGCTGGCTGGTAATTGTTGCGGTATTATCTGCTCCTAGACGATATCTGGCCGTTCAAGGAAAAGATGCCTTAAAGTTTATTTCAATGTTAATTAAAGAGAAATATTCTCGCGATAAATCCTCTTTGCAAATTTCGTTCCAGTCCGTTTTACTTTATATGAAAGTTTGTGTTTCATTGCCCCTGGCCCTGTTCCAAGCGTCGAACGAGCCAATTAAAAAAAGTCTTCATTTTTTCAGTCATTTAGACTTCGTGAACCTGATGACCTATGACCTGCACGGGTCGTGGGAGGCTGTGACGGGCCTGAGCAGTCCACTGTACCCGGCAGAGGAGGAGAGCGGGGAGGCCAGGCAACTCAATGTGGTACGTCAGAACCTGGTCATTGTGCCTTTCTTGTTATTACCTTCGTTAAAAGGTTGTATTTCCGATATCGTATTTGGAGTGTGTTTATGTATGTGTATATGTTTGTGGATGGCTAGCATAACTCTCGAAGACCTGGATGGATTAAATTGAGATTTGGTATTTGGATAGGTTTTGATGAGACTCGAAACTGATTAGATTTGCCCCCCTCACTCCAGCGGCCTGGTACGGTACGGCAGCAGAACCGCCGGTTTGGTATCTCGAGTTATGGTTTAAAGAATTAAATTTGTTCGATGACAGCCTTCAGAAATTTACAGACAAACATACAGCTAAACATACTTTAAGCCTCAAACTCTTTGAAAGTTAAAGCTGAACATTATTTATTGTCATTACAACATTCTGAAGAAGTTTGAAAAAAATTGAAACAGTTTTACATAGTGATAGCTACATCGCATCGCAACCGTGAAATTAATGGTAACTTATAAGCCTTGAATCATATATATATATATATATAATATTTCAGAATCTCAAAATGGTCGGTTACTCCTGGGATATTTTTTGTGACGTCACTTAGGCACAATATTGTCTATAGCTTGAAATTGTTCAGCCTGATTAAATCTCGCTTATAGCAGCCCACCCAACATCCGCCGTCCTCCTAGTGGGGAGTTACAGTCCCGGATAGCAGAGTTTGTGTTACACAGACAAGAGCTTGTTGTTTCTGTTGTCACAGCGAGATGCAGTTGGGCTGTGGCTCGCAGGCGGCGCTCCTGCCGAGAAGCTGAACTTGGGGATCGGGCTGCACGGGCGGTCCTTCCGACTTGCCGGCGGGGACACCTCGCTCCGTGCCCCGGCCGCGAGGGCTGGAGCAGCCGGGTCGTACACCGAGGAGGCCGGCATGCTGGCGTACTTCGAGGTGTGACATTTAATACAGGAGACTTAATCATTTATGAAAACGTCGATACATGAGACTTTATCATTTATTTACCTTACGAAAAGAATAGTTTTGTTAAAAGTAACGTGTGCTTCTTATAAGAAAAAATTCATTAGTTTGAGAAACAGCTATCCAAGCTCAATACATCTGAAGAAATTGAAAAGTTCACATTTTGCATTTGCCTTCCCGTTGAAATAGGGAAAAATGGAAATATACGTATGCTTATCACCTGAAAAGCTTCAATTAATTTTTCACGCCCTCTTTGTTGATGCTGGATTTGTATGCTTCTTGACCTACTAGATCTGCAGCATGCTCAGCAGCGGTGCGACCCGAGTGTTTGATACCGAACAGAAGGCGCCGTACGCTTACCTGGGGAACCAGTGGGTCGGGTACGATGACGCGGAGAGTATCGGGTACAAGGTGAGAGGCTTGGAACAGAGTAGATAGTCATGCGAATCAAAGGGAAAGCCCCCTAACTAGTTGTAAACGGTTCTTGCCAACGTAATGGTTAAAACACATGCGAAGACGTGTTTTGCTTTTGTCTCATCGGTTATTTGCACCGGTATCCGTTGGGGCCCGGTGGTCTGACGGATAAGTCGGGGGTACCTCGTGTTTGTAAGTGTCTCTAGGCGACGAACGTCGGCGTCTAATTTATTACGTATACCACGCACCGGGTTGATTTAAATTCCGAGTTTTTTAAAAATCCGGGGACCTTGCTGTGCCCCAAAATAGCCCGGCACCCACGCCCCAAAGTACAGAAACAAACAGTCCGTTAACTACCCTGAGGAACCCCTTTTTCCAAATGCATGGAACAATAGCATTAGCGTGCAGTGCTGTTATCAGGGCCAACATTTTATTCTGTAATTCAACGACTGATTTTCTCGTCCCCATTGTACTACAGATCGCCTTCCTGAAGCAGGAAGGTCTGGGCGGCTCCATGGTCTGGGCCGCGGACCTGGACGACTTCAGCGGGCAGTTCTGAAACTAGGGCAAGCATTCCATCTTTAAGATTATCACGACTCATAATCTTCTCTCCATTGTGCTCCAGATCACCTTCTTAAAGCAGGAGGGTCTGGGCGGCTCCATGGTGTGGGCCGCGGACCTGGACGACTTCAGCGGGCAGTTCTGTAACCAGGGGCGGTACCCGCTCATGAACCTCATCAAGGACAGGCTGGAGATGGATGGGAGCGACGCCGAAAAACCTGGTGAGAACTGTACATATAACCCGTTCTACATATGATTCTCCTTTTTACATGTACCTATTATTTTTATCTACATAGTTTCGCAGGCACGCTCATCTGACTGCAAATGTTTAAAACTTATCTAGTGAGGATGCCTTAAATTCCTGAATCCCGGAGAAACACCAATCACCATACGAACTTTAATTCAATTGTTACATCTGCCTTCTTCCGGTATCCATGCCCTCCTGCAGGGCCATCCACCTGCCTATTAGACACCCCTTCGCCCGTTGTTGAAGATATATAAGTACAGGGGATATAAAGCTGTGGTACAGTTCATGACGGGCTATATCCCTTTCTGTGCCCTGTTTAGTTGACGGCCGCTGGAGCGCCTGGGGCCGCTGGTCCGCCTGCAGTGTTACCTGTGGGTCCGGTGTGCGCAGCCGGGACCGCAGCTGTGTCGGGCAGAGGAATGGCGGGAACTGGTGCTCCGGAGATGCTGTGGAGACACAGCAGTGCGAGGCCGCGGAGGCCTGTCCGGGTGAGTGGGGGGGGGGGGGGGGGGGGTACTATGTAGACTCTGTGCCTTTCTTTCGGGGGGGGGGGTGTTTATACTTTTGTAGCTTCTATTCTCCATATAAAGGCGCAAAAGTATACGCGCACGCACGCACACAAACACAGAAAGTCATGCACACACAGTCTGCTGGAGCCTAGTATTGAGAATTCGAGGGCTGTTTATGCAGGTGTGTCCTGAGAATGCGTCCAAACATCCTTGATTGCTCGATTGTTGTGAAGGGGGCTGTGGTATTGCAGGTTCTGTATAGAGTGTCGTTAGCTACCATGATTTTTGGCCACGCACAGACATAATCCATAAGAACTTCGGCTTTCCATGTAACACAAGATAAATGAGACATTTTTTGAAACGATAATGGAAGAAAAAAAAAGGAAATGTGGTATTGATGCTTGAAGGCAGTATATTCAGCTCACTCCTTTTTTAATCTTTTTATACAAATTACAGCAACCAAACTTTTATGTACGACCAGAATGTAACACAAGATAAAAATCTAAATACGACATGAAAGAAAGAAAGAAAGTAGAGATGCTAGTGATGCTTGAAGAAGGCATATTCAGCTCACTGCGTCCTTTTATACAAATTACACCAACTATATATGTATTAAAACTTGTTTTCCCATGACACACCCACCCCCAGCTCCCGTAGAGAGCCCGTACCGCCGGGTGTGCTTCTACAGCAGTTTGGCCCAGGACCGCTCGCAGCCCGCTAACGTGGACCCGGAGGACCTGTACCTGCACGCCGGCCTCTGCTCGCACCTGGTGTATGCGCACGGCAACATGGAGGGCAACCAGCTGGTTCTGGACGAGTACGACTACGAAGACTTCCCTGAGTACGAGAGGTTCAACAACATCAAGGTGATGTGGACAATGGGAACGAGTCACATTGAACAACTCAGTTGATGCTAGGAGCGATGCAATACTAGTTTATCACGTCATATTGATTTTCAAAATCCATATCCTGTCAACACTTCGTCTTTTGCTATGTGTTGCTGTTACCAAGCAACACATTGGTGATGGATTCTCCTGTCGGATGTCGACGGATGAGTAGGCAGGCAGTCAGTCACTTGTCCAGGTGTCTCCTCGTGTGGGAGTGAAGTCCTATTCTGGAGGCGCAGAATAGGACTTCACCAGGTTGCTTGGTAACAGCTATGTTTTACTGTTACCAAGCAACACATTGGTAAAGATGTCTTAGTTACCTCGCCAGTGTCAGTGGCGATTTGTAAAGACCAATTTTACCTGTCCATGCAATCGGAGATTTTAAATCAAATCTTGACCATTTGGCATGTCTGTCTTTCAATATTTCCTCAAACATCTTTTCGTACAAAACGTTAGTATGCAATCCTTCGTATACAGTATCTTAAAAACTGAACATTGTCACAAAGCACTGTCACAAAACTAGCTCGGTAGCTACAGGATGTCTCTTTGGGCTACGTAGGGGCCACGCCGTGCAATCGTCGTAAGATGCTGATGCCATAGGAATTGAACTTTGCAGGAGACGTGCATAGCTTTCCCGAAAAATGCCATTTCCATTACTCATCTGTCAATGACAAATTGAAAAAAAGGTGGGTTTTGCCCGTATATGCACTGGTACATTTCCATGACATCTTTATCATTTGGCATATCTGTCTTACAATAATGCAGAACGACCATCCTCGCTTGAAGACCATCCTGTCAGTCGGCGGGTGGACCTTCGGCTCCAAGCCGTTCTCCGACATGGCTGCGACGCAGGCGAACAGAGCCGAGTTCGTCAGCTCGACCGTCGGGTTTCTCCGGCAGTGGGACTTCGACGGGCTGGACCTGCACTGGGAGTTTCCCGCGCACAGGAAGGGGTCGCGCCGCGGGGACAAGGCGGCCTTCAGCAGCCTCGTCAGGGTAAGTTTGGAGTTTGGTACCGCTCTGGCTGTTAGATCACGAGTTTGAAAAAAGATCCGGGGACCTGTCATGCCCTGAAATAGCCCGATAGCCACAGGGATCTGGACTGGGAGTTTCCCGCGCACAGGAAGGGGTCGCGGCGAGGGGACAAGGCGGCCTTCAGCACCCTCGTCAGGGTGAGATTGGAGTTTGGTACCGCTGTGATTGTTAGATCACGAGTTAAAAAAAGATCCGGGGACCTGCCATGCCCCAAAATAGCCAGATAGCCACAGGGACCTGGACTGGGTGTTTCCCAGTCACGAGTTAAAAAAAGATCCGGGGACCGGCCATGCCCTAAAATAGCCCGATAGCCACAGGGACCTGGACTGGGAGTTTCCCGCGCACGTACGTGATAATACGTGATAACATACACAAATAATGCCCACGACTATTCTCTTTATGTACTGTGGTCTTGTGTCTATGCCCGGCAGATAGTTCATTCCATACCGTAAAGCCCTGGAACCGTAGATCTAGACTGCCTTTGAAAAACTGAACCTGTGCCTTTGGTAACATGACAAAACAGATTGTCTCGTAGACCACTGAGACTGAGACGTATATCTGCTTGGAGATTACGTTTGCGTTCGCTCGCTTCGTCACTGGCCAGAGCTCTCTTCTGTATTTTGCGGCCTGCGGTACGATGCAATGTGAACACTTTAGATTCATTCAAATGTCGTTAAATTTGGTCGTAGAAAATGAAAGGTAAATTTCCGTCCCAACAGGAGCTGAAACAAGCCTTTGTAGCAGAGGGTGAGGACACGGGACGTGAGCCGCTCCTCCTGACGGCAACAGTAGCCGGCGGGAAGGCGATCCGGAAGGCTTACGACATACCAGAAATCTCCAAGTAAGTCTGAAGTTAGACATCCAGGTAATTATGTATGCCAAGTAGCAGTTACTAAAGCGACTGGATTTCTAAAATTATATGCTTGAGTAACTGCTATTTGTTCGGCACAAGTGTGACTTAGGCACCACGGTCGTGATAGAAAATGTAGGTGTTGTCAGCTGTGCATGTTGGTAGAATGTCTTTTACTGAAGACGACAGAAACTGATTCGGCCCAGCAGTAGATTCGATAAGGGGTGCTGAGATGGTGATACACTAGTAATGCAGAATTATGAAATTTGAAAAGAAGTTCGCCCTAAAGCATGTGCATAGTGGGCAGCGAATTTCCTTCTTTTCTGTTCACCAAGGCGAAACAGTTATATTGATAAGGAACGCTGGATTTGTTCTTCTCATTTCATGAATAATGATCGATATTTACACTTTTCCGTCACCAGGCACCTGGACTTTATGAACGTGATGACGTATGACTTCCACGGGTTCTGGGACCGCGTGACGGGGCTGAGCAGCCCGCTGTTCGCTGCCAGGGCGGAGAGGGGACCCGCCGCGAAACGCAACATGGTCAGTACGTCTTACCTGTTCTGCTTTGATAAGATCTATCAGACCGAGTGCTTACCTTGCAACGTTAACCGCAGTATTTGTACCTACAATGCGACTGAATTAGAACACTGCACATCTTTACAGTGCCGAATACAGTGTCATGCGATCGTCATACGATTTCGATGCCATAGGATTTTCAAGCAGGCCGTGACAGCACTAACCACCGACATGGATCCAAAATAGCATTTTGTGCACCAAAAGTGTTGAACTTTGCAGGAGACGTACATTTTTGTCCTCCGAAATTCCCGAAGTTAGCGATCGTACGACGATCACACGACCTATGTGACCGCGACCTAACGCACCAGTATTCTGTGTCGAAACAGTTTTAAATGTCTGTGCTATGTTAACTATCAACACAGATTAACACTAATTCTAATCAATCTATCCCATAAAAGGCGGCGTCCATCCAACAGTGGCTTGACGGTGGCGCCCCTGCCGGTAAGCTGACCGTCGGGCTGGGCCTGTACGGTCGGTCCTACACGCTGAAGAACCCGGGCAGCCACGGGCTCCGGGCGCCGTCCGCGGGGGCAGGTCAGCCCGGGCAGTACAGCGATGACGAGGGGCTGCTCAGCTACTACGAGGTGGGTAAATTATGGATTATGTATGTTTTGTGATAAGAACTATAGGTATATAGAAAAGTTCACTTTCTCTAGAATGTTTACTGTAAAATGATATACGCAAGACTTTTGTTAATACTACACTTGCAAAACAGAAATATACACACTAAAAAAAAGGAAGAATTTTTTTCAAATATCTAATGTCATCAGCTAATTACGATGTAATAGAAGAACTCTGTAAGTTCGTCTTCATTTGTTTTAAGAAGAGGGAAGATGCATGTAGAAATATAGGCATAAGTAGAACTTTATACTTAACATTTATGCTTCGAAATCTGAGTTGTGCTTATTATTTCTGGGTGAGGCCGAAAACTTATTTATCACCCCTCGTACTGCTTTAAATTTTCTGCTTGGAAGTTGGCACTTCTGAGTATAGATGAACACACCATCCACTAGTGGACTAGCCCACAATTGCGTTGCCAAAGAGCTGTAGAAACTTCTTCAGGTTGAGGTGGCCAACATCGTCATATCGATGATTGTGCCAAGAGATGGGCACAGCCGAATACACCTTCTAAGGCTTATGGAAGGCAGATCATCAGAATGGGAGAATTTACCTGAAGCATAAAGGTTTAAATGTTTGATATTTCTATATCCTTTGCTATTTGATCAGTTCTCATGAACGTTGCACAGATTTGCAGGATGCTGAGTCGCGGCGCCACCAGAGTGTTTGATGAAGAACAGAAGGGAACCTACGCCTACCTGGGCAACCAGTGGGTCGGATATGACGACGAGGAAAGTCTCACACACAAGGTAGTAGACTATTAGCCATAAACGCGTCTATACTGCCTGGTTGTATTCTCTCTCGTTCATTTAAAATATACTCAAAATTACCGGGCACTTTCACTGAGCTTTGTAGTTGTTGGCAATTTCTTATCTATTTGTGTGAAGCGTCCCAGTAACGTTCATTAGTTGTTAGGGTATGAGAATGTTCATGAGTAGTCCCCTTGTAATTTGTTTAGGTTTGTGCATCAAGTCTCTATTTGCGTATATTTTCGTCCGACGTGCGGTCACTCTCATCTTTTTGGACTGACTATATATATTATCTTTAACCCACAAAGTGTATGACGATGAAAAGCAACAAACACAAAGCAACATGTTTTAACTAAAAAATTACATCATCAGCAACGAGTACTGTATGTAATCTTGGGTGGTTTTTATATCTATCATAGCTGCCAAGCTTAAGTCATTTCCTTCCTCTCTGTAAATAGCCATTATTTGGATACCACGCTAAGAAAACAATGGTTAGACAGCAAATCATAATAATTGAAATAGAATGAAGTCGTCTTCGGACACACGACACCTACCTAACTCCTGTCTAGGACGCCTTTAGATATATGGCACATGTATAAGAAGTCTTTCAATACACGGCACGTATGTTACACTTGCTGTACCCCAGGTAAACTGGATGAAGGAGAAGAGCCTGGGAGGCTGGATGGTGTGGTCCATGGATGAGGACGACGCGAGTGGTCAGTTCTGCGGCGGGCAGCGCTTCCCTCTGCTGAACGCGCTCAACAAGGCCCTGGACCTGCCCACGGTGGCAGCAACGGCCGCTCCGCCGGACACGGGTAAGGGACAGATTCGTACAGTCCTAGTTACTTCATCTGAGGCTCAGGTCACATTTCCAAACCGGGGCCCGATCGGGATGTTCAAAGAAAGGAAAAATGAAAACGTATACCTGGAAATATACACAAATTATGCCCATAAATCTTATGTTGACATTTTGTGCATTTTGATGTCTTTTATATTATTCTTTTCCCTCCCGAAAGCTGCCCGGCTGGGTCCCGGTTCGGAAATGTGACCTAAGCCTAAGCAGGAAATAGATCTAGCCTAAAAGGCGTTTTGCCATATGCATGTATCCCGGGGGGTAAGACCCCTAAATAAAGATGCAATGTCCTCGACCTGTGGCATACCTGGAAAATGTATAACCTGTTTAAAAATAATATAAAATCATCATCAGGAAGAGAAACAGGTTGTTGTACACGTATCAGACACAGATTGCTATCGACCCCCAGCTAGGTCTGATGGTTATGTTAACGCCAACCGTCGTTTTTGCGTTAGTTATTTGGCAGCTAGCAATGTGTGATTGATAGAGGGAGCTAAAGAAAACGTAAACTACATTTTTACATTGTATAGCTCCACTTATATTTTTTTTTCAATTTGGAACAATTCCTAACGTTCTTGTCCGAATCATTCATTTATTATTGTTTGAGATAAATAAATCCATGTATTCATCCTGTTTTTACATTATTCTGCTATATACTTCAGTCTGTATATTTCCTATATTAGTAATCTGTACCTTCCATTGTCTTTTACTATCCCGTTGGATCCGTGGTTTATGTTTTTGTCCATGTCGTTATGTTTTGTTTATGTGAACTGTATATTTTACATGTAAAATGAAAAAAAAAAACTGCATGTTGTTGTTCCAGAGGGCGGTGACTTCTGCGCGGGGCGGCAGAACGGGTTCTACGCTGACCCGGAGCATTGTGGGATGTATTATAACTGTGACCGCGGGGTCACGTACCACGAGGAATGCTGGGAAGGTGTGTGACGTCGTTCAGTATCCGGTTCCAACATTCGTTTTTTTAGTGCTTTTCAAAACATTCATTTCAAAAATTAATTCTATCGAAGATTTTATACAAAGCTTTAAGTATGCATATTTTGTATCGCGGTCTAGCAGCCTTTGCTTAAATCTGCAAATAGTCATAACCGAATATTGAGCGTGACATTTTATATTTGAAAGAAGAAAAGTAAAAAAGAAAATCTGAACAGATCTACTCAATTAGATAATACTGTAGGTATCACATTATATGTGGTAAGTATACCTGACTTAATACTTCGTTAGATATGTAGATTGAAAAGTTTGATATTGATAGATAAGATTCTTTGATAATTTCAAGTCTTCCTTTCCCAACAGACACACTCTGGAACCCCGAGCTCGGCGACTGTGATTGGGAGGAGAACGTAGAATGCAGTGACAACTGGGAACGCTAGAAGGCGCTCTTAGGGGCTGTACACCAAGTCCTTACAAGTTCCGTGTTGATATTTTTCGAGTTTGCAGAGAATAAGTTCTTGTCTACTTTGACCGACCGTTGTCCAATGTCTACTAGTTTTTGAGGAGCCTGGTAGAGGATAAGACTTCCATACGGACCTCATATAGACTTGAATATATAAGCACGTGTGAACCGACCTTTTATTTGGATATGTAAAATTGCATTCTACCTCCGCATACATTACGCACAAGTGTAGATATTGAAGACCAATCTTTGTAAAATGACATCACTGTAATAGCTTTTGATATGTTCTTGATATGACTTTTTAAAACACTTTTTAAACACTATTTTGTGTCAGTAGTACGTTGCTATTCATATATGATAAGTTGCAACTAGGTAAAAGTTTATTCACATGAAATGAGACCAATTATATACCTATGTACTTAATGAACCAAAATAAGCATACTGCCATCACAAGGCAATTGAAGGATATACATACAAATACATTGAAGCTCGTCTATTTTATGTTATATCAAATAAGTATATTGAGATCGTGACAGACATACAAGCGCTGTCAAGCAAAAATGTAACTTTTTGACGAAAATTACAAGGGACACAAAAATGGGGCTAGAAAATCCGAAAAGGGTGATGGAAGACATACTAACGCGACACACCTACAAATGTGGAAAGGTGTAAAAATGTCTAGAAGGTTTATCGTTCTCCCTGATTGTTGTCAATGAACGGTCAGTGCACCCCGAGGGATCTGGAGAGCTTTCATGGTCAGTAAAACAAAGGGGGAAGATTTCTTTCCCATCGGGACTGGAACCGGATTTCCTTCAAACCAGTATGAAAACGTCTGAGAATATTGTTTTTTAAAGCTTTACTGAAAAGTAACAATAATTACATACATTGAGACATTTATATGCACAGATTCATGACTAAATCTCCGTCTACTATTGATACACTTTCAACTTTACGTGCTTGTGCAATTGTATAAAATTTTGACAGTGTTTTCTCTTTGCTTTTACCATATAATAGATGTAATATTGGCCTCATTACTGTCAATGAGCGGTCAGTGCACCCCGTCAGAGCTGAACAGCTTTCACGGCTAGTAGAGTTGGTGTTACGTGAGTTCCGCAAGGCTGTGTGCAGGTCTCGCATGTTGTTACAGACACAAAGGAGGAGATTTCTTTCCCACTAGGACAGGAACCGGATTTCGTCCCAGCCAATGTGAAGACGTCTGAGAATATTGTACGTCTAATCCGCACTTCTTTACCCGGACATAAGCACTTGATGTGGATACATCCATGCTTCGGCGCCGGACTCAAGCAGAGTCACGCAAGGGGAGCTTTGCGCTAAATCTCAGCGAGATTGCTGAATGAAATTCAGAAAGATCTCTTCACCGGAAGACCTTGAGTTTAAGTTAGCAGGAAACACGCAATCTAAAGTTTGAGTTTGAGACAATGTACTGCTGTACTATATACAGATTACGTCATTGCAGTTACACTGGCGATTCAAAGAAGCATTTAAGGTATTAAACGACTTACATATAATTTCATGCTTCTCGCCTTCAAAGGCCGATTTCTGTTCATCTTTTTTTGTAAAACGTTAACTGCTAATTTCTTAACTTTTCCTGGTTATGTGAGACTGTACATCACAATCAAAACCGGGCTACTCGGCTCAGACTTGTAATCTCTTCTATAAAAGAAAAGAGAAATTCTTTCGTTCATAATATTTGCGCTTCATGATTGCTATGATTACCATCTTTGTTACGCTTGCTACTCGGCTTAGATTTTTCACTTCTTAAGAAAAACAAAAGGTTTTGTCCGTGATATTTGCTTTACTTGATTACCACGATCATCGTCTTAGTTACACCTAATGCTAAACTGATTGGCTGTCAAACTTCTATTACAGAGGGTGGTCACGTATTTCAGACATATAACCGTTCTCACGATGAAGACCCAGCGCCAAAACTTCCTCTTTGCTACAGCGCCCAACATGTGAAAACTCTGTTAGGTGACAAGAGAACAGGGCAAATCTTTCTAAATATGTATCCTTCCGCAGCCCCTCTCACCGTCGAAAACGCAGATAAGTTACTCCAATGGTTTTAATGTCAACTAACAGCTACCATTTTATCCTGTTGCGCACTGCACCAAAGAGTAAGATGTGGTGCTTGGTCTATTAGCAACAGTATATTCGCATCGGTAAAGAAACAAATCCTCGCTTTGTGTCAGGCGTTACAGTTTTATCATGGAAGCTTAGGGGATATGTGAGGAATCTCCGTCTGGCTTTCGTCATCCGATGTTCCACCACAATGACTGCAATTACGTACAATTACTGTTGACATACTGGATAAACAGGGGATCTAGCTAGATCGGCAGCGGTCTTATTACGTAGAATTCGTACGTACAATGTAGAAGTCGTACAAAGCACGTCCTTCCCCGCTGACCTCCCTGACCTGTGAGTTATTGTTAGAGCACCTTTAGTTGGTCCGACCCTGTTTTCTAATCATAGTCTGTACATCTGGTCTAACAGGTAGTTCAGTTTGATATATATATATATATATATAGGGCGAAGCAGAAAAGGGATTGAAGAAAGTTTTCCTCGCGTCTCGTGTGGAATTAGTCAGCCAGTCCCCCAGGACTTCATCCACCGCAAGGCCTGTTGACGTCTGAAACACTGTTGCCGTAACTAGCTGCAGCTCATTTGTAACGTGCGCTTGCTCGATATCAAGACAAGACAGGGTTCTTCTGACACCGGCTGTTTCACACTACAGGTACGTGTACGACAAACGTTTAAACATTGGGTCAAGGCACCACTTTTTGCGACGTTTATTCAGTATTTCAAATATGTGCATCTGTATAGTGATGGTGTTTTGCATGGTTAAGCCGAATTTTATGCCCGTTGTCTGCAGTCAAACCCGCATCAGTGACCTGATGTCAATATAGCAGGGTTTGCCACTTTCTTTCTTTGTGGCCCCTTATCATTTTCCCATTGACCAAAGCTAAGCATTAAAAGTCCACATGCCCGCAGTAGCCACCTGCCTACAGTGACCATTCACATCCATTAAGTAGTCAGTATGGACATGTATGACGCTACAGGCAGCCTGTCCGTACTGTTGAGATAAATTTGTTGAGACTGACTGTTGGCGACGCTCGCATTATCAAAATTATCATAAATTGTCCCTTAAATTTTCCGCCCAGGTTGAAGACCAGGAACTGAGATGGGAACTGTTCTCGTGACGGTCGTCCTCCTGTCGTTTCTGACTGTGGGAGAATCTCGCATCGACAGAGAACTGCAGAGGAACGTGATCACGGACCTGCAGCAGGCAGCCTGCCCGTACTGTCACCTCTGCGTCACCAGACAGACCTGTAAGCGCGCCGTGGGGCGCCCGGTCTGTAACGTACTGTGCGGCATCTGCAAGAACGCCGACTGTCAGGAACCGCCGCCTAGTGAGTGTTCGATTACGCCCAGATCCTGAATTTCCTAGTATCACTTCAACACACACAGGAACACAGACACACAGACCCCCTCCCCCCACACATAGACACAAACACAGAAACACACACACATACAGACACATACTAGATAGACACGTGCACAGAGACAGAGACAGAGACAGACAGTCCAACCAGAATCCCTAGCTCGCTTAAATTGATTTCTTGATTTTGGTTGGACTGTCTGCCTCTATCCGTGTACGTGTGCACGTGTCTATCTGTATGTATCTGTTTGCGTGTTTATTAGTGTGTATCTATGTATCAATGTCTGTGTTTCTAACATACACAATGCAGCGTTGTCATGAATACCCACTGCTGTTATTTTTGTCTCCGTGACTGAAATTAAGGGTCTCCAAGCAATATGGGTAAGCGTTGAGGTCTGTCATATGTGATTCCGTTGTTTTTGTCTCACAGCGGAGGAGCCTTTAGCCCCAGCGGACGGCCAGTGGGCCACATGGAGCACCTGGAGCAGCTGCAGCGCCACCTGCGGCTCCGGCACGCACAGCAGGCGCCGCACCTGCACGGACCCTGCGCCCGAGAGCGGCGGCGCACCCTGCTCTGGGAACGAGCTGGAGACACAGGCATGTCAAACTGGCGTGACCTGTCCGGGTAAGGTCGTGAGAGGTCATCAGCAGAAAGTACCTCATCCATGTCATCTATTAGTTCGTTCATTCATTCGTCCACTTGCCCATCCATCTATCCATCCATCCATCCATCCATCCATCCATCCATCCATCCATCCATCCATCCATCCATCCATCCATCCATCCATCCATCCATCCATCCATCCATCCATCCATCCATCCATCATCCATCCATCCATCCATCCATCCATCCATCCGTCCATCCATCCATCCATCCATCCATCCATCCATCCATCCATCCATCCATCAATCCAAGGAGGTTTGATCCATCCATCCATCCATTTTTTTCCGTCAAATTTCGTCGAGTTTACTGGCTCCGCCGTCATTTTCCAGTGGGGACACACTACTACGATCATTTCATTGAAATCTTTTATGTCGTCACTATAGATAGAATGAACTGTATCTAAGTATGCACCTGTTCCACCCAGGTGATTCTGCAGGTCCCAAATGGCGGACCGACGGGCGGTGCGGCCTGCAGTACCCCGCTCCAGGAGCGACCCCTGGCGAGTGTGACGCGAACAGCAACGCTCCCTGCTGTTCTGAATACGGATATTGCGGAGCAAGCAGTGAGCACTGCGCCTGCGCCAACTGTGCCGACTACAGGCTTCCGTCAGGTAAGGCTGATTTTGAAAAAAAGTGTACACTTCTTTTCCTATGTTTGCTGGTTATTCTGTCTATTGGCTTGTAACCATTTGTGGTCAACCGATTTTATGTTGGCAAAGATTGCAGGAACTTGAAACTGAAGAAGAATTGTTCACCATTTAGAGAAAATGAAATTCTATAGCACTTGACTAAAGTTTCGCATCATCCCACCGCGTAGTTCACAAGAGGACAGTGCGGGGAATTTGCAAACGGACGTCCGCGTTGTCGGAGTACTATCTGTTTTAATTTTTGGTCAAAGACAAGATCTAGACGAAACCGCTTCTTCCTGTCATAATAGGTAAATTGAGAGTTTTAGTAAAGATGTTTCAATGCGTCTGTTCCCCTCCAGTTGCCGGCGGGTGGTCGGCCTGGGGGGCCTGGTCTTCTTGTAACGGGTTCTGCGGCACGGGCAGAGAGCAGCGCAGCCGGACCTGCAGTAATCCCACTCCGCAGAATGGGGGCGCTGCTTGTCAGGGGGACGCATCTGAGGACAGGGAGTGCGACACCGGGACGACCTGCCCACGTATGTGTTAACCTTCGTGTATTTGTCGTGTGTGTGTGCTTGTTTGTATGTATGTGTGTGTGTGTGGTGTGTGTGTGTGTGTGCGTGTGTGTATGTGTGTGTGTGCGTGTGTATTTGTGAGTGCGTTTCATTTTGTATGTGTTTGTGTGTCACGGTGTGTGTGTGTTTGTGTGCGTGTGTCTGTATGTTTGTGATCAACATAACTCGAGAAGTCGTGGATGGATCTTAATGATATTAGGTAGGTTGGAAGGGGGGGGGGGGGTTAGATTATGGCCCCCCTAGTGACTTTCTATGGTACTGCAGCGGAACCTCCGATTTTGATATCTCGTACTCTGGATATGCTACGTAATGTTTGAGTGATAGCTAGCTTTTGGGGCCAAGAGTAAGCCGTGTTCGTTTGTCTTGTGACGAAAAAAATTGTCCTAGATCCCTATCGACGATCGGTTTTGTCAGGGCCTCGCCGAAAAGCGTACGACAAAAAATTGTATGTTTCTGTGCCGCTCCCAGCCCCTGACAGCCGGACGTACCGCCGCGTGTGTTACCACACCAACTGGGCGCAGTACCGGAGCGAGCCCGCCACCTTCCTACCCGATGACATTGACCCCTGGCTCTGTACGCACGTCATGTACGCCTTCGCCGTGCTGCAGGGCAACCGGCTCAAGGCGTTTGAGGCGAACGACGAGAGCACCCCGGGGCAGGTCGGGATGTACGAGCGGACTCATCGCTTGAAGGTAAGGACTTGGTCACATAGTAGCCTGGAGTCCAGGCTTGTTCGCTTTGTTCCGCTTCCGACCTTCGGGAGTGGAACATGAAGCGAACAAGGCTGGACTCCAGACTAGACACATAGGTCGTGCGATCCTTCGGGCATTTTGGAGGGCAACCATGTACGTGTCTTGCCAAGTTCAACTGTCTTGATACTCAAAAGGCCGTTATGGATCCTTGCCGGTGGTTGGTTCTGCCACATCCTGCTTGGAAATCCTATGGCAGCAAAATGGTACGACGATCGTACCATATAGAAGATTGTATACCGTGATAACGCTTTTCCATTGTTACCTTTATATACTCCTGTTTATTTAGAATCTCTGAGACATTAGGCATTTACAGATTAACTTTATTTTGAGATGGACTCAGTAGCTGTTGCTTTCCACATTGTGCGTAGTCTTGTAGTTATTGGCTGTATTGCTCACCCGGCATGCACATAAGTTACTTGACTTAATAGAAAGAGTCACAGTCTTTATAGTCACATTAGGTTGTATACGACTCAGATATCGCAGCAGTTTTAGCACGCTGTGACAAAGACAATCATCGACAAGGATCTACAACATTTTCCGTTACAAATGTATCGAAACGACCGTTTCAATCCAGCGGAAGATTAGCTCTTCATTAGTTTGAGATGCATTTGACTCCCGTGCCCCTCCCCCGGGCCCATACGTACAGGACACCAACCCTGGTCTGAAGATCTCCCTGGCGGTCGGCGGGTGGAACGTGGGTTCGGGCCCGTTCTCCGACATGGTATCGACGCCGGCGAACAGAGCCGAGTTCGTCACGACGTCACTCGGCTTTCTCCGGCAGTGGGACTTCGACGGACTGGACCTGGACTGGGAGTACCCTGCACAGCGTGCAGGTTCGCGCCCGGAGGACAAGCAGAGGTTCACGCTTCTCGTGCAGGTAATATGCTTACAAGTATCTGCATCTACATCTATATAGCCGGTTCAACCATCATTCGGCGTAACACACCAGCTACTGCATATACAATGTACATCTTTATGTCATACCTGTGACTCGAAAACGTTCGATACGGGTGTTCCGGACCGGTCCATAACTTCCGTATCGCACAGGTTCGAAAGGCGTATCACACGGGTTCCATTCGAATGGACATAAATGACATAAATAAAATACAACACGGTGTATTCCGCATCACGTGATACGGAATATACCGTGTTGTATTCTATATGTATTGCCGTCCTGCCGACAGCAGCTGGTTATATTACACTGAACGACCCGTCTCACTAACATTTGGAGATCTAACTGAAGCTACCTGATCGCCATCATCATCATCATCTGATGAGGATTCCCCACGTACAGTAGTTGGTGACAACGAGTAACGGATATAGGTTACCCCGCGGATAAAAGAGAACTAGCATTTTTCTATAGCTTGCAACACGGATGTGACGTCATTTCAACCCGATGCCTGAGGTGTAGCAAGATCTTTTCGTCTCTTACCACAGGAGCTGAAGGCGGCGTTTGCCTCGGAGGTCCTGCAGCCTGGTCAGGAGCGCCTCCTGCTGAGCGCCGCCGTCCCTGCAGGAGAGAGCAGCGTCCTGCAGGGATACGAAGTCGATCTCATCTCACAGTAAGTTTTCCTACTCTCGAAGCAGACATGTCAGCTGGATGACAAAAGAGAAGAGAAGAATTTGGTCAAGTAAGGACAAATACGTTGCAATGGGGTTTTAATCAGTCTTTTGCAGTCTGTCCTGCTATCCGCCGACCGGTCAGTTCACTCCTAGACCAATTAACTCCTACTAGACTTTTATTCCTAACTTGGCCAATTATTATTCGGCCAGGCGGGAGTCTGCTAGAGACTAGAGTTTTCCATGTGCTGTCATCTGCTTCAACTCCAACATCCACCAATCGTTATGAAGACAGATGTCTTTTTCTAATTGTTATTACCAGCTATTGATTATCACAATTTCTGGAGCTGATCTTCACTTGGTCGCTTTTAAATAACGTCGTCGTTTTTATTTTCCACAGACATTTAGATTTCATCAACCTGATGACCTATGACCTGCACGGGTCATGGGATGCCGTGACGGGGCTGAACAGTCCGCTGTACCCTGCCGCAGAGGAGTCTGGGAACGCCAGGAAACTCAACCAGGTTCATTTCCATATATGGCTATAAAATCTACGCATGAAAAAGTGACACAGAGCCGATTATTTAGTACATAATGTCTTCTAGCTGTCCTATAAGTAGCTTTGTAACGCTAGGTCAACTTTTCAAGCGTGGTAATAACCTATATCCGCTTCATTTGAAAATGGGCCATTTACGGATATCGAGTCAACAGACTGTACGTCAATATAATAAAAATATTGCATTTTGAAACAACCGTACGCGTCTGTCGACATCATAAATACAGTGTTTAAAAATCGGATATAGGTTACCCAGCGGATAAAGGTGAAGTAGCATTTACATGGTACCATCAAGTGAAAACAACAATATTGACAGACCGTGCATCTGTTTCAGCAAGCTGCAGTTCAGGTCTGGCGCGCAGGCGGCGCCCCTGCGGAGAAGTTGAACTTGGGGATCGCGCTGTACGGGCGCTCCTTCACTCTGTCCAGTGGGGACACCGGGCTACGAGCGCCGACTAGTGGCGGCGGGACGCCAGCGCAGTACACACAGGAGGCTGGATACATCTCCTACTACGAGGTAGGTTGTACATTTCTAGGCTTTTAAGTTATTTTTGGAAGTCTTTAACCCTCATCCGACCGTTACATTTTTACGACGAATCTGACCGTATGGGGTCATTTTTGACCCCATTTTGTTTTGCTCATAGACACATTTCTGCTGGCTTATTTTGTCATTTCTATGTATTTACTGTTTCACTAACCTATGAAAAATATTTTGACAAGTTTCGGTGTCAATAGTTATTACTCATTATCATAATTTATGCAGAAAATGAGGAAAAACCTCATTTGCTCTGAAAATCTACCATACTCAACTGACTTAAACAATGTTTTGTTTTATCAATTTCTAAACAATAATTGTGATGATGCAATAACACTGATAGCATAATAATGTTATTTAACAAGAAAAAATACAATATTTGTGAAAAGTAACGAATTTATTACTTAATTATGCACCATATTCCGCCATCTAAACACATACATACAATAACCTTGTCAATTTTCCCGCAAAGATCTTTCTTGTAGGTTCCTTCTGCACATTCTGTCCATATATTGTTTTTTAATTAATTGGAAACATTTTCACTTTCATTAGCATAGGTAATTAGTTCGTATTATCATAATTTATGCAGAATGTCGAAAAACCGTGTTTTACACTAAAATACTAAATTTCTTTCAAAATATTCGGTGTTACTCATCTAAGCAACTATAACCTGTTACTGTAATAGCAATAATGAGGAATGCCTGTCATTTTATTGAAATATCTTGATATTGATGTAATTAATGATTCATTATTGGCTGGGGTCATTTTTGACCCCACCGAACAAGACACAAACTTTCAAGTATAGCTTATACAATAATGGGCAAAACTCGGCGAAAAATTGGTAGATGTTGTAAGACATGTATACAAACAAATTCATGGAAGGAATTTTTTCTCTGATGAAAAATGTTGCTATGGCAGATTAAAAGATACGCCTGGGGTCAAAAATGACCCCATACGGTCGGATGAGGGTTAACTAAGATTATATAATCAGAGAAAGCAGATGTTGCGTATATGAAAGGGGCGTCGGGTACTGTTCTTTTCCGTGTTTTATCTTTAAGCGTTTCGTGTTCTTCTAATAAGACTTAGAGCCTAGAGCGCTCAAGCCCACACGCGCGAATTGGAAGTAACTTTTGATGACGACAGCGCTGTAAACGTGTGAATGGGGATATAAGGTCCATTTGAAATTCCCACCCTAATGGCCCCGAATGTGGCACAATTTTTTCACATACTTCATTCCGGCTGGTTCTGCTCGATTCCTGCTAATTCGGTTTCAGGATGAAGGCCCTATAAGAAAACACGCGACATGGGTCTATGTAAGGGAACAAAGCTGTCAAAATCAAGAAAGTTGTCTGTTTGTGGTCACAAAGAAATGCGGTTTCCATTGAAAATCACGTCGAGTGCCGACATGCCGGTCCGGCCTAACGTCGGCACCAGAAAGGAACGCGTTACGGTTCATGATTGTCGGCGCCGGCGCAGTGCTTTAATGTATTTCGTTAACGACCAAGCCGACTTTTTATTGTTAGACAAATTACTGTACTCAATAAAAACGTGGTTTCTGGCTGTCTCATGTCTCATTTTTCTGAGTGCGAACGAGAGTGGCACATCCTTTATCACCATGCCGATCAACACGCCGGAGAAGAAGGGAAATGACTTAACCTCGCGATCGGGGGAAAAAGGTACCAGTCGTCCAGATGCTGAGTGACGTGCCCAAGATGTCACCAAAGGAGATTGCGAAGAGACTTGAATGCTCCAGGTCGCAGGTGGCCCGGGCCGACGAGAACAAGAAAGCAACCCTGCAGCAGTGGGAGGCGAATCCCAACCCCAAGAAGAGGAAGAGGGAAGCCGAATCCCCTGAAGAGGCTGTGGACATTGATGCAGAAACCAACGGTAATCCTACAAATTGTGATCAAGAGATCTGCGATGGGGTTGAACAGACAAGAGACATCGTCCTTCCAATCGAGACGACCGGCGATGTCACCGAGGCACCACGCTCTGTCCCGACTACAGCAGAGGTCCAGTGGGCCTTTGACACCGTACGCCACTGGATGCAGATCAGTGACCACAGATGTTACAGCGAGCTCATCGAACTCGAGAAAAACTTTCATCGCATCGCTGAAGCTGCTAGAAAGCGCAAGAAAACGGCCAACCACTTCTTCAAGGCAACGTGCAAGTGAGTTATGTTGGACTGAAGGAGGAGGTTTTAACCTCTTTGGTCTTATCATGAAGTTACTCATTGTAATATAATCGTAGAAAGACGGTAAAATGTTTAAGAACTCAACACTTCTCATTCCTTATGTTATGATAGGAATTGCGCATTTTTTACTAGTTTTGCACTCAAAATGTGGAAAAAAACGATGATATACAACTTCAATATGCATATATTTTGTATAACCTGGGAGTATTCATTTTTGAATGTGAATACCGGATCGGGACTTGTTGACAGCTCTTTGTACACAACGTAGACAATGTTCCAATTTTTATGTTGTACCTATGTTATTGTTGTACGTATGGTGCATATACACCAGTAAACGTACTACCTTGTATGTACAAAACGTAACTGTAAATAAAGGTGAGAGTGCATTTGACACATTGTGTGCGTGTTTGTGTTTGTTCCAATAAGTCCCTGTGTCATCCGTGACCACCACTGGCCTTCCGCCACCCCCACATACACACCAGTGCCACGAACCCCACTGGTTCGAACGGGTAGTTAGAGAGGCTATATATGAGAGAATGTACAATCCAATCCTCAATAGGAAAGGGGGACTACGTATAGAACTTATAGGCACTATAAGCACTATATATAGGGATCTGCCTCTACCCCCCCCCCCCCCCCCCCCCCGGCGACAAACAGTTAGCTCCTGTGATTCAGACAACAGGAGCTAATTAACCGCTTTTGGCACGTGCCGCTCGTTTGATTCCTAGGTAATCTCTAAGCAGAGATGAGACTCCGGTTGTATTATTGCCAGACGTGTTTTAGGCATTTTTGACGGGCTTCCTACTCTGCACCGCTTTCTTAATGCCGTTCATATTCTTCATAGCATTTGGCCGGCGGGCATGACGAAAACATTACAAAGTACGACCAATGTCAGATATTTTTATTCTTGCAGTCCGACAATGTGTCTGTACATCAGATAAGAGCTTTAATGTCTGTCCTTTCCCGTCAGGTCTGCAGCATGCTCAGCAGCGGCGCGACCCGCGTGTTTGATGAAGAGCAGAAGGCGCCGTACGCTTACCTGGGGAACCAGTGGGTCGGGTATGACGACGCGGAGAGCATTGGGCATAAGGTAAGCAACCGCACTACCGTCACATATGTTTCTTGAAATTTGTAGCGGAGAATGTTGATAATTTTCAAACCCCGCTATTCTTTCTCTAATTTTGTGGTGCATTTTGCAAAGCCCGAGGAATTAGCTGGCACGATGATTTCGGCAATAGCCCTTTGTCATATGACTGCACAGTTCATACTTCATACCGTTGTCCTCACCATATTACATATATAAGATGGGCTTCCTGAAACAAGAACAATATAGCGCGGTTTGGTGTCGGTCAATCGGGTCATCGCCCTTGTCGACTTATAAAGCAGACAGTTCTGTGAGGACTACGTCACATTTCCTATCCGGGGCCCGGACGGACTGTTTGCGCCAATGTTTATGCCAATAAATATGCACAAGGAATGCTGTTGAAGTATTTTTTGGTACGTTTTGTGTTATTGTTGTCTTTTATACGAAGAAGCAGCCATCATCATAACGTACTTTGTGTTCCCCAAAGCTGCCCGGCCGGGCCCCGGTTTGGAAATGTGACCTAAGCCTAACTAGGGCCATGCGCACAACATTTGATCTATTCCCATGGTATTGCAGATTGACTTCCTGAAGCAGAAGCTAAGGCCTGGGCGGTTCCATGGTCTGGGCCATCACCCTGGACGACTTAAAGCAAACAGTTCCGTAACTAGCTAGGGTTAACACTTTATCTATTCGTTTTTGACGACTCATATCTTCGTCGCCATTGTCATGCAGATCGACTTCTTGAAGCAAGAGGGGCTGGGCGGCTCCATGGTGGATGACGGGTCTTCTATAGAACGATCCTGCGAATCTGCGAATTGGACCCGCCGGGGCCCGTTGCACAGCGCCTAGCCATAAAGAAGCTTTGCTTGAAATATATCGTGTTACGTATTCTATTATGCATCTAGCTTTAGCTCCAGAATGTTGATAGCTTCAGACTTGGTCTGGTGTTGCTTGTCCTATTTCCCAAGCAGAGGTTTTGGCCGAGGGGCTAGTCGTGTCCGAGATTTTTTTTTAGTCTGTCTCCCTCCAGCAGAAAAAAAGAAATCGCGGCCACTACTAACCCCTCGACCTAGACGTCTGCTTGGAAAATACCTTGTCTTGTTTTGTCTTATATTGTCTTGTTTAACTTTTGCCGGTCACACATTGGATTACATTACCACATGGCGTCTATTGAAGCTGTATATTACGTGTATAATATCTATGGACGATCAACATGGCTATAGATTCATTCAGACAAAGACGTGATCGTGCTGAAATTATTCCCCCCCTGTAGTTGATGGTGGTTGGGCGGACTGGACAGCCTGGACCCCCTGCAGCGTGTCCTGCGGGTCTGGAGCGGAGACACGCAGCCGCACCTGCAGTAACCCGGCCCCGCAGCATGGGGGCGCTGCTTGTTCGGGAGACGGGACCGAGGAGAGGGCGTGTCAGACCGGCGTGACCTGCCCAGGTAGCTTGCCATAGAACCTGTAAAACTACAGTCAAACCTGACCAAAAGTGACCATATCCAAATCATTGACCAAAGATCTTGAGAATTTGTGTGGAAATATGCCTCGAGGAAGAGATTTTATTGTGAAATCTTCAACATATTTGTTCAACAAACGAATCGACGTCTTGCACGTTCTACATAACATAATGCTTGAATATAATGTATTTATTTACACAATCCCTCAGATGGAGGTGTGACTACCCCTACAACCGCTGCTTCTGATGTTGAGTACGACCCTGCCACCTTCTGTGCAGACAAGACCACAGGCTTCTACGCCGACCCGCAGGACTGCAAGAAGTACTTCCAGTGCGCGTCTGGAGTAACCCATCACCAGACTTGCTGGGAAGGTAAGGTTGTTTTTGTCATACGGCTGTGAAATGCAAGAGTTGAAGCTTGTGGATTAATGTTCGCGGTTTTCGCGGTGACCACTTTACCGCGAAATTAAAACCACCGCGAACATTTTTGTATTATGGTATTAGATTGCAGTTTATGGTGTTACCGCGAACTCAAATCCACCGTGAAAAGTCCCTTTTCCCGCTACCGCGAAATTAAATCCCCTCGAACTTAAATGCATTTACAGTATCCGGGATACAGATACGTGTCCTGTGTGCCGCACCCGGATATAACCTTGATAGGGCATTGGGAAACAGTTCAATTCAAGCCAGCTTTGCCGTATCTAGGGCTTTCTTGTTTCTAGTATGATGGTGGCATGTCGTTCATCTAGTGACCAATCCTCCCACAAAAGTGTCAAACTCAGTTCTTAAACTAAGTTTGACACTTTTGTGGGAGGTTTGACATAACAGGAGACCAGACTGCAAGGTTTGATCCACTCACACCAACAAGGACCCATACTCTTTGCTATTAGTGTGGTGGGTTCTTTAACGTGCTTGAGGTGTGGCTCTGCCAAACATGGGACATCCATTTAACGACGGCCCCAACCGAAGTTAGGTACTCACTCGCACCTGAGTGAAGGGAGGAAAGTCGTGTATTGTGCCTTTCACAATGGCACAACACCAACATCGGCGGTATAATGAAGAACTGTAGGGCAAGATACCTGGCCTGTTGTATGACGTTGTGTTATTGTGTTATGAATTGTAGGAACCCTGTGGAGTCAGTCCCTCAGCAACTGTGACTGGGAGAGAAACGTGGTCTGTGACACCAAGCGTTAGGGCAACTCCATCAACTGTAACGTCACTGTTAGGGCTACACCATCAATGCCAACGTCACTGTTAGGGCAGCACCATCAACAGTGACGTCACTGTTAGGGGAACACCATCAACTGCTGACGTCACTGTTAGGGCAACACCATTAACTGCTGACGTCACTGTTTGCGCAACACCATCAACTGCTGACGTCACTTTTCTTCAAGTCAACGTTTTGTCCAAAAGCCGCATGTGTACCATAGTCGTTAGATTAACAGCGTTTACAATAAGGTTCACCGATAATGGTGATATGTTAACGTAATTCTAGACCATTTATATACTGTAACAATATTTGTATGCCTTTTATAGACGAAATATCTAAAAGAGTTTACAATATCAAGGTCATCGATAATGATGTTTGAACGTAATTCTATACCATTCATGTACAATTTTGTATTTCATAAATTAGCAACAATGATATTTAGGACATCGATGATCAATGATGATATGTTCATGTATTTCTAGATAGATGATCTATGTACACCAGATTTATGCATTCTATATACGAACTATATGCATTTTTACGTGTTTTAAAGATTAGCAACGTTTACAATAATATGTAGGTCATCGTTGATGATGGTATGTTAAAGTAATTCTAGACCATTTATACGCCAAAAATAGTTACTCAAGCAACTGGATATGGTTTTGAAACGGTCAGACGTTTCGGATAGAATCCACTATCCTTCGTCAGTGACACTGAAGAGATCTGGAAGAAACAGGTCTTTTATACTCTAACTATGAATGAAGACAATTTCAGATGCTTGAGTAACTATTTTTGGCGTATCTTATTACCTGGATGTCTAACCTACATCGACGTAGACCATTTATATACTATAGTTTTTATGTACTTGAAATATCGTTATTCTGACCATGTCAGATTCCATCTGTCGCTGTCTCTGTCCGCAAGGGCAGCCATTTGTAATAGCCTCAGGCTAGTTGGGCAGCAGTACTCTCTCCCTAAACGAGGCATAAACCTTCTTTATCAAGTCAGAGAAAGTTAATAAACTTCTGATTTCTCTATTCATGACACAAATAACATTTACAAAGCCCTATTGTCTCCGTTTCTACGTATATTGTACTTGGTGATGTCTGGCTAGATTCAAAACAGCTCTCAGATGAGGGCGTATCTTATGAACATATAGTGTGCCGTTTTCTTACAAATTTCAGATGAAAGAAGATTCTGGTAAGGGAAAACAGAACTTAGACTTGAGCCCAGGTCCAAATTCAAAATAGCGTTGATGTATAAAGAACTTATAGCATAGTTCTAAGTATGCACCTGTTCCACCCAGGTGATTCTTCAGGGCGGTGCGGGCAGCAGTACCCCGCGCCAGGAGCGACCCCTGGCGAGTGTGACGCGAACAGCAACGCTCCCTGCTGTTCTGAATACGGATATTGCGGAGCAAGCAGTGAGCACTGCGCCTGCGCCAACTGTGCCGACTACAGGCTTCCGTCAGGTAAGGCTGATTTTGAAAAAAAATCTAGACTTCTTTCCCCATGTTTACTGGCTATTCTGTCTATTGGCTTGTAACCATTTGTGGTCAACCGATTTTATGTTGGCAAAGATTGCAGGAACTTGAAACTGAAGAAGAATTGTTCACCATTTAGAGAAAATGAAATCCTATAGCACTTGACTAAATTTTCGCATCATCCCACCGCGTAAATCACAAGAGGACAGTGCGGGGAATTTCCAAACGGACGTCGCGTTGTCGGAGTACTATCTGTTTTAATTTTTGGTCAAAGACAAGATCTAGAAGAAACCGCTTCTTCCTGTCATAATAGGTAAATTGAGAGTTTTAGTAAAGATGTTTCAATGCGTCTGTTCCCCTCCAGTTGCCGGCGGGTGGTCGGCCTGGGGTGCCTGGTCTTCTTGTAACGGGTTCTGCGGCACGGGCAGAGAGCAGCGCAGCCGGACCTGCAGTAATCCCGCCCCGCAGAATGGGGGCGCTGCTTGCCAGGGGGACGCATCTGAAGACAGGGAGTGTGACACAGGGACGACCTGCCCACGTATGTGTTAACCTTCGTGTATTTGTCGTGTGTGTGTGTTTGTTTGTTTGTATGCATGTGTGTGTGTGTGTATGTGTGTGTGTGTGTGTGTGTGTGTGTGTGTGTGTGTGCGTGTGTATTTGTGAGTGCGTTTCATTTTTGTATGTGTTTGTGTGTCACGGTGTGTGTGTGTTTGTGTGCGTGTGTCTGTATGTTTGTGATCAACATAACTCGAGAAGTCGTGGATGGATCTTAATGATATTAGGTAGGTTGGAAGGGGGGGTGGTAGATTATGGGCCCCCTAGTGACTTTCTATGGTACTGCAGCGGAACCTCCGATTTTGATATCTCGTACTCTGGATATGTTACGTAATGTTTGAGTGATAGCTAGCTTTTGGGGCCAAGAGTAAGGCCTGAGTCACATTTCCTAACCGGGGCCCGGTCGGGCTATTTGCGGAAACGAAAAATTTAAGTTTATGGCAATAAATATGCACAATGCATGCTGATGAATTATTTTCGGTCCGTTTTGTGTTGTTGTTGTCTTTTATATTATACTTATCGTTCCCGAAAGCTGCCCGGCCGGAAATGTGACCTTAGCCTAAGCCGTGTACGTTTGGGGCCCCTAGTGGCTCACATTGGAATTGTAGCGGGTCTTTTGTTACCTTCGCCAAGAAGGTTATATTTTGGGTAGCGTGTGTTTGTATGTATGTATGTATGTATGTATGTATGTGTGTAGAACACCGGTATAACTGGAGAATGCCTGGATGGATTGTATTGATATTTGGTATGTGGGTAGATCTTGATGACACCTGAAAACGATTAGATTTTGGGCCCCCTAGGGACTTCTTACGGTACTGCAGCGGTACTTCCTGGTTTGATATCTCAAGTTCTGGACATGCTGTAGTCATGATTTTTAAGTGGTAGATAGCTCGTGGGACCGAAAGTAAGTGGTATAGATTTGGGCACCCTAGCGGCTTGTTTTGGAACTGCAGGGCAGGTTTAGTGTCAGACTTTGAAAGGGAATATCTCAAGAAGGGATTGATGGATTGTCATAATTTTTGGTATGTAGACAGCTGAAGTGATGCTTCATATAGTTACATATTAATTATGCAAATTGAAATCTAATTTGCATAATTAATTAGGAAATCGTCTAAACACGCCCAGTTCAATTATAAGACCATTACAACATGTGGCATTTGTAAATGAGAAAAAGAAAGATATTTATAGACATATATTATGCAAAATAAAGACCTAATTTGCATAATTAATGAGAGAATGCTATAATGTCATTGTGGTTACTGACAGGAACTTCATACTTGTAGCATTTGGAAGTTATGTACAGGTGAACATCATTGAACATAAATTATGTAAATGAGGTCCTCATTTGCATAAATTATCAGAAAATGCGATTAAGCCTTATTTCTTAAACATAGATTGTATACGCCTGTTGTTTGGTGAAGGAGATGATCAACTGATATAATTTATGCAAATGAGTACCCTATTTGCATAATTAATGACAGAATTAATACAGCAGTTGTAAAGGGTAGAATCATTTGGCGAAGGTATGGGGTCGTGGAACTCTAGTTGTATTTGTTTCCATTTTATTCAATTCGCTCCGTCTAACGTGCTCCGTTGCTTCAGTTTCAGTTTATGTACTTAAAAAGGAGCAAACATGTCGTCTTTAGGTAGTTTTCTTTATGATTTTCAGGGGGTGTCTCCAGGTATCTTGTGACGAAAAAAGTTGTCCTAGATCCCTATCGACGATCGGTTTTGTCAGGGCCTCGACGAAAAGCGTGCGACAAAAAAATTGTATGTAACTGCTCCTTATGACCTGTTTCTGTGCCGCTTCCAGCCCCTGACAGCCGTACGTACCGCCGCGTGTGTTACCACACCAACTGGGCGCAGTACCGGAGCGAGCCCGCCACCTTCCTTCCCGAGGACATTGACCCCTGGCTCTGCACGCACGTCATGTACGCCTTCGCCGTGCTGCAGGGAAACCGGCTCAAGGCTTTCGAGGCGAACGACGAGAGCACCCCGGGGCAGGTCGGGATGTACGAGCGGACTCATCGCTTGAAGGTGAGGCGTCAGTCGAAAGGCAATAATGGAAGGAAGTACAGCATGTCTCTGTGGCCGATCGGTAATGCAAACCCGCTGCTTGGCCACCAGGATCCAATTCCATGGATCCGTGGGCCTGGGTTCGAACCCAGGGTCGGCTAAGCTCGTAAATGTTGTAAGGGATTGCATTCGTCTTTCGGAAGGGACGTCAAATGGGGGTCTTGTGTTCGAAGGGGTGCTTCGAGCACGTAAAACAGCCATTACTCAAACTGCTATAATACACCAAGGTTTCATCCATGTTCACATGGATATTGAATTGTCACAGTAACTGTTGCTTTCCGCTATCTAGTGGCAAGTGGCTGTGTTGCAGTTAAGTAGCAATTACAGTAGCAGTTACTGGATATGATCCCATTTTATCTTACTAGTGTTTCCTATTAGTTTATCTAAAATTTGTCTTCACCTTCTTTGCATATCAATTCATAGCCAGGGTATAAACGTGCCCTTCAACAAATTTGTTTAGTGTCACTGACAAAAGATAGTGGATGCTACCTGAAACGTCTGACCCATTGCAAAATCATACCCAGTTGCTTGAGTAAATGCCTTTTGGCGTAGCTCTTCATTGGTTTGAGATTACTTTGACTTTCCCCTTCAGGACACCAACCCTGATCTGAAGATTTCCCTGGCCGTGGGAGGGTGGAACGTGGGTTCGGGTCCCTTCTCCGACATGGTGGCGACGCCGGCGAACAGAGCCGAGTTCGTCACGACGTCGCTCGGGTTTCTCCGGCAGTGGGGCTTCCACGGGCTGGACCTGGACTGGGAGTACCCTGCCCAGCGCGCCGGGTCGTGCCCGGAGGACAAGCAGAGGTTCACACTTCTCGTGCAGGTAGTATCTTTATATAGGACTTTAAGATATCTAGATCTTTCCCCCACTTGCAACATCATCATCATATCTTATCGCTCCATCTCCTAACGCTGAAGCAGACTGCCTCGTTGGCCTCTCTCTTAGGTCACTGTCCGAGCAGGTTGGGCCGAGTTCACACTTTTGTAAAACTCGGTGTTATGTGGTTTGGAGTTCCTCTCCGCATGTACAGGCTGCACTTGCAGATATGCCCTCTTTTAATATGTTGTCATAAGTTTTAGCCCTCTTTGATTTGGCTCTGTTTAGTGTTACCCATTCCCTCCTTTGTAAGTCTGCTCCAGGCAGGGGGAAGTACCTCGCTGGAAGGTGGCATGAGAAGAAGGCTGTATTTGGCGCTGAGATTTCGTTTGGAGTCGTAATGTTTACCTTATACAACACAAATGATACTTTATGTTAGTACAGCTACAGAGTTCCACATAATGATTTCGTCCCTCACCACAGGAGCTGAAGGCTGCGTTTGACGCGGAGGTCCTGCAGCCTGGTCAGGAGCGCCTCCTGCTGAGCGCCGCCGTCCCTGCAGGAGAGAGCAGCGTGCTGCAGGGATACGAAGTCGACCTCATCTCACAGTACGTTTTTCTAGTCTCCAAGCAGACATGTCAGCTGGATTACAAAAGAGAAGATAGGAGAAGAATTTGGCCAAATAGGGACAAATAAGTTGCCATGGGATTTCAGTCAGTCTTTTGCAGTCTATCCAGCTATCCACCGGCCGACCAGCTCCAATTAACTCCTACTAGGCATTTATTCCTAACTTGGTCAAAGTCCCCTATTACTATTCGACCAGGTGGGGGTCTGGTAGAGACTAGAGTTTCCATGTGCTGTTATCTTTTTCAATTCCAACATCCACCTATCGTTATGAAGACAGATGTCTTTTTCTAATTGTTATTACCAGCTATTGATTCTCACAATTTCTGGAGCTGATCTTCACTTGGTCGCTTTTAAATAACGTCGTCGTTTTTATTTTCCACAGACATTTAGATTTCATCAACATGATGACCTATGACCTGCACGGGTCATGGGATGCCGTGACGGGGCTGAACAGTCCGCTGTACCCTGCCGCAGAGGAGTCTGGGAACGCCAGGAAACTCAACCAGGTTCTTCCTTTGTCATTTCCATATATGGGTATAAAATCTATGGCTACAAAATTGACAGAGAGCCGATGAGTTAGCACACATTCTCTTCTACTACTGAGCTCAACTCAAAATGGCTCAATGGTTCTGTGACGCCAGTTCCCTTTTATACGCGAAGTAACATATATCCGCTGCATTTGAAAATGGCCTATTTACGGATATCGAGTCAACAGAGTGTACGTTCCAACTACAATATAGTAAAAAATATTGCATTTTGAAACAACCGTACGCGTCTGTCGACATCATAAATACCGTGTTTAAAAAACGGATAAAGGTCACCCAGCGGATAAAGGTGAAGTAGCATTTACATGGTACCATCAAGTGAAAACAGCAATATTGACAGACCGTGCATATGTTTCAGCAAGCTGCAGTTCAGGTCTGGCGCGCAGGCGGCGCCCCTGCGGAGAAGTTGAACTTGGGGATCGCGCTGTACGGGCGCTCCTTCACGCTCTCCAGCGGGGACACCGGGCTACGAGCGCCGACTAGCGGCGGCGGGACGCCAGCGCAGTACACACAGGAGGCTGGATACATCTCCTACTACGAGGTAGGTTGTACATTTCTAGGCTTTTAAGTTATTTTTGGAAGTCTTTAACTAAGATTATATAATCAGAGAAAGCAGATGTTGCGTATATGAAAGGGGCGTCGGGTACTGTTCTTTTCCGTGTTTTATCTTTAAGCGTTTCGTGTTCTTCTAATAAGACTTAGAGCCTAGAGCGCTCAAGCCCACACGCGCGAATTGGAAGTAACTTTTTATGACGACAGCGCTGTAAACGTGTGAATGGGGATATAAGGTCCATTTGAAATTCCCACCCTAATGGCCCCGAATGTGGCACAATTTTTTCACATACTTCATTCCGGCTGGTTCTGCTCGATTCCTGCTAATTCGGTTTCAGGATGAAGGCCCTTTAAGAAAACACGCGACATGGGTCTATGTAAGGGAACAAAGCTGTCAAAATCAAGAAAGTTGTCTGTTTGTGGTCACAAAGAAATGCGGTTTCCATTGCAAATCACGTCGAGTGCCGACATACCGGCGGTTCGGCCTAACGTCGGCACCACAAAGAAACGCGTTACGGTTCGTGATTGTCGGGGCGGACACAATGCTTTAATGTCTTTTATTAACGCCCAAGCCGACTCTTTATTGTTAGACAACTTACTGTATTCAATAAAAACGCGAGTTCTGGCTGTCTCATGTCTCATTTTTTCTGAGTGCGAACGAGAGTGTCACATCCTTTATCACCATGCCGATCAACACGCCGGAGACGAAGGGAAATGACTTAACCTCGCGATCGGGGAAAAAGGTGCCAGTCGTCCAGATGCTGAGTGACGTCATCAAGATGTCACCAAAGGAGATTGCGAAGAGACTTGAATGCTCCCAGGCGAAGGTGGTCCGGCCCGACAAGAACAAGGAAGTAGCCCTGCAGCAATTGGAGGCGAATCCCAACCCCAAGAAGAGGAAGAGGGAAGCCGAATCCCTTGAAGAGGTTGTGGACATTGATGCAGGACTAGTAGAAACCAACGATGATCCTACAAATTGTGATCAAGAGATCTTCGATGGGGTTGAAGAGACAAGAGACATCGTCCCTCCAATCGAGACGACCGGCGATGTCACCGAGGCACCACGCTCCGTCCCGACTACAGCAGAGGTCCAGCGGGCCTTTGACACCGTACGCCACTGGATGCAAATCAGTGACCACAGATGTTACAGCGAGCTCATAGAACTCGAGAAAAACTTTCATCGCATTGCTGAAGCTTCCAGAAAGCACAAGAAAACGGCCAACCACTTCTTCAAGGCAACGTGCAAGTGAGTTATGTTGGACTGAAGGAGGAGGTTATAACCTCTTTGGACTTATCATGAAGTTACTCTGTCTTCGTAGAAAGAAAATGAAAACATTCAAAGTTTCTGTGCAATAGCGCGATGACCGATGCCGATGGGATAGCTTAAGTGCCATTTCGTTCATTTGTCTGTGCTTTGCTGACTTCTATGTGTTCACGAACAAAATTCCTTCTAAATATGTGGGAATCTTCAACCAAAAACTAGCGATTAAGATGGTAGACTGTTTCCGAATTCAACATGTTAAGCCATTTAGTTCTGTTTGTTGTATGTTCTGTAATATTGTTGGCAGACTAATGACAGTTTTATATGGACACCATTCTTATTTGTTATGATGGGAAACGGAAAAAAATATAGAATTGCACATTTTTCACTAAGTTTGCAGTACCTTGCAGTCAATGTGTGAAAAGAAATTGATGATATACTTACAACTTCAATATGTATACATTTTGTAAAACCTGACAGTTCTCATTTGTAAATGTGGATACCGGATTGAGACATATCGACAGTTCTTTGTAAATAATGGTCCAAGTTTTATGTTGTACCGATGTTATTGTACGAATGGTACATATACACGTACCAGTAAACGCACCATCTTGGATGTACAAAATGTAACTGTAAATAAAGGCGAGTGTGGGTTTGACACATTGTGTGTGTGTGTTTGTTCCAATGAGTTCCTATGTCATCCGTGACCACTTCGGGCATTCCACCACCCCCATAACACCACTTTGCCGCTCGTTTGGCTCCTAGGCGCTCTCCAAGCAGAGATTCGGCTCCGGCTGCATGTTTCATTATTAGACATATATTAGGCATTTTTGTCGGACTTCCTAGTGACTTTGTACCGCTTTTTTGTACCGTTCATGTTCGGAAGAAAGTTAAGTAGAAAGCTCGAAAAAAGCCTATAATACGCCAACGACAGTTCATCAACATGGCCTTAACGAGAACCCGAACTTGAATATCTATCGCCAAAAATCAGTTACACAAGCAACTGGATATGATTTTGGAAACAGTCAGACGCTTCAGACAACCATGCGATGTCTTTCGTCAGTAACGCTACAAGAAAGACACCGGATGGTCGTCTAAAACGTATGACCGTTTCCCAAATCATATCCAGTCGCTTGATCAACTGCTTTTTGTCGTATTTTATAACTGGATGTCTGACCTTTATCTACGTATCTTGAATATCTATCCTTTCCCGTTAGATCTGCAGCATGCTCAGCAGCGGCGCTACCCGAGAGTTTGATGCCGAACAGAAAGCGCCGTACGCTTACCTGGGGAACCAGTGGGTCGGGTATGACGACGCGGAGAGCATTGGGCATAAGGTAAGCAACCGCAATACTGACACATATGTTTCTTGAATTTTGTAGCGGAGAATGTTGATAATTTTCAAACCCCGATATTCTTCCTCTAATTTTGTGGTGCATTTTGCAAAGCCCGAGGAATTAGCTGGCACGATGATTTCGGCAACAGCCTTTTATCATAGGAGACTGCACAGTTCATACTTCATACTGATGTCCTCACCATATATAAGATGAGCTTCCTGAAAGAAGAACAAGATAGCGCGGTTTGGTGTCGGTCAATCGGGTCATCGCCCGTGTCGACTTATAAAGCAGACAGTTCTGTGAGGACTACGTCACATTTCCTATCCGGGGCCAGGCCGGGCTGTTTGCGGAGACGAAAAATGAATGTTTATGCCAATAGATATGCTCAAGGAAACATTTTGGTACGTTTTGTGTTATTGTTGTCTTTTATACGAAGAAGCAGCCATCATCATAACGTACTTTGTGTTCCCCAAAGCTCCCCGGTCGGGCCCCTTTGTGGAAATGTGACGTTAACTAGCCTAAGGCTTAGGTCACATTTCCAAATCGGGGCCCGGCCGGGATGTTTTAAGAAACGAAAAATAAAAAAGTATACCTAGAAATACACACATATCATGTCCATGGATCTTATTTTGACACTTTGTGTATTTTGATGTCTTTCACATAATTCTTTTCGCTCCCGAAAGCTACCCGGCCGGGCCCCGGTTTGGAAATGTGACCTAAGCCTAACTAGGGCCATGAGCACAACATTTGATCTATTCCCATGGTATTGCAGATTGACTTCCTGAAGCAGAAGCTAAGGCCTGGGCGGTTCCATACGAAGGACCTTTGGGACAAAACCTGTTTTAGCGAAGGAGCTGTGTGCTCACAGCGAAGGGGCTGCCTGCTCGGCGAACGAGCTGTGTGCTCACAGCGAATGGGCTGCGTGCTCGGCGAACGAGCTGTGTGCTCACAGCAAATGGGCTGCGTGCTCGGCGAACGAGCTGTGTGCTCATAGCGAATGGGCTGCGTGCTCGGCGAAGTACCTGTGTGCTCACAGCGAAAGAGCTGTATGCTCACAGCAAAGGGGCCGTGTGCTCGGCAAAGGAGCTGTGTGCTCACAGCAAAGGGGCTATCACACCAGGCTGAAGTTGGCCACCGATTGGTAGCCACCGATCCAGCCGCCGATTCGTCATTAGACAAATCATAGCATCCCATTCAGACGCCCATTCGCAGAAACTAAAACTTCCTAATTTCCTTTAAACGCTTAAATGCATATCAAGAACTGATGGATATTGTCTATTACCACCCAATGTATGTGTATATAAACATAAATGATAACAGAAAATATTATATCAACGATTAAGCACAAATAATAGACCCGATCGGAGGCCATGGCCAACTTCAGCCTGGTCTAGAATCGGCTGCCATACGGCTTGTAGAGCAATCTGCTACTTAACTAAACGTGGCCTGTGAATTTTGAGACGAATTTAGTTAGAACATACCCTAACGTATTCAAAACAAGTATCAAACCTTACCGGCCGGATTTAATTAATGAACTAGAGGGGAATTAACTAATAGGAAATACCCAAGCAAAGGGTGCGCTAAAATCGTCTGCCTTGTGGCTTGTAGTGCAATCTGCTACTTACCTAAACGTGACCCGTTAACATTTATGAGGAACTTAGATAGCTTATATACTATTAATGAACTAGAGCTCAGTGCCGATTTCTTATAGACCAAACTGCTTCAACTCAATTAGTTCCCCTCTAGTTCATCAATTAAATCCATTGCGTAAGATTTGATACTTGTATTGGATACGTTGGGGTATAAGCTATCTAAATTCGTCTTAAACGTTCACGGGCCACGTTTATATAAGTTGCGGATTGCCCTACAAGCCATACGGCAGCCGATTGTAACGCTCCTTGGCTTGGTTATTTCCTATTAGTTAATTCCCCTCTATTTCATTAATTAAATTCGTCCCGTAAGATTTGATACTTTTTGTTTAATACGTTAGGGTATGCGCTATCTAGATTCGTCTTAAAAATTCACGGGCCACGTATAGATAAGTAGCAGATTGCTCTACATACAAGCCGTATGGCAGCCGATTTTAGACCAGGCTGAAGTTGACCGCCAATTGGGCCTATTATTTGTGCTTAATCGTTGATATAATACTTTCTGTTATTATTTATGTTTATATTTACATATATTTGGTGGTTATAGACAACATCCAGCAGTTCTTGATATCCATTTAATCGTTGAAAGGAAATCAGGAATTTTCAGTTTCTTCGAATGGGCGCCTGAATGGGATGCTATGATTTGTCTAATGACGAATCGGCGGCTGGATCGGCGGCTACCGATCGGTGGCCAACTTCAGCCTGGTGTAATAGTCCCTTCGCTGTGAGAACACAGCTCTTTCGCTGTGAGCACACAGGTACTTCGCCGACCACACAGTCCCTTCGCTGTGAGCACACAGCTCATTCGCTGAGCACGCAGCCCATTTGCTGTGAGCACACAGCTCGTTCGCCGAGCACGCAGCCCATTTGCTGTGAGCACACAGCTCCTTCGCTTAAACAGGTTTTGTCCAAAAGGTCCTTCGTAGTTCCATGGTCTGGGCCATCACCCTGGACGACTTAAAGCAAACAGTTCCGTAACTAGCTAGGGCTAACACTTTATCTATTCGTTTTTGACGACTCATATCTTCGTCGCCATTGTCATGCAGATCGACTTCTTGAAGCAAGAGGGGCTGGGCGGCTCCATGGTCTGGGCCGTGGACCTGGACGACTTCAGCGGGCAGTTCTGAAACTAGGGCAAGCATTCCATCTTTAAGATTATCACGACTCATAATCTTCTCTCCATTGTGCTACAGATCGCCTTCCTGAAGCAGGAGGGACTGGGTGGGTCCATGGTGTGGGCCGCGGACCTGGACGACTTCAGCGGGCAGTTCTGTAACCAGGGGCGGTACCCGCTCATGAACCTCATCAAGGGCAGGCTGGAGATGGGCGTCTTTAACGCAAGCGACGCGGGTAACACTGTCAACTTTTCCAGAGTTTCTTGGGGGAGGGTCGTAGGTGGGCCCGATGAAAATTTCCGGTCGCCCCGGTCTCTAGTCAGATTAAAAAAAAAAAAAAAACTTGGGCTAAGGGCGAATCCATCTGTCACTTGTTTCGTTAAAACTCCTGGAAGCCTGATACATTGTGTGACGGTGTGGAAACTGCTTTCTCTGGTTTAACAGAAGAAGATAGCAATATGTAGCAGATGACGGGTCTTCTATAGAACGATCCTGCGAATCTGCGAATTGGACCCGCCGGGGCCCGTTGCACAGCGCCTAGCCATAAAGAAGCTTTGCTTGAAATATATCGTGTTACGTATTCTATTATGCATCTAGCTTTAGCTCCAGAATGTTGATAGCTTCAGACTTGGTCTGGTGTTGCTTGTCCTATTTCCCAAGCAGAGGTTTTGGCCGAGGGGCTAGTCGTGTCCGAGATTTTTTTTAGTCTGTCTCTCTCCAGCAGAAAAAAAATCGCGGCCACTACTAAACCCTCGACCTAGACGTCTTCTTGGAAAATACCTTGTCTTATTTTGTCTTACATTGTCTTGTTTAACTTTTGCCGGTCACACATTGCATTACATTACCACATGGTGTCTATTGAAGCTGTATATTATGTGTATAATATCTATGGACGATCAACATGGCTATAGATTCATTCAGACAAAGACGTGATCGTGCTGAAATTACCCCCCCCCTGTAGTTGATGGTGGCTGGGCGGACTGGACAGCCTGGACCCCCTGCAGCGTGTCCTGTGGGTCTGGAGCGGAGACACGCAGCCGCACCTGCAGTAACCCGACCCCGCAGCATGGGGGCGCTGCTTGTTCGGGAGACGGGATCGAGGAGAGGGCGTGTCAGACCGGCGTGACCTGCCCAGGTAGCTTGCCATAAAACCTGTAAAACTACAGTCAAACCTGACCAAAAGTGACCATATCCAAATCATTGACCAAAGATCTTGAGATTTTGTGTGGAAATATGCCTCGAGGAAGAGATTTTATTGTGAAATCTTCAACATATTTGTTCAACAAACGAATCGACGTCTTGCACTTCCTACATATACATAATGCTTGAATATAATGTATCTATTTACACAATCCTGCAGATGGAGGTGTGACTACCCCTACAACCACTGCTTCTGATGTTGAGTACGACCCTGCCACCTTCTGTGCAGACAAGACCACAGGCTTCTACGCCGACCCGCAGGACTGCAAGAAATACTTCCAGTGCGCCTCTGGAGTAACCCATCACCAGACTTGCTGGGAAGGTAAGGTTGTTTTTGTCATACAGCTGTGAAATGCAAGAGTTGAAGCTTGTGGATTAATGTTCGCGGTTTTCGTGGTGACCACTTTACCGCGAAATTAAAACCACCGCGAACATTTTTCTATTATGGTATTAGATTGCAGTTAATGGTGTTACCGCGAACTCAAATCCACCGCGAAAAGTCCCTTTTCCCGCTACCGCGAAATTAAATCCCCGCGAACTTAAATGCATTTACAGTATCCGGGATACAGATATGTGTCCTGTGTGCCGCACCCGGATATAACCTTAATAGGGCATTGGGAAACAGTTCAATTCAAGCCAGCTTTGCCGTATCTAGGGCTTTCTTGTTTCTAGTATGATGGTGGCATGTCGTTTATCTAGTAAGCAATCCTCCCACAAAAGTGTCAAACTTAGTTCAACACTTTTATGGGGGGATTGACATAACATGTGACTATCACCTTTTCAAATTGTCAACTCGGAGACCAGACTGCAAGGTTTGATCCACTCACATCGGGAAGGACCCCTACTCTTTTCTATAAGTGTGGTGGGTTCTTTAATGTGCTTGAGGTATGACTCCTAAACATGAGACCTCCAGTTAACGACGGCCCCAACCGAAGTTAGGTACTCACTCACACCTGAGTGAAGGGAGGAAAGTCGTGTATTGTGCCTTTCACAATGGCACAACATCATCATCGGGGTATAATGAAGTACTGTAGGGCAAGATACCTGTCCTGTTGTATGACGTTGTGTTATTGTGTTATGAACTGCAGGAACCCTGTGGAGTCAGTCCCTCAGCAACTGTGACTGGGAGAGAGACGTGGTCTGTGACACCAAGCGTTAGGGCGACCCCATCAACTGTGACGTCACCGTTAGGGCAGCACCATCAACTGCTGACGTCACTGTTAGGGCAGCACCATCAACTGCTGACGTCACTGTTAGGGCAGCACCATCAACTGCTGACGTCACTGTTAGGGCAACACCATCAACTGCTGACGTCACTGTTTGCGCAACACCATCAACTGCTGACGTCACTTTTCTTCAGGTCAACGTTTTGTCCAAAAGCCGCATGTGTACCATAGTCGTTAGATTAACAGCGTTTACAATAAGGTTCACCGATGATGGTGATATGTTAACGTAATTCTAGACCATTTATATACTGTAACAATTTTTGTATGCCTTTTATAGACGAAATATCTAAAAGAGTTGTTATGTATTTTATAGATAACGTTTACAATACCAAGGTCATCGAAATTGATGTTTTAACGTAATTCTAGACCATTTATGTACAATATCTTTCTGTATTTTATAGACATTTTGTGTACATGAATTAGTATATATTTCATAAATTAGGAACGTTAGCAATAATATTTCGTCCATTGATGATCATTGACGATATGTTATTGTAATTCGAGATAGATGATCTATGTACACCAGATTTATGCATTCTATGTACGAACTATATGCATTTTTACGTGTTTTAAAGATTAGCAACGTTTACAATAATATGTAGGTCATCGTTAATGATGGTATGTTAAAGTAATTCTAGACCATTTATATACTATTGTTTTTATGTACTTGAAATATCATTATTCTGCCCATTTCAACTTCCATCTGTCGCTGTCTCTGTCCTCAAGGGCAGCCATTCGTAATAGCCTCAGGCTAGTTGGGCAGCAGTACTCTCTCCCCACACGAGGCAGAAACATTCTTCATCAAATATAATAAACTTCTGATTTCTTTATATGAAGTAAATAACAGATTCAGCGTCTTGTTGTCTCCGTTATTTCTCTAAGTACATTGTAGTTATGTTGATGTGTGGCTAGATTCACAACACCTCTCAGGTGAGGGTGAACCTTCTTAATATCTATAGCTAGTGTGCCGTTTATCTTAGAAATATCAGATGAGAGAAGATTCTTGTCAGGGACCTTGGACTTAAGGGAAAACAGACCTTGGACTTTGACCCAGGCTCAATTTCAAAATGTTGATGCATACATAACTTATAGCATATCTAATTATAGACACAAAAGTATTCAAAGAAATGTTGGAAGGATGTTGTGGACGTAAACAGGTGACACCCAAACCACCTTTAACCTAGTTTTTTTTGCAAAACTTGTAGAACAAGTACAGCTAGGGAAGGTTCGGTCTAACTCTCGGGGGGTGGGGGTGGAGAAGAAACAGTATTGCTATTGTATTAAAAAAGTGCATCATTCTATTCAGGTATTTTCCAAACGTTGATCAAGTTACATGTACATAATGCGCGTCATCATATTGCATTGTAAGGTTTTGGTAATGATTCCATCCCGTAATAGGCATGAATGGTTTCGTCCTATCATGGTACATGACGCGTCGCCTGAGGCAATATAATCATTATGAAAGTAAACGTTCTCTTTGGCAAAGTCTTGAGTCTAATTTCAAGCAAAGTATCTGCTTTTTAGAACATTAGGGCGCACTTTATTTGTGCCATGTTTTCGGTAAGAACGATATGAACAATGAGCTGACAATAAGTCAGTAACAACAGCTACAGGCATAAACGCCGAGCTAATATTTTTCTGCCTACTTCTTCATGGCCAACTGGTTGTACATCAGGACCCAAGGTAAGTCACAAATCTTCGTTTTTGAGTTCCATATATTTTGATAAAGGAAAATTGCAACAGTCATATTCAGATCAATCCCTAGCCATTATATTACCATTGGTTGAGCAACCCATAACACATCGTCGCCGATAAAAACTTTATGTGTGCATTCTGTCTAGCCGATGTCCTAACTTAGAGATAGAATAAACCCAAATGATAAACTAAGACATACATTTGCGCATGCGTTTCACTGACAACATTTCACTGACAGCTGAGTGGGCAATCAACTTGTGGGTCACATTTACGTATGCAACAAATTTAAAATGACTTTTGAAACATGTTATACGCTCAACCGACTGGAATTAAGCAAGTAAATGCCGCATTCTGTCTATATTCTAGCTTGAGAAACAAGATTGACCCTGACACTAACAAAGAGGAACAGAGGAATAAAGAGGAACAGAGGAATAAAGAGGAACAGAGGAATAAAGAGGAACAGAGGAATAAAGAGGAACGAAAAAAGCAACAACAAAAGGACTCCACAGTAAGTGCAGGTGGCAGAACATTGAAGGCTAGCAACTAGGTTTATGGTAATTAAGTTGTATCAAGACTAACACACACAGAGGATGGCGCCCCGTACAATGTTGCCTGCTGTATCTCTGCTGGTGCACATATTGTTCGTGTCGGGCGTCCAGACTCATCGGAACATTTTCGTCTGGGTTGAAATTCCCGAGGATATATCTCCAGGCAGCACAGTGGTCGGTCCGCGAGACCTCGTTAACGCCAGTGTTAATTTTACGGAAAACGGAGATGACCAATTTTGGTCTGTAAACATCACCGGAGGCGACGATTTTGGTCGTTTTAAGGTTCATACCAAGAACCTGACGTTGTCCGTTGCGGCTCCGCTGGACTACGCGTTACACCCGCGGTACAACCTGACGTTGGAGCTAGCTCGCGTAGGAGACAAGAACACTTCTAGTACTTGGTACGTGAATCTCGTAATCGAGGTCACTGACGTGTCAGAATACCCACCATTGTACGACAAACGGTGCGAAACGCCAGTTCTATCCGAGCGACGAAAGGGCGAAAAGTACACTGTGATCAACAGCGACGGGCCTCTGTATGGCTTTCTCAATGGTGAGCGTGTTGTAACGTTCCCGGACTTGCTGCTATTGAATGACAATCGTGAGAACTATACTGTTGTGGATAAGTACGTGCATATGAACGATGACTGCTCCTTTCGAATCTCGCTTGGTACGACCAGACTAGTTGGGAGTCAAATCTTTCTCCAACCGTGGCTTGAAGAGCCTCTAAACGGAAGAGTTGAAGCTCAATGTAATGACAGAAATGGGAAAACTATAGGTAAAACCTACTTATTGGACATTTTTATCGACGATAAGCTTCCTATTTGGGTACAGGGCAGCAAGTTCAACATGCATGGACGCGTGCGATATGTTTGGGCTTTCGAGCTGAATGACGTGTGGTCTTCTATCTCCTATTGGTTCCGATGTAGCATTTACGCTACTTTTGTCGACGTCCTAAGTCTTGCCGAGGTCTTTGCCGAGTACAACGTTACAGGGTGTCCCGTGGGCAGGTACGGACTAGAATGTGACAAAAACTGTGTTTGCAAGAACGGGGCCCGTTGCCATGGCTTCAATGGCGCGTGTGAGTGCCGTCCTGGCTGGAGAGGAAGGGCCTGTGATATTCCCTGGCCTGAGGTTGTCGTTACAGCGGCGCCTGGCGATTCAGTTGCCAAGTACATAGGTACCAATCTGACTCTAACCTGCCTGGCTCTACACCTCCAAGTAGCAAATATGACGTGGGTTTATCAAGCAGAAAATGAACGTACCAACACAAAAATCACTGAGGAAGGAGCGGTACCGAACAGTTCCATCAACTTTCAACCGATTGTAGAGTCAGCGAATGGAAAATACACTTGTGTGGTAAAGGATGAGGATGGTAAACGTTTCAATGACATTTACGTGTTGAACTCCACAGAATGCCAACCCAACTATTACGGGAAGGTTTGTAACCAAGTGTGTGACTGTCAGTACGGAGGGACGTGTGATAGGTGGGAGGGTTGTCTGTGTCCTCCGGGCCGTCGTGGAGACAGGTGTGAGTACATCTGCGCACCTGGCACCTTCGGGTGGAACTGCAGCATGGGCTGCTACTGTGAGAACATCGCCCCGTGTGACGCAGTGAATGGCAGCTGCATTTGTGCCGAAGGGCAGTCGGGAGAGTTTTGTCAGATCGTGTCCAGCGTTGGAAATAATCAAGTCGTCGTTATAGTGTTGGCATCTGTTCTACCGACCATTGTTGTAATCGGCTGTATCGTGACTGGAGTCCTGATGAAACGGCGTAGGCGGCGTCCAGCTCCAAGAAACACAAAACAGACAGATATCAACTTAGACGTCATGGAAACTCTGTCATCTTGGGAAGTGGACAAAGAGGACATCATTAGTTTGGAACACATGATCGGCGAGGGAGAGTTCGGCCATGTTGTGCGGGGAAAACTGCGCGTGCCCCAAGGCTACCAGATTTTGGTGGCCGCCAAAAGTATCCGGCCCGACCGCATGACAGCGTCTGCTGTCCGCGACTTTCGCCGCGAAATGGACATCCTTGCCAGGATCCACGAGGACAAAGAGGGACACCCAAATGTGGTGAAGTTTCATGGAGTCGTGACCAAGTCGGAACCTCAATACATTTTTGTTGAGTACGCTATGAATGAGGACCTGCGGCGGTACCTGTGGAATATAAGAGAGGAGCGTAAGATCACAGGACATACGAAACTGTTAGAACGGCTCAATTTTGCTGCTGATGTTGCCAGTGGGTTATCGGAGCTAGCACGTCTGAAAATCGTGCACCGGGACATCGCAGCTCGTAACGTCGTCATCAGCGACAGGAAGGTGGCCAAGATTGCGGATTTCGGGCTGTCACGCGACGTTTACGTGTCGTCGGCGTACAAACGCACCAACCAGGGCGGGGAGGAGGAGCTGTTGCCGCTGAAGTGGATGGCCCTGGAGTCGTTACGGGACGGGGTGTACACGTGCGAGAGTGACGTGTGGTCCTACGGCGTGTTGCTGTGGGAGATCGCCAGCTTTGGGGAGGAGCCGCTCTATGCTGGCGGCCAGATGCACCCGGACGTGTGCATGCTGTTGGAGCTGCTGAGGAAAGGAGTCCGTCTGCAGCAGCCGGAGAACTGCTCACAGCCGCTGTACCGCATCATCAGGTCCTGCTGGATAGTGGACCCGTCGAAGCGGCCGACTCCCGAGGAGCTGTTGGACAAGATAGAGCAACTGAAGCCGCCGAGGCATGCCGCTCACCTGGTCAATCATGATCTTCGCTAACAACGCGTCTGTCCAAAGAAGTGTCGGTGTTTCTGTTACCGTTGGCTTGAAAGCCGGACTTTTATTAGTTTTGGAGAAACCCAGTTTATATCAAGTTACATGTATATAATTATGCTCAAAAAGAAGTCTAACCACCAGTTCCATTTGGGGTTGTTATCATAGATGACATTCTACAGACCACGGTTGGGAGTTCCGGTTTGGAAATGTGACCTCAGTCGTGGGTCAAACTGACCACGCCAATGGCTCTAGAGCTTTTGGTGTTGTGGTTTGCACGTTAGATTTGTAATCTTTCGACCCCGGGTGTCGGCAGGTTTGTTTCTTTCTGTTCTTTCTCGACCCTCTCCATTTCTAAAATCGCCTGCAAAATTGAGAGCCACCTTCTGCCTCCATGCCATCAGAGGAGCGAACTGGAGTTAGAATAGCATGAAAGCTCATCTGTGTTGACGTAGTACATATTGAAGATTTTCCACTGTCTTACAACACCAAAATTAGCTTACCTCGCATTTTCAGTCGACCTTCTTCAGGAGTGATGATTCAGTTACGCTGATCACGTGACTTAGTGACACGTGATTCGAGTATCGAAGTCACGTGATCAGAGTAACTGAATCATCACTCCTGAAGGTCGACGGAAGTGCGACTGAAAATTCGAGGTAAGCTAATTTTGGTGTTGTAAGACAGTGGAAAATCTTCAATATGGAGTTACAATAGAATGGATATTACCTTTCTTTCGTCAGTGACACAGGAAAAATCCTGTTGGAGAGAGTTTTTATATCATAGATTTGGTATGCAAAAGAGGTTATCTAGTTGGAGAATCGTTTTATCTTTACTATAAATCAATGTGCAAAATATGATTCTACACATTTTAACCTGTGGCAGATGAGAAGTGGTCTTTATTCACAATGCAAATCAAGATAAACTTAATATGTATAAAAACCCTTCTAGTAGAGCAACTTCTGTTCCAAGCAACAACAAAAAAACTAATAGCATGTTAAAACCTTGATACACCAATGATGCTATCTCCACTATAATATTGTTAATGACAACTATTTAACTATATAGCAAACAATACAAAACTCTACAACCCTATGCATGTACTATACAGTCCACTAGTTGTAGTATGAATGTTATACTATCATATTAATATTATAAGCTAGCTATGTACACAAAATTTGCATTTTTTTGGTGCACAGACTTTATACAATCTGCTAATTACACTTTTTTCTCCATTCTTACGATAAAACCATTGCACACCTTTTAAATTTGTCCCCCATTCTCATAACATTCTACTATAGTACTAAGTTCACATTTCAGGGGATCATTTGTTCCATCATTATTCAAGCTATATTCACTTATTTGTCATCTCAATTGCACTGTTTCTGATCTGACTTGGTGTAAACGTTCATCAAGTACATTTACACTACCTATGGATAGATTGATCTACACGATAGATTTAATGAATGTATTTTCACCATTTCATAACAATTTTGCAATTGCACGAAAGCTTTTGGAATGATATATACTTTATACATGTTGGTTGCAGAATTACAGTTTTACATCAATTAGTTATCACCTAAAACTTTGCTAAACAGCAAGCCCCACATCTAACATGTACATGATCTATTAACCAATCAAAACTGCTAGCTGGCAATTTGTGCCATCTGATTGGCTAACCTGCTCGGCCAATAAAAACATCTCATTTGACTATTCAAAAATGTCTAAGGCATAGGAGAGGCACTATGTACATAAGGACACGTGTCCTGTTGGTACATTAATTATTGCTATCTATAGAGCTTGGATGCTTGCAACACCTTCAAATACTGTAGTCTCTATATAGGAAAAGGCAAAATGCATCGGACTAGTACAACTGTTGTAACTTCACACTATTGTAAGTAGCATAGTTAAGCTGCCTATAGAGAGTATGATACAGTGACTGTATAGTTGGGGCATATTTACATACATTAAGTCACACCCAGGGCAAGTGCTCAACCCGTTGTGCTTTATACTGTAATAGATGGTGCTGATGAGGTACTGGGTTAAATTTTTGCAAAAAGAAAGCTGGTATCAACAGTATAAGCCGTTTCACAGTTCAGAGTTTGCATGTGCAGCCGAGGTCAAAGGTCAACCTAGTGAGGGCAGCTGACTGAGTTGTTGAAATATTGGCAGATAGCGTTGGACAGAACTTTTTTTTACCTTCAAATTGTATGTGATAGTAAACCTATATAATGATTTTCTTGTACCACTATGTTGTTGGTCTCAATTATGATCATGGTGTGTGCAAAAGTTTTACCCAAGCATCTCACCAACACAATCCATACATTGGTTTGAATTAATTGTTTTATCATGGTGCTGTTGGCCTACAAAACCCCTACATTATTTGTAGTCTACACAAAGAGGTGAGTCTACTTCACAGGAGACTTGGCTTCTAGTTCTCTCTTCTCCTGGCTCTTTGCTGCTGCTACATAGGAGAACACGCAGAGGACTGCATAGCAGATTTCATTTGCCTGGAAAACAAAGGGGAAAACATGCAAAATGTAGTTTAAAATGAGGCTTGATTTTTTTTTTACTGGAACCTGGAATATTGTGTCCATAATGTGAGACCTTTAGGGACCCAAAATTTTTAAGTGCCTATCCTATAATTAGATACATTGTAGGTGGTGGAAAAGCCAACAAGACATCTATCTTGGACTTAGAGATGTGCTACTAGGATATCATTGCCTAATATACTCTCCAAAGACTGAACAGAAATATTATGCAATGCCATATTATATTTGTAACGTAGCTTCTGTAGTTGATACATTGTATACGTACAGACATGTGAACACCATGCACCATAATCCAGCAATGAGCAACTCCCAGCACCATCATGGCATGATAAAATACCACTGGCTATCAAACCATCCCCCACAAGAAACTTCTGGAAGCTGTTTGTTGTTCTTAAATGCTTTTAGTTTTGACCAATTTGGGGACCTACCACCAGCAATGGTGACTGATATGGTGGCAAAAAGAGGTGCTTGCATGAGGTAAGGGCTGTCTCAAAATAAGCTTTGATTTCCTTTTAAAGGGAATTTGCAATGCCATTTGCAGAATCTTTGCAAATTTTGAGACTGCCTTTACCACAGCCTGTGCTGAAAGACTTGCGATGAACCAGCAGCTAGTTCTGAACTAGTAGCACCTTTTTGATCCACATACATGTAACTTGTAATGCTTCCCACTGCATGTTTTATCTCCTTTGCCTAAAGAGAGGAAGGAAGAGGATTTATGCATTGTACTGTTTACAAATTAAAGCACTACATTTATAAACTGTTTTAAGGCACAGAGGGAGTTGCTCAAAGCTGAATCCAACTTCAGACAAGACTAAAAAATTATTTTTGTCTCCGTGAACATTAAGTCTGGTAAAGCCACACCAGTGTAATCTCTTTGAAATGTTTTCTGGCTTTTTGCAAAATGATGGATAAAAAATAAAATTATATAATTTAAAAGAAGAAAGAGGAATCCTATCAAATGCATCCTAAATGACACCAAAGGCTACAATTAAAGTTACAAAAGCTGGTTTTCATTTTGAATTATTAAATGAGAAAAAACAGGACAACACAGACTTTCTTCAAATCCACATTACACATGTGATTTTCTTAATGTTTCACTCTTTCAAATCAGAAAAGCTGAAGTAGGAAATCCAATAAAGAACAGAGAAATTCAACTGGTGTGGCATTAAAAAAGATACCCAACTCTTTGAGTTATGCGAGTTTTCAACACTTGAAACTCAACTCACCATTGATGATTTGTATTTTCTAACAGTGACTTGTCTGGTCTGGGAATCTGCAAGGTACAAGATAAACATAGCAAAGACATAACACATGGTTAATGCAAATGAAGATGTTGATTAAATCACACAGCCCCGAATGTCTCTTGCTAGTCCCTTTAGAAAATTTGACATAACATGACCTCCTTTGGTCCATAGTGAAATGGTAAAATCCTTATTGATGTCAGCCCTAAAGCATTGGTTATTATGGCTTAACGGCCCTATAGGAGAAATACGAAATGCAAACAGTGCTCTAGAAATGGTAATTGCAGGTCGATGGCAGTGTATGCACAGTCAATTGTAGTTGCAATAGGCACTGAGGTACACATGTATGTTGTTTTTGCAATCTGTGTACTAAAAATGATAGATAAGGAATTGGATTGGGAACTTACAATCTTGCATTTCAAATCCTAGGCTGGTACATGTGTCTGTTCTACAAGTCATGTATTCAAGATTCAGTTTGATATTTGGCAAGGGAAGCCATTGGAGGTGCTTACTAGAGTCAGAATAGAGCATTTCCAGGCCAAAAATGGCACATCCTCCTACGCACGGTCCCAACGGCTAGCTGACTGCTCAGCCTATTGGGCCCTGCTATCCCAGGCCCTACCCCCAGGTATTATGATTGTCGCCACAAACTCGCCGCCCTGCTTATAAATATTAATGAGCTTACCCTTATATGGGCAGTCAGCCGTTGGAATATTAATGAGCTTACCCTTATATGGGCAGTCAGCCGTTGGGAATCGGGCGTAGGAGGATGGTGCTATGTAAGACGTAACATGATTGGCTGATAGCTTCCCAGCGGCCTTTCCGAGACAGCTTTCGACAACAAAAAGCCCAATACCTGGGGGTAGGGCCTGGGATAGCAGGGCCCAATAGGCTGAGCAGTCAGCTAGCCGTTGGGACCGTGCGTAGGAGGATGAAAATGGCAGTGTTACTTACCAAACTGTTCAAGAACGAAAACGCCCTTCTCCGTGTTGCACTTGCGGATGTCCTTCAGTTCAATGAAGGCCTGGAAGGCAGGGGAAAAGCAGTTAGTGCCCTGCAACTGGTGCTCAACAGCAAAGTTAACGCTACCCTCTTACAAGTTTCCCAGAGTTTAGGGTTCTCATCTCTTCTATTCGACATCAGACCAATTCAATATTATGGTTTAAGTATCATGATCAGAAAAAAGAAATTCAAATCGTGATCAAAATTTAGACCTGGGGTACAAACTTAACATTCCATAAAATATGATGCCAAAGTAAATCTTGGAGCTTTTCTACCAATCAAGTTTTTATTGGACATCTGTTGCTGTTCATCTGAACATTCTGCTTTTTGTACAGATTTCATGAATCTATTCTAAAGCAAGGATGATATGGCTTGGCTGTTTTCAGCCTCACAAACTTGTCACACTTCTGTCTTACTAGACTACTGTAATTTAAGCATGAGGATGACAGAACAAAGCCATGCAAATAATATTAGAATACAAAATGCATCTACTAAAAATGCAAATAATATTTACTATAATAGAGAAAGGCAGAGCAAGACTATGGCTCAAACAACTATAGAGCGTTTTCACATGATGTCATCACTGCGTGTGTGTGTGTGGCCATGTTGGTGTCTTATTTGCATTCCCATGAATCCCAGCTCAAGCGTTTTCGTACATCTAAATTTCTTCTGACCCTCTCAAATAACAACTGATACAAGTCAAGCTCAAAGTTACAGGAACACTAGAAAATACCCCAAAATTTGCAGAGGAAACAAATAATAAAATAATGTACATTGTTGTATCAATGTTGAGCCAATGACATGCAAATAGGGACACCAACATGGCCAACAACACCTGCCTGCTTCATTGATATGTAAAGTAGTGAAAACGCTCTTTTTTGAAAGAAAAATGCACATTTGTTAAAAGATGGGTTATGAATTGCACACGCACAATGCAATCACACACGTCATGACTCCAAAACTATTAGCATGCCAAACCCTGTTAGATAGACAACACATGCTATCTATTGAGCTATAGTATATCTAGTTGTTGTTCTTAGTGAATGTACAAGGATCTCTTCTGTACTATGCATTAAGCTAATAAGCATATTCACTCAACTTGGGCACCTGACAGGGCTGGACAATCTAAATTGCAAATGTATACTAAATTCTGAAACCTTGAATACAGTACAGCACACCTTTATTTAGCAATCCAAAATAATAATAGTGGTAATAATAACTTGGTTAATTTCTAAACACATTTTCAAAGTAAAAATTTGTTGACACCAGACACTAATTTTTTTGTCATGGGGTGTCATTTGATGTTTGGTAGGTGTCAGTCAAAGCTGTAGTCTGCACAGGGGTTGGTAAAATCGGAAGAAATAATCAGATTTTGGAGGTTCAACTTCCCACAAAAAACAAGAAAAGCCAGACAGGGAAAAACTACATGAAAATTTGATAGTGTCTTTTTTTCTTGTAGTGGCAGTGGTGGGTGATTTTGTTCTATTTTTCTTTTTACTTTTCTTCTTAAGTTTCCCTCTAAAATCATTGTTTCTAGGAATCTACATTTTTGAATAGGCTCTTGCTATGCATATTTAGATTTCCAGCCGTGACAACTCCCAGTCCTACTGACACTGTAAGCGTGATGGCACTGAATGTATACCTCCAGCTCCTATAGAGGCATGTGGGAGAGAAAGGAGAAAGAGGTTAGGGTCTGGGAGGGCGGGTATGGGGGAGCTTCACAATGCAAACTGGCACAGAGGGTCTACATGGGGTTCTACCACTGTAATTAATTTTGTGAGCATTCTGTGTTCATACTCGTTTTCTTGGGTAACTTCCTTACCCTCAAGAAATTATGAGAATTGACAGCTTGGGTTTGTGTGGTAGAGCCCCCATGCAGACCCTTGCACTGTACGGTGGGGTAGAGGGGGATGCGGCAATGACGAACATGTACGAGCACCATCTCACAAGGTTTGGCACAGGTGAAGCATGTCCCGTGTGAAATGTAGCCTTTTTTTTCAGGCTTGCAACATGCAACATTTAGCAATTTTATCTTGCTACAGTAGAACTGCTACAGTCAACTTACTTAGGCCATAACTCATTTAAATGTTGACGTATGGACGAGTCAAAAGCTCCTATCTAACTGAATTCTGAAGCAAAAAATACAGTGACATTTCTGCACTTACTTTTTTGCCACTACAGCATCATATCAAAAAGATAACACATCACTGTTTGTTTTAATGCTGACAATTATTACATCTTCAAGCTCTTCATGATAGCTAGGACAAAATGAATCCCTTTTCTTGTTTCTTGAAACATCAGAATTTTTCAAAGAATGAGTGCAACCAAACAAACAGTTATTACAAGATAATACCCACTGTGCAAAACTAAAAAAGTTTATCATGCTACTTATTGCACAGCCTAACTACATTACAAATTCAAATTTGGTGCAAAACGGCTAGCTTAGTGGGCTAAATGTTAAGTTTAAACATCAGGCTACAATTTCTCCAGATTTAACTTGTACTTGTACATGCAGCCTGATCTGTTTGATCTGAAGATGATCATAAGTCCTTGTAGCAATGAATAAGGTAAAATCCAGTATCTTGTCAACTGAGTTGTTGTGGATGGAAATGTCGGCATGAGCCATGACAGGTGGAAAAGACAGAGTGAGTGAGTGAGAGAGAAGGAGAGAGAGAGTGGGTGAGAGAGAGAGAGAGAGAAGCAGCGATGAGAAATCAGGAGATCTGAGAAGAAGTCACTTCCACAAGCAGATGAACATCCACAATGGTGCGTGACCAGACATCGGTCTTTCTTTGAAGAACAGCAAAAAAAAAAAACAGCCAAAAAACAAACACAAAACATCTGGCTCTTGGAATGGACATAACCAAGACTCAATAAACATTTCAATAGAATGTTATAGATTGTGTGTAACTAATAAGGAATCTTAGGAAGCAATGACCAATATTGCATCATCAGCTTCTGATGCATTGCTGTTGCTTATGCTTGGATACTTTGATACTTGCTGAGATCACAGTTTACATTTGTACATTTGTAAATTAGCCCAAAAATTCAAGAAAAACTACTTTTGACTGTAAGCAGAGACAAATCAAAAGAAGTAAAATGGTGCTAACAAAGTATAACTGTTGGAGAACTTTAGGAAGAGCATTATGTCCATGAGTTAATCTTTGAAATTAAGTTCTTCTGAAAGGTGATGTCTGGTACACACATGCTGCAATGGAATCAATCGTTGTAATGTAAGCAAGCATGTGGGAGAAAACATGTAAACGGAACATTCATCTAATGATGCTTAACTCATGCAGAACAAGCAAAAACACCAGGGCTCAAAATTCCTTCAAGTTAGAGTTCAAGGCAAAATGTCTCTTAGCATCCCAAGATATTCAGAGGGGATACAATTGCAACTGCCAGAACTGCAGTATTTGCATTCATTGTTTGATATTTTGTTTGTTTCACAGTATTCAAAAATAAACACAACAGTCCTGGAATGAGTTGTAAAAGGATGAATAAGTTATAAACAAAGGATACACAATCTATTCAGGACTTTGAATGACACAAAAATATCCATGTACAAGGAAACAAATATTGTGTTTCCTTAATACTAGTTCACCTTTATCCGTGGGGTAACCTACATCCATTGTTTTTGAAAACATGGTATTTAAGGATATCAAGACTTAGTCAACGGATGGTGGTTTAAAACTGCTATTATTGCGATTTGAAAGCACTGTCCACCTACTTGATATCCCTAAATACATTGTGTTAAAAAACAATAGATACAGGAACGCCACGAATAAGGGTGAGCTTGCGTTACAAAGCTTGCAGTCATTTTCTCGAAAAAAAGGCAGTTCTAGGCGTCATGATCAAACAGACTCAAAGCAGGAATTTTGAACCCTGTGTTTATCAAAACATCTGGCATAGAAGGGTAAATGGAGATAGGGAAATGTATCAATGACAACCGGTCACTTGTACTACAGGTATCTATGATTTAAAGATTACCAGGTTATTCAGAAAAACAGTCCGAGAGTCATACGGTACCACACAGTATACAGGCACAGAGGTCACTTCTTTAAATTTTCTATACACAGTCAAACACATCTTTAAAAATTGCAATCTTGCACAATTTTCCTTATCAATCATCTGGTACCAAAATGCTGTTTTAGGCTCTGAAAAAAATGTACCTTTTTGTCTGACCCTGTATAGGTATGTCACAAAAAAAAAAGACAGAGACACAAAAACTAAAATTTTGGGTTCACTGCAAACAAAATCTTGAGGAAAAAACATCTGCTTTGCTTCCCATGCTGACTCCATTGACTAACCATGGAAACAGGGTTCTAGCCAGCGTCTGTCCTTCCGTCCTTTGACGGAATTTTGCAGCTGGGTATGAATGAAAATTTTGCCAATTCCGTCCCCCGTGACAGACAAAAATTGGCTTGTAATGATATTAAACAAATGAAATCTTCCAAAGATCTCCAGAAATTCAGCACAGATACCATTGAACCAAGCTGAGTCTACCAGCAAAATTTGCCCCTCAAAATAACAGGTAATAGTGTTTCAGAGGGTCCAGGGGTCAAGATTTCAAAATTTTTCTGTTTCCCCTAGGAAACCTTGCACCTTTTGCGCTCGACAAGATTTCCATTCAAAATCCAGGGGACGAAAAAAAATTTCCGGCTGGCTAGAACACTGGATGGAAAAACTGCTGATCTTCTCTTACCTTAACAGCTGAACGGCCCTTCCCTCGTTATTGCAAGGGAACAAGGAGGAGGGCAGCGTTTTATTCAGAGCACAGGCAACCCACAAGGGAGGCCAGATTGTCACTACACAGCATGATATCTTAAAGTATATTTAGGCCCTTTTTCTCCTGGACAGTGATGCTTGAGCAACTGTTGAATGAGTCAAATTGGATTGATTTGCGATTGGAAATCTTCGACTTTACAAATTGAGCTATGACCATGACTATGACCATGACATTGTAAATTAAGGTACGTAACGATTTGTAAGACAACAAAATGCAAAACTGTGCAACATCTGTGACTCAAATTTGTTTGAACTACTGTAGATGATGTGACTTTTTTTGTTGCTCAATTGTTGCTTGATGGTCACTCAGTGAAAAGGGGTATCACTTGGAAAATCACTCACAGTTTAGAGCTCAATTTGAATCAGAACAAAAAGTCTTTCCATGCCTTGTGACAGAGCTATATCAAATGACTGTATCTCGAAGAAATTTGTACTAGGTTTTGCAGAACATAACAGAACAAATTTGAACTTGAATTTTGACCTTATATCATGCCATGAGACAACCAAACACCTCCCTATATATCCCTGCATATCAACTGTAAGTTTTAAATCCAGAAGATTATTTGAGCACCAGTCGGTTGAGCAGTTTTGGCAACTGGTACCAACTTCACTTCAAAGGTATAAGTGCAATCCAGCCGCCATGTACCCCTCTTTGCCAACACGTGTCATGACACCAGGTACACACTACAGACCTTTCTATGTACCCTCCAGTTTTGGGCAACGAATATCTGGTGGAAGTGCAGAGAAATGCAGGCCCTTTAGTTAGAACTTAGCTGACAGCAGAAATGAGGCGAGGGTAGAGAAGGATAAAACTCTGCCACCACATTTCAACAGTCCCTCTATGCATAGTCCAGGTGTAAAAAAATAGTGAAAAACACAACATCTACACATTCAATTATAAAGTCTTTGCAAAATGGTAAATAAATTTGCTTGGCATAGCTTTTTGAAAATGCAACAAATTTTGCTTCACGATAACATTCAAGTTGATGTTGTTACAGCTCTCAAAGTCGATTCACATTCAATTTGAAGGTTTTCCTGTAATATTTGCATCACAAAGGTAGGGTAACTTAGGTCTGCCTGTCTCTCACTTCTCTTCATGATCCTTTATCATCTCTTCCTGCTATGGTCCAATCCAAGTACATGTGAGTTTCATAATCACCAAACACAACAATTCCAACTGAACCTCCAAAGTGTGGTACTTGTAAATTGCAGGTATTTGAACAGTTAAGGGCGCATCTGATCAGCTTGGCACAATGTTAAGGGTTCAGAACCTTAACACTTGACTACAAGTTCTGTGTTCGATCCCTGTCATGCATCAGTGCCGAGCACTTGGGAAAGGGATAACACAATTTACCTGTCTTGACGGTGGAGTAATGCCTTGCGGCTAAATTGTCAAAAGTGTTCAATGTTTTATTCGGTAAGGACCTTGCGGGCAACACAAGTACACCCGAACTTCGTCCTTATGACATTAGGCTTGTCAACAAAAGTGCGCCAAATCACAGACTTGGAGAGCTGATGTACCATGCACCTAAGTGTGCATTTGCCACCAAAAGCTGTAAATTTGTTTTAAATCTATTTTTGTTCCGCTCTTTGTTTGCACTCTTTTGTGGTTCAGTTGGATCGATTGACTTGACTTTGTTTCATCCAGCTGGATGAGCAATTACAGCAACAATGTCTCTCTTCTTCTTGCCACAAAGTAACACCATATGTAAGTGCATCAAGGCATACACTCAACAACAATTATGGATCACAAGCATCAGTTTGTCTATGCAACAAAATATTTTAAACAGATATTTATCACAACCTTGCAAAGGACTCTTCTTTCCAGATGTTCTTGCTGTCAGTCTCTTACTTACAGTATCTTACAGTATCTACAAAAGTCACATCAATGCAAAAGAACAAAATTTCTCTTCATACACCTTCCTAACGTTGTGTAAGATTGTACTACAGCAATGAACGCACCTGGGTGTGGATGAACTTGAGGTTGATGCCCTCGAGGGTGACCTGCAGCAGACCCCCCTCCCCTGTCTGCATGTCCTGGATGGGGAACTCTCCTCCCAGCTCTGGACCTGGGCAGGTTCACAACATCTTACAATTAGGCCATAATACGGCTGGGTACCGGTACAGAAAATTCAGGTCCAGGTCCGGTTCAGGTCCAGAGGATCAGGTCCAGGTCCGGACCTGAACCTGATTCAGTGTGTGAAAACTTGTGAATGGACGATACTCAAAACAATGGTCCATTTCGCTACAAAGAAATCTGTTTTGTGTACTATTTGACTCCCACTAGCATTTTAAAACCCTACAAAGCTAACTGCCTCTGTACGCTTGACTGTAATATTCACAACACTTTACAGTCAGTACAAACATAGGGGAGTAAGCTTCCTTGCTGTTTCAGTTGCAGGGTATATTACAGTATAGAAGCCAGATAATTGCACAACGGATTAACACACACTTCTGTTGAATGCACAGAGTCCCAAAATCCCAAACAGGTGCGGTCCGGCTAGATAATTTTGCATTATTGCACCAGCCAAGATAACTGCATGGAATTCATTGGCAAATAGGCAGTGCAATCAAGAAGCTTCAACTGTATGATGCTAGCGCTTTCTCTTTTAACTTCCATGAGAGACCCCCATTTTACATCCCTTCTGAAAAACGGGTGAAGCCCCAACCAAGATGTCTTAACCCAGGGTTGAGCCAGAGTCTTCCAGTTACCAGCCAATTGGTATTAGGAGCTCAACTGTGAGGCTGCTACCAGTTGCACAATAGAGCCATTAGGAGGTAACATTAATTTACTGCATCATAGAAATTCTTGATATTACTAACTCAAAGGTGATGTCTGTGACCAGAGTAAGCTGCAGATTGTGCAATAAAAAAAAAACATTAAGCATTGAACTTCAAGTTTATGATGCTTAACATTTTATATAGATTCAAGATTCTGAGGAGTGACAAAAACTGTTTGGGTCTGCACCGGTCATTCTTGCATCATATTTTGCAATGATTACTAAAATTTGTACACAGCTTTAGTTGCTGTATTTTTAGATGCAATCTTTTGGATGGGAACACACATGAATGAAAAGATTTGACTGGCTTTATTAATAACTGTCACATGTTTAATAACTGTCACATGACATGTGTATTAACATCACAATCACTATGTCACAATCACTTACACTAGTCTACCAGCTGTCTGGTCAAGTCTTAAACCATTGTCAACCCTTCTATGTACAGTTGGTCTAGTAGTTAAAGTAGTTCAGAGACAATCACTCTACCACCACAAACTTAATCCCTAAAAAGTTCAAATTACACCTTAAAGACCCACGGAAACATATCTTGAACCCATTTAGTGGCTTGTACGAAGAAGTTTTTTTTTCAAGCTTGTTAAATCTCCTTGCTCCCAAGGAATGACAGCCCTCCACCGTGTTACTGTCCCCAACCCAGTGAGCTGCATGAGTAACAACTGACCAGCCTTCCTCCTGGTGTGCACATCTTCCATGGGCAGCTCCCCTATCAGCCTGGCTAGAAGGCTGTACCCTAAACAGGCCAAGTTTCCTGGTCAATCACTCAGTTACCTTTTTTCTAGTAGTCTATCAAAGACAAGGCTGATTTTCTGCATTTACTACTGTAACACATTCTCCTTTGCAGAGGAACCGCAGTCATGTTGAAACTCCTTGTGGTCACCTCTGCTGTCTGGAGCACTCAGATCAGTTACTGACTGCCCTGCTTATAAATATTAATGAGCGTACCCGTATATGGGTATCAGCCAATCAGCGCCCAATCAGGCCTTTGCGAGATGCCTTTCGAAAACAAAAAGGCCAAGAAAGGCCTATTCTCTGATTGGCTGACAGCTGGTTTGTGGCGATGCTCACAGTAACCATTGGTGGGCCTCCAGACAGCAGGGCCCCAAAGCAACAGGCAGTCAGCTAGTGCCGTTGGGGACTGTGCGTAGGAGGATTCTGTAACAGTACTAGACTGATTCCAGGTTAGGATCAAGGGGTTTTTTTGAAGAGTCTTGTCCTGAATCAAAAATGTAACTGCTCTGTAACTTTCAGTTGTACAGTTCCACAAGTCACAATTGCACTTACCCAAGGTGCAAGTCATCCAATTCGTGGCAAGAAACAATGAATGGAGTGGAGTTATTCCTTCTCCCAAGAAGAGATTTTAGTGCTTTAGTAGATTAGTTGGGAAAGCACCAGAGAGAGAACTTTAGTTTTAAGGCAGGAAAGTAGAAAGTTCTTTGAAGTGATTTTGTTATCACACTGATCTTGGCTAAAAAATTTTAATTACATGCAAATGTCTTAAATTAGGGTGTTAGTAACTGAATGTTAACAATCATTTTATTTGCCACTCATTTAACAGACCCATTGCTTGTCCTTTCCAACTTCTTTAACAGGCTATTTACCTACTACTTTAAACTGTTCTGTTTATTCTTAATGGTTTCAAGGATTCAGCTAGGTGCTGATTCAAGTTGGATAACATTGCTGGAAAGGAGTGTAGAAGTACTACTGATTCATGAAGGACATTCTTTAAACCATCAAAGATGTAAAATCTCATAGACATTTGTTGAATACTATTATGGTTACCTAAAATGGAAAATGAATCTTAAAGATATGTTGGACGACTTTCTTACCTGGTTTCTTCCCATTCTGCTTAGCGGCAGCCTTCTCCATGCTATCCTTCACACAGAAGTAGAGCTCCTTGCACTGAGGGTGAACACATAAAGTTAACTCTTTACAACAAGTCTGACATATCATGCTAGTTGCACAGATGAACATTGATCTCTTCCTCTATCAATCCCTTTCCTCCATAGCCTTGGACATATCTTCCACTGAGCGTCTTCGCAAGGCTGGTGTAGATACTATATTTTAAAACTTAAAAGTTTTACATGGTCTTCCTATGCTTGCACGTCCATGTTTTGGTAGCCATAGAACATCAAGTGTAATCTCTCCTTTACGCTACAATCACTCTACCATGCTACTTACAACAAGTCTGACATATTGTACCAATGTTGTAATTTTTGTAGTGATTGCTAATTATGTTTGCGTTAAAACTTTTAGCAAGAAAGTGCTCTTTCGACAACTGCCCAATAAAAATTGCTTTAACCACAAACTCAAAACCATTGCAAAGTCCCTACTGCAAATTAAACTCTCCGTGAACTTAAAGTTAAGGCAATTATAGTTCATATATATAGCACAAAAACTTCCATAAGGAGACCAACCTTCTTGGTGTAAAACTTGTTGAGCTGTGTCTGGTTGTCCTTCTTCCTCCAGAGGCACAGCACCTTGGTTTTGGGGCAGTAGGTCATGTTGATGAGCTTCTCGTACCACCATCTCTCCTGGATCTGGCCGTTCCCGGTCCTCAATACAATGGCATCGTCACACACCTGGTGAGGGGGGGGGGGATATGTTGATTTTGGTACTGACATAACATTGGTATTGTATGGGCAGGTGTGGCAACAAAAATCAACAGAGAGACCCACTGAAACTTATGAGGAAAGCCATATGTAGAGAGATAATAGGCTGTAAAGGGTATCTGTTAGACAGAAGCTGCTGTGATATGCTGAAGGGCAGTTAAACCAGCATTACAGATACCGATATAGAAGCTGGTGCATCACACTGAAGGGTAGGTATACCAGCTATATACACAGCTATACAGATACATTATACAAAAGCTGAACCCGATATATAACACTGAATGGTGTCTATACCCGGTATGCAGATAGAGAATACACTCAGAAGCTGGATAGGTGTGTTACATCAAAGTCAGTTATACCGGCTATACAGATACAGATATATGCCTACCTCCATGAAGAGCAGGTCTCCCCGTGTGTCGGTGCCTGCATGGACCACAAACGTCTGTTTCCTCATGTACCTGCTGCTGTAGGGCTTCAGGTCAATGTCATTTCCATGCTGTAAATGAAAAACACAAATTCTTTCAACACAACAAATCACTTGAATCTCATGTATTAATGTACTACATGTATATACTACAGAAAGACTAGCTGAACTAATTGTGGATCTAAACAGAGGTACATGTATAACACTTAGAACTCAGTATTTAGTAAAGTATGGTAGTTAAACACATACAAAACTACCAGCAGATTTGGCCCCTGCTGCAATGACTTGAACAAAGCTGTGTGACCCAAGGGCTTTGAACAAGAACTGGGGGCTGCCATGAGGCTAGTTTCAGAATCATAGAATGGTAACGGCAGTTTCTTCACCATGGAATGCTAACATCAATTTCATCACCATGGAATACTAACTAACATCAGTTTCAGCATCATGGAACGCTAACATCAGTTTCAGCACCATTGAATGCTAACAATAGTTTCAGCACCATGGAATGCCAACATCAGTTTCAGCACCATGGAATACTAACATCAGTTTCAGCACCATGGAATACTAACATCAGTTTCAGCACCATGGAATGCAACCAGCAGATTCAGCACCATGGAATGCTAACATCAGTTTCAGCACCATGGAATGCTAACAGCAGTTTCAGCACCATGGAATGCTAACATCAGTTTCAGCACCATGGAATGCTAACATCAGTTTCAGCACCATGGAATGCTAACAGCAGTTTCAGCACCATGGAATGCTAACAGCAGTTTGAGCACCATGGAATGCTAACATCAGTTTCAGCACCATGGAATGCTAACAGCAGTTTCAGCACTATGGAATGCTAACATCAGTTTCAGCACCATGGAATTCTAACATCAGTTTCATCACCATGGAATGCTAACATCAGTTTCATCACCATGGAATGCTAACATCAGTTTCATCACCATGGAATGCTAACATCAGTTTCATCACCCTGGAATGTGAACATCAGTTTCAGCACCATGGAATGCTAACATCAGTTTCATCACCATGGAATGCTAACATCAGTTTCATCACCATGTAATTCTAACATCAGTTTCAGCACCATGGAATGCTAACATCAGTTTCAGCACCATGGAAATGTAAATGCTAGTTATAGCACCATTAGTAAGTATCCAACAAGGCTGTCTCCATTTTTTGCCCATCTCACTCATAAAAAATTGGGAGTCCATGTTGCTGATTTTCCTGGATAAATATGTCATTTTAAGCTTATCAAAGTACATTTTCTACAGTTTATTATTTTCTGTTCCAATATGCAAATTTCCATCCTGGGACAGAAGGACGGGTCCTGGACACAGCCCAGGTAGCAGAAAAGTGAAAGGAAGTGAATTAGTCAGCCAAACAGTGAAGTTCTCCTCACCAAGTTGTTGATCTGATCGAGCACGTCCATGACATCCTGGCTGTACAGCAGCCCGATGTGGGACTTCCCCAGCAGCCTCCGAATCTTCCGACGACACTCGTTCTTACTCACCTGAAAAACAGTGGAAAGACATACGGGTCATGTAATACTGAAGAAATGTTGTAAAAACACTGTTGTTTTTCAACGTTGTAGTGTCTTGTGGCACATAACTGGTCAGCAATTTTCCTTCCTGTTTCAGTAGCAAGGTATATTTTTACAGGGGAAAGACTGCTAGTCCATTCCCTTTAATGTGCTTGAGGCACATCATCATACAGGGCCTAGGGACCAACATTTTATGTCTTTTCTGAAAGGCAGTCTTTTGAGGCATGCTGGCATGGGGCAGTTGTAATATCAGTAATGACATTTTTTGCTCAATTGAAATATCCTTATGATTCAGGATTATTGGTTCAGTACTAATGTCCAATGATCTAACATTTTGAAAGTAGATTTCCACCATTTGGACATAGTTTGACGTAGATTTCTACTTTCTAATGACCATTGGCATCATTATCATCATGAAACAGACATCCAAAAAGAAAGAATACAAATGATCATATTCTGATTTAATTACACTACTTTGCAAGCATTTTATCTACAAGAATGGGCGAGGTGCAACAGTAACAAACTAAAGCAACCCTTACATATACCCATTTGTGTTGAGTTTGCGACATTCTTACAGCACCACTGCTACTAATCAAGTTTAGAAAGGACTTTTCTAGTCTGTACATGTAGATATCTACTATTTGTTGTTGTTTTGTAGATCTTTATGCACTCATCTCTCCCTGAAGTCTGAATCATCACCGAACATACCTGCATGGAGACCATGTAGGCCACCAAGTTGAACAACTGAGTTGACAGTAGTTTGTCCTCATCTTCTTCCAGACGTTTTCTGTCCTCAGCACTCATGGCCTTGTACCTGGGAAGGCACATTTCACAGTATTAAAACAGTGATGACAACTGAAGTTTTATGAACTTATATCAACACTCTGCAAGACTATGAGTGTTAAACCACAATCATGTCAATAATACATGTACCATCCTGAAAGTTTATAAAGTCTGTCTGAACTGTCACTCATGTCTGCAGATACTGTAGATATATTTAAGCCTTCCTCTTCCTGAGATGCATAGCAGCAATGGTCTGAAGGATATGCATGAGACTGTATCTGTCTGATTTGTCATCAGAAATTAATCTTCTAGTGCAATGGCCGAGTGTTCGCCTTGCATTCGGTAGGTTGTTGTTTATTGTTGTCTTTTAAGAAACCTTTTAGCCCTTACGGGCTAATCTTCCAAGGTTCAAACAATCAACATGAATGTACACCATACATTTGAAAAAATTCAACAATCAACAATCAAAGTATTACAATAGAGGTCGTGAGTTTGATCCCCTGTCGAGTCATTCCAAAGACTTTAGAAATGGTACATGCTGCTTTCTCTGCTTGGCAATCAGCACTAATGAAGAAGAGTATTGGGAAGAAGTGATCTCTTCATTAATTCCCTGGAGGCCAAGGCGAAAGACACACTCCAGCAACCATCTCCAGAGACACTGGGATTGACAATGGGGACTTGGCAGCAGCAATGAAAGATCGAGTGCTATGGAGAGACGTGCGTCGTCTTGCCCCGACCGCCAGGGACGACAGATGAAGCATCTGTTACAGATGCACAGGCAACTTGTGACTATTTGACTGACCTGTCAATCATGTCAGCGGGAGCCTGGTCCATGCCGACCAGCTCCCTCTCCAGAGCCACCAGGTCCAGGAACCCGTCCTCCCAAAACCATAGGTTTTCTCACAAGTCAGGAAATAACTACTGTCCTACTGACCTGTCAATCATGTCCGCGGGAGCCTGGTCCATGCCCACCAGCTCCCTCTCCTGAGCCACCAGGTCCAGGAACCCATCCTCCCAGAACTGCATGTTCTCCCACAGCGCAGACCGCTCCTTTCCTGTAACGCACGGAGGTTACCAATGTTGCCGTGGAAACAAACTATACCACCATATACATGTATATAGTATAGGACGTCGGCAGTACAGAGCTGCTATGGCAACAAGCTTTTCCACCAAATCCACACATGTAGAAAATAGTGACTTAACCATTCAACAAGCAATTACTTATATATTAAGATGTTATGGTTTCAGCCAAGATTGAAATTTGACAGTACAACTTTTCTCACAGTGCAGAATGCTCCTTTCCCAAAAAGCAGGGAGGTCAACAGAGCTGCCATGGCAACAGACTTTTCCATCAGAATATACATGTAGGATAGTGACTTCATCAAGCAGTTACTTTTAAGATGTCAATGCTTTTAGCCAAGATTGAAAGTTGAAATATCCTCTTTAATTTGTAATTGTATACCTGATATCAGTCCTACAGCTTCAGCAATGGCTGAAAAGTACTATATGAGAATGACAGTCCCTGTCACATACATGTAAATGTAGCCTAGGGCACATACTATATGTAAGCTGACTCAGGTCTGTTGTAATACCCCCCTCACATTAGGCGCGATTCGATCGGACGACGAGTCTGCGAGCTCTAAATTACGAGGAGGCATGACCCTGACGGGAAGGGGAAACTCTGCCATTTCTTCGTCGGCATCAGGGTCATGCCTCCTCGTAAATTAGAGCTCGCAGACTCGTCGTCCGATCGAATCGCGCCTAATGTGATGGGGGTATAAAGCAATTTTTGCATGAGTCTAGTTTCTCCTGATTTTAGCTGCCTGATCAGTGTGCCATTTAGGTAATCAACGTAGTGCACATCTACCTGTACATAATTATAATGTAGGAACTTGGCTGCTTAAAGCTACATGAATGTACATGTACATGTAATATGCACTTTACAAACGCCATACATCATTCTGTGCCAATTTCAAAGATCAATCTTGGCTGGAAACCACCTAGCCAGGCAAGACAACATGCCTTTCAAAGTAGGACATGCATTGGTTTATACATAAAACACACACATCTTGGTAAGAACGCTGCTTCTGGTCAGACCGGGTGCATTCCAAACCTGCATGCTGAGTCTGATGCTGACTGTGACTCTTGCATTACTCGAGTGAGGCGAGAATTATTTACACACATCAGGAACAACACAAAAACAGGTCCGCAGCCATGCACTCTGTCAGAATGAAACTGGGAAGGGGACGAATATTCATATTCGTAATGTCTCTGTTACATGTATACTAACAGCAATTTCAGCAATATGGACATGTCTCTGTTACAGGTAATTTCTCTGTGAGAGTAGACCAGTATCACCGAATGGGTGGTCATCTTAGCCAGACAAGGGGGCCAATATCCAATTGTGTAATGTCTGAGACTGTTATGTCAGGATGTCTTCATTTCTCTGTAAGAGTAGACCAGTATTGCAGAATTTGGGTGGTCTGCTTGCCAGGTTTGATTGAACATACAGAATGCTTCTAAAATGTATACATTGCCAACTGAATATCTTAACACAGTAGTAGCCGGTTAATTGCACACCGCATTTGCCAGCGTATTTCGTGCAATTGTCCAGGTGCTGCAACAGATTGTGAAGTTTTCCAGCTGGATTGCACGGATTTGGGGACTCCATGCAATTAACACAAGTGTGCGATAATCCGATGTGCTTCTACTATATGTTTTTTGCCCTTTATTGAGATCTTCAATGATTCTTTTGAAATATGAAAACCTTTTTTTTTGCACTCTGAGGTTTTACCACAGACTGACACTGACAGGCCAGTAAAGGCATTACCCATTTACGTAAAACTTAAATAATTGCTCAACCAAATTCCCGCAACTTTGACAAAGGCTCTCCCCTGGCAGTTTCACAATGACAGATGCACACCTCTACATTCTACCACAACAGTGTAGACAGTAGATAGAATTAGAAATGTATAGACCCACACAAATGTACATGTATATAACATACATTACAAGTGAGCCTGTATAAATGGTCACTATGTATTTACCGTTGCCCCACACAGTCTGAGTGACTGTTTGCTGTATGTCAGACACAGCGGTAATGCCTGTCATGCCAACCGACTTGACAAAAGGCACTAGGAAACACAATACACAACATCAAACACACTGCAGGTTATGCCACACCGATCCCGCCGCTCGATTCACACATTTCTTGTGCAAAATTGCATAGAAATCAAATTTGTACCAGGGTTGGACAAGTCCACTAGCCCGATTGTCCCAGGCAAGTGAAAATGCTTTTCGGGCAAGTGCATGTCCAACCCCATTTGCCCGATCGAGCAAGGTTTTTCCATGGGTGAGATTTTGATACACTTACAGTAACTTTTCACAGTCATGGTGTCAAGCATTGGTAAACACAGAAAAACAGTCAATGATAAAATAATTCCATTGTTGGAAGTGAAAATACACAGAAAAAATGTCATTTGAATTCTGGGCAAGTGCAAAGTTGGTTTGGGCAAGTGGATTTTTTGTGTACTTGCCCGATAGGACAAGTGAAATGTTGAAAACTTGTCCAACTCTGTGTACATGTACGACTCAAAGTTGCATGGGAACCATTCAGTAGTAGGAAGTTGACAAAACTACATTCTTGAATAAACAAAAGTATTTTTCATTGTTACCTTTTATGCAGTCATGCACAATCAGAAAAACAAAAGGACAAACTTCACTTTTAATAGATGTTCAACCAGAAAATACTAAAATGCTCCAAGATGTAATTTGTATGAGGGTTCTGAAAAGAATCAGGGGCTAAGCCTTGAAATCTGTGAACCGAGTAGAAGAATCTGTGTGGCCATGGCAAAAATTAGCTTAACCCCAACTTAGTTCAGCCTGCCATCATGCTTCAGTTAGCAAAATCAGGAAACAGCCAAAGCCCCCGTAAAAAGCATCTAATACTAAGTATAAAAAATGCAGCACTCGGACCATGCATCCCTGCAGATATAAAAATTATACAACAAATTCCAGTGCTTGAACAACCTTTCAAGTGGAAATAAATAAGACAGACAATGCCTCATTATGACTTTTGTACATTCCAAAAGAAATAGCCTGATACATTTGCACTCCTTTTCCCTTTCGATGAAATTTTCTTACTTATGCCACAGTGATTTTCAACACTTTTGTCTTCACTTTCCTTTTCCTAATTATAAACAATTTATGTACAACAGGTCATAGTCAAAAGGCACTGTCTGTTCATTTAGTTTCCAATTCAAGTTCAACGATTCCACAGTACAACACTGGACCCACTCAGTGCACAGGACAAGCAACAACTTATGAGAACAAGCAACAACTTATGAGCACCACAGACTGCATACAGACAATGCCAGACTGAGTGTAGAAAACACAATGAGGACTGGAGGGAATGAATTTACCATGCAACAACTCAATGCTGTAACAACTGCACACAGGGATAGTACACAGGATGAGAGGGAGCAAAAACTAAAACAATTTTCAGATTTCAGGACAACTTTGGACAGCGTTATAGCAAAAGATTTCACTAGGAACATCAGCATGCCTCATTTTGTCCATCTATTTGTAATTGTCTTCAATAATGGCAAAATATAAAATGTATTGAAGAAAACAGTCGTAAATAGCCAAGCTTCCAAACCACGAATATCAAGCAATCAGAAAATTTATATCACTGTCACTGCAAACATCTGCACAGTAGAGTCTAATTTAAAGTGTTTGATCTAAAATACAAAATTCAAGACTACATGTCGTTAACCCTTAGCTAGAAGTGCAACATGTATATAGCAAGGCATGAAACTTGGTCCATGTGCTAAACAAGGCAATAAAATGAGAATAATAGTGAACAATTCAATATACATGCAAGTGCACTCTTGTCAATACATGTAGCAGAGGCTTTTTTTCACAAATATATTTTTGTTTTCTGTCAGTTGATTTCACAATAAAAGTTGAACAGAACTGAATTTTGGTTAACTTTTTGCCTGAAAGCTCAACATGATATTCTATATTAACCATGGCTGAACTAAAGCCAAAAACAAGATTCGTTGTTAAGCAAGTTGTACAAGAGAAAGGTATAAAAGCATACCAAACTAGCTAGAGAGTGGAAATCCATTGAACAAAGGTGTGATAAGTTGACATGATAAGACTCGAAACAAAAGACAAGAAAACTGCTGAAGGACTGAAGAACATGCTGGTCATTCTCTGTTATTAGTGTAAGGATATTATATGGAAAACACCTAGCTAGAACACCCCTACGAATGAACAGTGGTACAGACAACACAGCACGCCACACAAGGACTGTACCATCAGGGGTGAGGATCGTGGGGGTGGAAATTTCACTGTCCTCGTCCCAGAACGGAATCTGGTCCCAGATGCTGGTACGTTCCAGGCCTACGGTACGGTACGGTGTTGCCATAGGGACAGAGGTTCCGTTTTGTGTTGCCACGGCAACGTGACATTCCGTTTTAAGTGTTGAATGGAAGGCATGCGGGGAAGACAGAGAAGAAACACACACAAAAAATGGGTTAGGCCACACAGATTAGATTCTGTGATCACCACAACCAACTTTCACAACAAACAGCTTTCTCACTTTAGCCTGAAATCCAGCCTGTTTGTGCTTTGGTCTCTCCCCTAAGGTACGCTTCCTGCCAACACATCTGGTGTTTGTTACCATTTTAACAATTGGCATTTCCGTATTCGCAGAGATTTTACGCGAGATTTCTGATTGGCTGGTTTAAGTGCTCCATTGAACAGGCGTTCTATTATCATCAACGACTCATCTTCTTCGAGACTATTGGAATGATCTGATAAATCAAACTCTTGCCATACTCAGTTGGCAAGAGCGCTATTCAAACATCCTTTCCGAGAAAAGCCTCTAAGGTCTTTGTTTGCTCGTTTTAGTGAAGAAATTCCGTTATGTTGATCAATGCGGCGGCCATGTTCAACTTGATGATAATGGAACGCCTGTTCGAATGAGCGCTTGAACGGTTCATAATTCAGCCAATCAGAAATCTCTCATAAAATCTCTGCAAATATTGAAATGCCGATCGTTCAGATGGTAACGAACACCAGACGTGTTGGCAGGAAGCGTACCTTCGAGGAGCAACTAAAGCACAACACGGCTGGATTCCAGGCTATTCTCACTTAACATGAAAGTTCATCTGTGTTGGTAGAAAGCATTATGGAACAAGTTGAACTGTAATCTTCAACACATTAAAACCTGGACTTACCCAAATTATTGACTGAACAAATCCAATCCAAGGAATGAACAATCCACTGCTGCTGTGATGTCACATTATGCAGATAGGACATGTGACTAAGTGAGCAGTGGATCATAAGTTGCAGGAAGTGGAAGTTTACAGTCGAAAATTAGTAAGTCCAATTTTTTGGTCTGAAAATTAAAGTTCGACTCGTTCCTGAAAGCCTTCTCATTTTATTAGAACATTACAAACTGTAAGTTTCAAAATGTTCACAGCAACAGATGCTGGTGGTCAATGCTGGCAACTTTTGTTAATCGAACCTAGTCTCTGCCAGATCTTTCAACATACAAAATGAGACTATACTGTAGTGCTAAATGTATGAAGCCAAAAAAGATAGTTAAGGCTTCTCTCAATGTTACTAAAAATCATCAACCTGAGGTCTCTTGTTCCTAACGTTTATGGGCAACAAGGTATACGTATGTAAAACAGAGGACTGAACCAAAACCATACATGACTGTACGACTTGACATGAAGCTTGAGAAGGACAATATAGAGGTAAGAAGCAACAGACGAGGCGCTGTGCAGTGAAATACTGCACCAGAAGCAACAACTATATGACATATAAACATCAACACAACCTAACAAGTGACAACAGAGTACCTACTGAAAGAAGAACAAACTGAGTGAATAACAACAAGGGAAAACTAGACGCAAAGTAAGTCACCAAGGATGGGCAGTTGGCCTAAGTAAGTAAGTAATAACGGAATATCAGTCACTGCAACATTCAATATCATTTATTAGTACTAGACAATATTCATGATTTAATAAAAACACTGCAGAAACAGAAAGAAACTAGAAACTACGTACAAATAGATATCAAGAGTAGTTAATCTATAAAATGTAATAGAACATCATCAGCAAGCATACACCTTCATGTTTCAACAGTATGTTTTAATGCTTGCTTAACTATGTGTTTGACATCTGTCGGTGATACATGTACTAATAATTTTCATACTCAAATCTTCAGAATGCTTCAACTACACGTAAGACCTATGGTTTTCATCACCATTGGCTTCGACTATTCAGTGTAGATGTGCATGTAGATATAGTGACAGTTTAGTAAGATACTATGGAACATGACTTACCTATAAGACCCTCAAAGATATAGTGCCTCTCGATGCCGTCCTGTGTGGACCCGGCTGTGCTGATGAGGTGACCGTTTCTGTAGCGGAACCCTTTACTCAGGGTGCTCTTGCTGTGCCACGTGGTGGTCGGCGCTCTTCGGCTGGGAGACATTTGCTGAAAACACAATTACATGTATCATAAACAAACTCAGGGTGCTCTTACTGTGCCACGCGGTGGTTGGCACTCTCCGGCTGGGCGACATTTGCTGGAAACACAATTACATGTATCATAAACAAACTCAGGGTGCTCTTGCTGTGCCACGTGGTGGTCGGCGCTCTTCGGCTGGGAGACATTTGCTGGAAACACATTTACATGTTCAAATAAGAATCTATAGAGTAGATATACAGATCCTCACTGTGACTTTTGTTTTGAAAAGAACCTGAGTGTTGTTTATGAGACCTATGTTATCAGCAAGTACAAGTCTGACATAACATTCTGGCTTTGTTTCACATTATGACTGTGTTTTCACTTCTTCTGTTACAGTATTAGATCAATGTTACTATATAGCTAGTTGTCTAGCATAATTTACTTAAGATGGCCTTACATTTTACCCATTGCAATTGTGGTGCAATAAACATTGACTTGGCTTGTTGTCATGGAGGCTCATCTATGTTGGTAGTAGTAATAGTACAAGTCAACTTTCTTCCAACACAAAGGTATACGGATCAAATTTTCAACGATCACTGTCGCCTTTAATCAATGTCTTATCTTGCAAACCCCGTTTGTTATCCACAGACTTTATGGAAGACCAGAAAAAAACTCAATCTGTCACGTTTCAAATTATTGTTTTAAAGTACATTAATTTACAGCACAGACATTCTGGAAAACAATGAAAGAGGAAGAGGGATCAATGTGGCAGATGGAAAGCATTGTTATAAGAACGTAGGTAAGTATTGGCATTATATTTATAGCCCTTTTTTTCAACAAAATCTGCAATTCTGGAGCTTACCCCTCCTGTTCTCTCTATCTCGCTGTCTGACACGGCTGCCCGTATGGAGTGGTGGTTGATTCTCTGTGGCCACAGGTTCTCATTGCTGGCTGTGCTGTAGTCACTGTCATTAGCAAGAGTCTCTGAACTGGAAAAATATCAATGTTTATGATAAACAAAACTCTTGAAAGCTTACATCCAGAAACAGCTTTTAAATTAAAACATGCAGCTTTCCTTTATTCAGCTTTAGGTAAAGAACTACTACATAAAGTAGTGGTAACTGAGACAAATGTACCATATTGCTAAAGAGCAGAAAAGTTTTCTGGTTTATACATGTACATTACTTTTATATATTCATGATAATAATACAATGTATTTGAATGCACAAACAAACTAAAATCTGTCTTTGAGGTAATTGAACTACTTTCAAAAACTTACAAGCTTATTTGATCATCAATATTATTTTGCCTCTTTACCCAGGTAGAAAAGTCAGAGTTAGAATGACATAAAACAAACTACCGAGCTTTGATGACTGAAAACCTCACCTGTTGCTAACAAGAGTGCTGGACTCTGAGACGGTATCAGAGTCAACACTGTTGTTTTTGTTCATTTTTCTTCTCTGCTTGATGTACAGCAGGTCCTCTGCTGACTTGATGTCTTCGTCAATACCCTCTGTTGGAAAATTAAAAAAAAAACAGTCTCATAAAATTGTAAAATACAATTATTCAAATATGAATACTAGATGAAGACTAGCTGCTGAAGTGCCACCTAAATTGGCTATAAGTAGCAGCAAGACGTAGACATCGAAACGTTGGAAGTAAGTACTCTTTGGTTGCGCCTTAAGAACCTTACTAAGACTAATTTGAAAGCTCTTGTGACTGGAATTTTGTAAGCAAATTCCACAAACATTAACAAATAAAGATGCTTTGATTATTGCCATAAAGGCAACAGACGGTCATCGAAATGTTAGAAATTCCACAGACATTAAGATGGTTTGATTACTGCTATGAAGAAGGTCACAAATGGTCATCGAAATGTTGGCTGTTGACATTACTCCTTGGTTGTGAATATGTTTATAAGCTTTGTTGTTCAATCAAACATCAATCTGATTACATCATTGATGGATTAAGATACTTTTTTATGCATTGAATTTGGCTTAATTTCAGTTTTTCAGGTCCATTTGCTTTTATCTTGAAGTACTTCTGTCTTGATATACTCTAAGTCTTGCAAGTATGATCCTGGTGTATCCATCCATAAAAGGAGTTGAGTAACCTTAAAGATGTGAACAAAAATACTTTAAAAACTAACTCAATCTGCAGGTGCAGGCAAGGGCCCATAAAAGGTAGTGTGTATACTCCAGAGGTTAACAGCCCTGGCTCTGGAACTTCAGGCTGTGAGTTCAATTCTGGCCATGTCACTTATCTGACATGCACACTACCAGTCTGAATGGGCTGCAGCCCTTAGGACAGGATGTTAAGCCATGGTCCACTGTTTAAGGTGATTATTGAAAAGAGGAATTTCCCCAGTACAATGAGCTGGCAAATACTGTACATAGTGCCTGTCTTCTCTGTAATGACCAGTGAAGAATAGCTGTTCAGTGAGCCAAACAGTATCTATATTTTCAATTTGCAAATTTCAAACAGAGATGACGGAAATGAGCAGGGTGGAACAAAATTTAAGCTGCAGACAGCCCTGCCTTTGACCCTCCTACAATGGTCATGCATGAACTGCTAGCCACATGGCTTCACCACACAAAAAAATCCTGGTAGAAACCCTATAAGATGGCAAGCTCCACCCACCTGCCCCTTCAATGATGCTCTCCCTGTCAGACTCCTTGTCCTCACCAGATGTCGACCCATCAGGTTTCTCAACAACTTCAAAACCGTCACTCCCTGGAAGTTGTACACATTGCATTGGTACATCAGCATGATAAAAAGCTTAGTAATACATACAGTATATTAGCTATATGCACTTAAAGCTGCTCTACAAACCCAAATGCATATCAACCTCAATTGCTAATCTCATCAATTGCAAAATACATAATTATCAACCTCAAAAAATATTATCAACCTCACTTGCTAACAATCAACTGCAAGTGGAAAACATCAACATGACATTGTATATTTCAAGAGCTGGAATGAAGGTCGCTGACTATATCCTGATTCTCATGAAACACATTCTAACTGAATTCGAGATTTTTAAAAAAATGTCAGTATCCCAGATGACCAGGACACAATCTCGAAGAACTGACTCAAATTATCCTAAATCCAAGTAGCAAATCAGGACAAACACTATAGATTTTAAAATGTTAGTAAACTCAGTTTCAATACCGGGGTAAACTATGTCTGTTTAGTGTAACATATCTAATTGCTAAATTTTAAAAATACATCTTAGTGTAAAATGATATTTTGATTGCATCAACATTTCTTAATGCATTTCTACAGGTGCAAGGTAAAACGGACGGTCAAATACCAGCTTATGATGATAACAATACAGCAATGTCAGTGATATGCAAAAAAGACTTGCACATAAGGAAGTGAATAGACATGGTGCTAAATAATACTGATGACTTTCCATTCCCTTACGAGTAAGCACTGGATGTCCCAATGACATGATGAACAACATGAGGTGCATGTACACAGAGAGCAAATCTTCATAAACACCATCTGTAGAAACTTCAATCTACGAGTTACTGTAAGGCTGGATTACCCATTTCTTTCCCTTTCTCTCCATAGAACCAATCTCGTAGCAACCGAGTGACAACTGACTACACTAGGGGTGGTTACCGCACTGGTACAACATACTGGTGCAAAACCTTTTTTGTGTTGGACTGGTAAAAAAAACGGACCTGAAAAGAATCAGTGGAACGGATCTTTGACCGATTAGGAAACGAACAGATCATTTTAGCAGACAGTCATAAGTTTTGGCCTTTTAGGGCTTATCGGTCAGAGATAAAACAACGAATTAGGGTAGTAGTCATTTCTACCAAGTCTCTACAGTCAAACTTAGCATTTGTTTACATGAAGGTAGGATTTTAAAATGCCAGTGGGATTTGAATACTCCACCAGATTCATTTCTGGTGAAAAGGACCATTGAGTATCGCTGATTTAAAACTTTTCTCAAACAATTAGGTCCAGGTTCAGATCTGGCCCTGCATTTGATCCCCTGGGCCTGAACATGAACAGAGTTTTCTGTACCAGTACTCACCCCTACTGACTACTATAGACTGATTTCCGAGTGGAATTCATGCTATGCACAACAGCAAAAATTTCAGCACCTTGGACATACTTCAATGAGTTAAATTAGTTATGGAAAATGCAGCAGCACTTTCTTTTCCATTGTTACCTTTATCATCCAATGGCTTATTGATAAATCTACAAAGATCCCAACTTAGTATGAATTCACCGTTGATATTCACATTACAAAAAAAAACTACTGCTACCAGCATGGCAATCAATGTAATACTGTCCAGCGACAACTACATGCTACTCCACTCACCTTTGATTACTACATACAATCATCACATATCAGTGTGCATGTTTCCCATCTAGAGGCTGGTTGTTCCCATTACAACATTGTCATTATAAAGAATTACACAGTCAGCCGACATCAATCAAGCAATTTGATATATTGAAATTATGAGACGAGATTCATTTTCAAACCTGACTGGGTTTGGGGGAGGTGTAGCAAGTAACTTGAATGATAAATCCTCAATGTAAACATCTCTGATTATGCATGCATTCATATACATGTACTCTATACCTCAGATGAGTGAAATCAGAATACAAATAAAAGTTTTCTTTCCGTGCAGTTGACTGCAGTCACACTTGGATTCAGTACTGATAACGATGAGACATTTTTGTACTTATGCAACTACATAAGTTTCCATTTTCTGGGATGATGATAAAGTCTTTTGAAACCTTGTATGATACCCAACCCAAAATCTTTTGAAATCTTGTATTTGAGACCCAAACCAAAATTTCATCTTTTCTCAAACACTTGTTCCTGTCTAATTTTTGTCCACTTACCTGGTTTGTACCGGTAGGTGGCGGTCCAGATAGGGTTTCGCTGAGCACGGGAGGAGGCTCCCCAATATATGGTCGTTTCCCCGTCTGACTCGGTTCTCCCCTTAGGCACACCTCTCATAATACTACTGACGGCCGAGGCAGCCGTCTTAGGTATCCACATGCTGCCCCTCAAGACTGATTCGGGGAGCCAATGGTCAAGAGTTGGCAGGGAAATGCTCGGTAATGGAATGAAGGTGGGGGATTCTAAACCTATATTCAGGTGCCAGTGAGAAAAGAAAATTGAACAGTGTAGGGAATTTAATTTTGGCTCATTTTTGTGAAAAAGCATAACAGTGGTTATTTTAAATTAAATTAAATTAAATTAAATTCTATTTTCAAAAATTTCCAATGCATTCAGGACGTAAAAATCAAGAACTGAGACATGAAAGTACATCAGTCTCTTTTCTGATATTTTCTCCCTTTAAACATACATTTTACCAATCATAGTAACTGACTGAAGAATAAGCTTATTTCCTTAGACAGCCAAATCACAGCAAAACAGCAATTTTGGGAACCTCCACCAGAAACCTTGAAACATCCCGTGACTGAACAGAATTGGCATTGTGTGATTGGGTGAAAGATGATTAAAGACAGAACGGACCAATTGGAGTGTTTGAAAAGTATAGAAAGATTGGCTCCTAAGCTGACATGCTGCTATTTGCATGTTTGCCTTCTTTGACAAGACCTATGGCTTTTCACAAGCCAAGCCAAATATTACTGTATCATGTTGCAACGAGAGATTTTTTGTTGTAATGCGCTTAAGGGTTGCAGCTGCCGCAAACGTTTGTGAAGTAGACACGATCTTTGGAATGTACCATTTTTGGGGGGATAAATCCTTGCGACTGCCTCTAGTTCTCAAAAGAAGAAAATGTTTGGAAGTACAAACCTTTGTTGGACCGTGCCAAAAAACTGGCAGTCAGCTTTGGCAGGCTTGGCCTTCAACAGATTTCCAGGCATGGCAGGGAATGATTAGTAGTATAAGCCTAATGGAACTTCACCAACTTACCTGAAGCCAACCACCAAAAAAACCCAGCAATGTATACGTAGCTCCAGCTTTAAGTGAGGGTTAGTGATGACCTTACAAGCGATATTATACACACAGCCTCACCATATGAAAAATAAGCTGTTCTCTGCTAGATCTAGATCAACCCAGCTACCCATGCATTTAGGTGCTGCACAAAGTTAACATGTGGCTTAGAGATGGACTATTTATATGTCTTTCAAGATCAGGAGTCAGTACATGTATCTCAAATATGTGATACAAAGCCCACATATTTGAAATTGACAAATCGTGACCCTGAATGGATCAAACTTCAACATAGTCCATCTGAAAATTAAGGTATCAGCATAGATGCTCCCTTATACCCCGATATGATATTATGCAGTTTTCTATAGCTACGGTGTCCCACACTCACAGTAATTGCCTGTCCAAAGCTGCCAAGCCTTTTTCAGAAACATTCTTTTTCCTGTTCAAGAAAAGAAGGTTACCAGTTGTGAGTGACTTGGAGACAGACTTCTGTTCTAGATCTCCTTTTCTTGGTGAAAACAATGCTAGAACTACACTATATTGTATGCCGAACATCCACCCATTGTTAGAACATAGAAAACCATGTTATGTGCTGACTTGGCAACAGGACAGACAATGACCAGTGATTACAAGTGTAGGCGCTTGCTGCACAAGACAGCCCATAGAATCCGTCCACCACACAGGCACCGATTAGGGATGCGCAGGCCACCCCACAGGTCCTCTCACCTTCCTTCCCAGAATTCCCCTCCATGCCTTTGATTTCATCTTTACGTTTTTCTTTGTTCTTGCGTGATTGCTCGTACGCAGCACGCCATTCTAGCCCGTAGAATTGGAGCAAGGGTGGGAAAGAGAGGAGAGAGAAAGAGCATGAGATAGAAGGGACTCAACATGCTGAATGGCACACACAATCCGGTGATGTCTGTATGTAGCCGCCTACGCAATGATATAGATCATGATTTCAGATCATCTGTTCTCAATGCATTGCCATGCAGTCTAGAAGCAATTTTAGAAGCAATTTTGCATTGAGCAAAGTCAAAATGGTAAAAAGACATGAAAAGTACTTTTGTGTTAAGTTTTTGTATTCTGCATGAAATTTCATAAATGAATTCGCTTCAAAGATGTTTTTATGTGGTACTTTGAACGATCTACCAAGCTTTTTTTTCTAACTTACTATTATCAAGCATTTATCACTGCTGGAGAAAAGTACAAAATGCAAAATTTTGAAATTGTTTTCGTAGAATTTTGATATTGTTTTCCTTACACACAGACATCGCCGTTGTGGGGAGTTATGCACATATGGTTAACACATGGTTATATGCTGTCAGACATGTGAGGATGCAGGCTACACGCTACAGGGACAACAGAATGGTTAGCTCTCACGTGGGTATGGAATGTCAGAGTGGAAGAGAATGGTAGGGTGCCCAGCTGACAGTGCAATTATAACAATAATCATTATTAGACATTACAACAGAGGTTTTCCACAAACAGCACAATATATTATACAAAACCTGGTCACACTTAAGCCAAACAACTCAATTGCAATGAAACAAAACAACACAAGATATGAATGTCTGTGAGAAAAAAAAAAAAATTTACCACCCCATGCAAACGACTGTTACTACTATCACCTTACAGATCAGAGACCTCTCTCTTTAAACATTTTCTCAATCGTGTTAACATGCAGTTTCCACAACCAAGGCAAGAATAAGGAAACTATTGCATGGTTAGAGTAAATTAGTAAACATTCAGCAAATGAAGTAAGCATTAAGTAATGGGAAGGGGAAGATCACCAAGAAGCATATCTTGTATAAAGAAAGTTTAATGTGTGTCTGAATTCACTACAGTGTATACTGAATTTTTTTTTTTACTATCTACTGTCTACATTTAGCTGAGTTGACAACCAGCACCCAAGCAATACCACCACTACGAACTACCATGCTACTAACACCTCTAACTCTACCACAGTACCGCTCTACCACCACCAGTTACTCCGCCTGTGGAGCAAACTACCATGAACACCCCCACCTTTGTGTCAAGTGGCCTGTTCCACAATGATAGGCATTGCTGGAGTGGGACAGGCCCATTTCAAAAGTAGGGATGTTCAAGGTAGATATTTGAAAGGAAAACAGCAAGAAGTACCATGCAATAGCAGTGCAAGTTCTAAAACTACAAGTCACCAATGTTACACCACCAGACTTGTCTGTTATAACTTGTAGGTGAATTTGGTTCATAGAACTTGACATCCATGCACAAAATTTTGCTAAGACAAGCAAAAGACAAAGTTTCAAATTGTTCTCTTCTAAGGTCTACTTGAGTCATGTTAAAGGCGTAAGGCGTAAAAAAATTTCCAGACATAAAGTGAAAAGATGTAGGTTTAAAAAGTAACATGCTTTTAAGAGTAAGACAAGAACACTATATCACTGGAAAAAAAACTAAAAAGAAACTTTGTCTTTTGATCTTACATCATTTTTCTGGGCATATAACTGTATAGTCATTTACTGTAAGTTTTGATGCACTGTAAAATATGTTTTAAAAACCATTTGATTTTGAATCAACTTCATATAACACTTTTCCTCAAATCGCAGGAAAAATATGTGAAAGGTATGATTTTAATTGCGGACTACAAGAAAACATTTTCGATTGTCATCTGCCAACAACCTCTTTTGGAAAAGGGGTAGGACAAGTACACTAGCCCTATTGTCCAGCAAGTGAAAGCTCTGATCGGGCAAGTGCATGACCTTTCTTAAGTAAGATTTTTCCATTAAGTCTGATTTTGATACTACGTCTTGTTACTTTTTCAGTTATGACATCAAGCAATGGTCAACATAGAAAAATAGAGGCAATAATAAGAATTCCATTGCTGGAAGTGAAAATGCATACAAAAGTGACATTTGAATTTGGAGCAAGTGAAAAATTGGTTTGGGCAAGTAAATCTTCTGCTTGCCCGATAGGACAAGTGCATTTTAGAAAATTAAACTTGTCCAACCGTGCCATTGTTTTGATAATCTGGCTGAGGTGTACTATGCTGTATATGCCCAGAAAAAAGATCCTTGCCAGCGTACTTCCACCAGACGGCATGCCGGTCTCACCTAGAGCTGCCACCATGTTCTCTTCATCCAGACTCCTGGTGTCGTAGTTCTTCCTCCTCCGGCTGCCCTTGTCCTCGTCTTTATCAAAGTCCTCCTTCCTTTTGGGCAACTGGGGAACCTCCTGAAGACGGTTTAAACTTTTTATTTAACATCTGGAAACTTACAGTAACTATGTCCTTTTTTTATTTGAAGGACTTTACCTAAAATACGCAATTTTCATCCATACAGTTACCTAAATTTGTCCTTGTCTTTATCAAAGTCGTCCTTCCTTTTGGGCAACTGTGGAACCTCCTAAAGATGATTCAAACTTTTTATTTAATATCTGGAAACTTACATGTCCTTTTTTTATTTGAAGGACTTTACCTAAAATACACAAGTTTCATCCAAAGTTACCTATAGTAAGCTTGTCTTTGTCTTAACTAGGTTTTCTTCCTTTTGGGCAACTGGGGAACCTCGTGAAGACGATTTTAACTTTTGATTTAACATCTGGACAGTTACAGTAAACATGCCATTGTTTATTTGAGGGTATGTATGATAGTAAGAAGGTAAAGGTAGTTCCATAGCCTTTTAAGGCCATAGGGGCAATGGGATGTCATCAACTGTGTCTAGGGCATGGCACTGGAAGGTGGAGCCTAACCCTCTCCTTCCATTCCTTCTACAGTAGAAGCCAGTTAATTACACAACGGATTAACGCACACTTCTGTTAACTGCACGGAGTACCAAAATCCCAAACAGGTGCGTTCTAGCTAGACAACTTCGCATTATAGCACCAGCCGGATAATTGCACGAAATTCACTGGCAAATAGACCGTGCAATTAAGCCGCTTCTACTGTATCTCCCAAACCTGAGTCAGGTACAAATTTGTACACCTTGGTGGAGTGAGGAAAGTCATGTTAAGTGGCTTTCCCAAGGGTAAACAATCAGTAGCACGACAGGATTCAAACCAAGGACCTCTGGGTTCCAAGCCAAATACCTTGCAGTTACCACACATGACCCCACTACAACTTATAGCTATTTGAAGGACTTTATGTATAGTTTGCAATTCACAAACAGTTTTCTCCTAAACAGTTAACAATCACTACTGACATCAGCTAGATTACCTTGGTGTAGTAGTGTGTATGACATTGTGCGATCTGACATTACCTTGGTGTAGTAGTGTGTATGTGCAATCTGACATTACCTTGGTGTAGTAGTGTATATGAGCGATCTGACATTACCTTGGTGTAGTAGTGTGTATGAGCAATCTGACATTACCTTGATGTAGTAGTGTGTATGTGCAATCTGACATTACCTTGTGTAGTAGTGTGTATGTGCAATCTGACATTACCTTGATGTAGTAGTGTGTATGTGCAATCTGACATTACCTTGGTGTAGTAGTGTGTATGTGCAATCTGACATTACCTTGGTGTAGTAGTGTGTATGTGCAATCTGACATTACCTTGGTGTAGTAGTGTGTATGAGCAATCTGACATTACCTTGGTGTAGTAGTGTGTATGTGCAATCTGACATTACCTTGGTGTAGTAGTGTGTATGTGCAATCTGACATTACCTTGGTGTAGTAGTGTGTATGTGCAATCTGACATTACCTTGGTGTAGTAGTGTGTATGTGCAATCTGACATTACCTTGGTGTAGTACTAGTAGTGTGTATGTGCATTCTAACATTACCTTGGTGTAGTAGTGTGTATGTGCATTCTAACATTACCTTGGTGTAGTAGTGTGTATGTGCATTCTAACATTACCTTGGTGTAGTAGTGTGTATGAGCAATCTGACATTACCTTGGTGTAGTAGTGTGTATGTGCAATCTGACATTACCTTGGTGTAGTAGTGTGTATGAGCAATCTCCAACACCCCAAAGGCACTGGCGACTCCTCCGGGTACGTGGTTATCGTGGGAACTCTCCAGGCCCACCACACAAGCCTTCAGCACGGCTAACATGCCCTTGTACACCGCACGGCTCACTTTCTGTGGGACAAAGGCAACAATTCTTATGTTATCCACAGTGCTGCTTTTGCTAAGGCCAATTGATTTGACTATATGCAATATGACATCTGCATGCGCATCAATTTTCATCCATTTCAAAGCAGTTGCAAAATGAGCTGAGGATAAAAAAAAAAATTGGACAACAGAATATACAATTTGTATAATGTCAATCCCAAGGCAGAAGAAAAAAGATGCGAAGGAATGAAAATAAAAATCTGCTGTTTGGCACCCATTTTCTGTGTGTCATGTCATAGTTCAACTTTCCTGACCACTTTTATTCCATAATGAAGGCAAATTTTTTTGGACCAAACTGTTTCTGTGTTTCCCAGAGGACATCATCGATATAACCAAATCACCAAGGCCTAAAAAGAAAAAAAAATCATCATGCATTTTATACTTAAAACTAACTGAAAAGTGCTCCCTCCACAAATGCAATTTTAACATGTTTTCTCACCACGTCCTCGATGTGGTCGCTGTATCTGCCCTCCTTGCTGTTCTCCTCATCCCTGACAGCATTCTCCAGCAGCCGGTTGATGACGAACATGCGGAGAGACTCCTGCTCCATCAGTCTCTTCAGCTTCTTCAGCTGCAACCAGCCAACACCCTGGCCCTCTAGAACACTGCTCACAACATCCTTCAGGAACTGTTGGTTCTCACTGGAAAAATAAACAAACAAACAAATAAACAACCAGCCGACACCCTGGCCTTCCAGAACACTGCTCACTACGTCCTTCAGGAACTGTTGGTTCTCACTGGAAAAATAAACAAACAAATAAACAACCAGCCGACACCCTGGCCTTCCAGGACACTGGTCACAACATCCTTCAGGAACTGTTGGTTCTCACTGGAAAAATAAACAAACAAATAAACAAATAAACAACCAGCCGACACCCTGGCTGTCCAGAAAACTGCTTACTACGTCCTTCAGGAACTGTTGGGTCTCAATGGAAAAATAAACAAACAAATAAATAAACAAACCACACCCTGGCCTTCCAGAACACTGCCCACTACGTCCTTCAGGAACTGTTGGTTCTCACTGTAGAAATAAACAAACAAATAAACAACCAGCCGACACCCTGGCCTTCCAGAACACAGCTCACCAAATCCTTCAGGAACTGTTGGTTCTCACTGGAAAATAAACAAACAAACAAACAAATAAACAACCAGCCGACACTCTGGCCTTCCAGAACACTACTCACTACATCCTTCAGGAACTGTTGGTTCTCACTGGAAAAATAACAAACAAATAAATAAACAAACAACCAGCCGACACCCTGGCCTTCCAGAACACTGCTCACAACATCCTTCAGGAACTGTTGGTTCTCACTGGAAAAATAAACAGATAAACAAACAAATAAACAACCAGCCGACACCCTGGCCTTCCAGAACACTGCTCACTACGTCCTTCAGGAACTGTTGGTTCTCACTGGAAAAATAAACAAACAAATAAATAAACAAACATCCAGCCAACACCCTGGCCTTCCAGAACACTGCTCACAACATCCTTCAGGAACTGTTGGTTCTCACTGGAAAAATAAACAGATAAACAAACAAAGAAACAACCAGCCGACACCCTGGCCTTCCAGAACACTGCTCACAACATCCTTCAGGAACTGTTGGTTATCACTGGAAAAATAAACAAACAAATAAACATTTAAGCACTCGAGCACGACTACATCCTTCAGGCCATCTCTTAGTAGATTCTATGGTGGCATAAAAGGAGTGTAGCTGCCCCAGGAGTATCCATTTGCCACCAAAGGATCTGCCACTGAGTGCACTGGTCCAAGGCACGGGAGGGGAGATCTTGAAATTTCATTACCGTGTTTTTGGTCCTCCCCATGTCCACTTAACTCCAACATGAAAATTGGCTGGGGTGATCATTTTGTAACCTTGCCAAGCCAAAAATCTTGAAACAGGATAGAAATAGAGATTTCAATAAATAAACATGACACCCTGGCCCACCATTCACTACATCCTTTAGTTTGTCACTGCAGATATCACAGAAATATTACATGCCATAAGTAAAAGTCCTTATTGCATCACAACATTGTACAAGCACTACAGCAGGGGGCTAGTTCACTGGTACTAGTGGTAGCGGTTTATGAGCTCAACTGCAATGTTTAGCAGGGAAGTCAGTATGTGGCATTCCTTTAGTCTTTGGTACGACTTAGTTGAGGATTCAACCCATGACCTACAAAATGCAAGGGAAACACTTAGCTCACAAAGCCATTGACAAACAAAAAACATTGAAAAACAATTGATTCTGAACGAGTATGCATGCTTTCTGAAATATGATTGCTTTAGCAAGCATCCAAAAATTTCAAGTCATTGGCTTTTGTACCATTAGTCCACATAACCCTGCATAAAAGTTTGTCTTTATGACACTTAGGACAAGCAAACAGAAAACAGGGTCAGTGCTCAAAATACTGCACTGGCGGCAAACTGAGTCAAGTTGCGCTAAGCAAAATGTGGTTGCGTTTTCAAGTCTGAAAGTGGGTACTTTGAGCACTGAAGGTATAAACATAACCATGTACCTGCTGTTGATCCTGGAGGAGTCTGGAGGAGACTGGGGGCTGCCCTTGGAGGGGGGAGGGGGTCTCCTGAGGGAGGACTGACTGCTGCTGTGCCTGATCAGGGACTTGTCTGCTAACGCCTTCCTGCTGCTGGGGGCTGGAGGAGAACAAAAACAAATCTTGTCGGTGAATCAATACAACAAAGTTTTCTTTTGTACACAACCTTAAAAGAATATTTCAAGTCACTCTGACAACAAAGTAACATTGATATCAAAATCAAGTTTCCTAATGAAAAAAAACAGTATTGACAGAATACAGTAGAAGCCAGGTAATTGCACACTTGATAATCACACAATTCTGTTAATTGCACAAAATCCACAAATCCCATGGTGGTGCGGTTCAGTTTAATAACTACGCTTTGTTGCACCATTCTGATAACTGCATGAAATATACTGGTTAATAGGGTGTGCAATTAAGCGGCTTCCACTGTATCACTGTAGACTGCCCGCTATCCTTGGAATAACATATGAATGTGCCCAATAAGGCTGGTTGTTTGTCTGTTGGACTCTAGTACTCTAGTTTAACAAATTCCTATTGTGAACTTCGTCAATTGTGAAAAATAAATCCAAACTCAAATGATGAAAATGAGTCACTATCTATGCCGATAGGATCAGGGCAAACAAATACCATCATGCTTTACTTTGGATGTGCGCATCTTCTAGCAATTCACAGTGGAACCACTGCACAAAATACTCCCCAAACAAGGTCTAATAGATGACAGAGGTATAATACTAGGTATGCCACTAAGAGAATCAAATAGAAGGCAAACAGCACAGCAGTACGGAAATCAGCACCACGGACAGCCCTGTGCAGCCAAACAACCTGCCATACTGTGCCACATTGATATATCAATCCAAGGATAAAAGGCAATCTACAGTGATATTCTGTCAATACTGATATTCTTCTTTATTAGAAAGCTTGATTTAAGTATCATGTTACTTTGGTGTCAGAGATACATGAAATATTCTTTTAGACCTGCTAAAGCAAACAAATATCACCTGGTCCCGACATCAATTATTTTCAGGACTGAAACAAGAAACACAACATTTTTTTCATAGGCCTTGTCCGCATATTACACACATACATACATAATCAACCGGTGGTCGCGACCAGGCTAGTACATATTTCGCTCCATAGAGCCCTATCTAACATTGCTTTTTCATATACTACTAACACCATCATTACTGCCCTAGATAATATGGGAGTGACTGAGAAGAGTACAAACCTCGTGGGAAAGGGCCAAAGGACTTGCCACCATCACTTCCCCTTGACCTGGTGCTGAGGGTGGACACTCCACTGCTGCTCCTCTGTAGGCTATCTGCTAACAGGAACATTGTCACAACATTCAGCTCGAGTTCAATGAAACATTTTAACATTAAAACTAAAATCAAGATTAAATTATGTAAGGATGTAAGATCAAGATTGTTGTTCAAGGAACTAGGAGAATTTCTTCCCTTGAATAACTTTAGAACATCTGCATGATTTAAGATTTTTAACCCAAACAGATGATGAGAAACAGTTAACACACTGCTAAGGCTGACTAGAGATGGCAAGTGGCTGTAGATGTCTTTTAACATAAAAGTACACCTCTACTTTTTAAATGCGTAAACTATGTGTCATAATAGTGCGTAGGAAAACATGAAAATTTTCACATTCTGTACATGAAGATAAAACATTAACTTCTACATAGTGGCCATCCCCATATTTCTATCCACTGAATAATAAAACAAACACAGTTGATATACTTAAAAAAGTGATTCTTGACTGAATATGAATGCTGTTACACTTCCAACTTGAAACATAAATGAGCAGTGTTTCTACTTTTAGCTTAGTGTTGGGTAAAAAAACCAAAGAAAAGTAAGAAATTTGAACCCAGAGAGCTAACATATAGTTAGAACCTACATGTGACATAATAGATAGTGTGTATCGTATAGTCTTTCAAATTAACAATAGATACATTCAAGTAATTTCACAATCTACTGTATCTAACCCAATTGAACAAGACTGGAACATAGAATGATAACTAAGACTAGTTCAACAAAAGAGTCAAAAACACACTTACAGAACTGGAGAGGAAGACTTATTGGTACACTGTACAGTACCCTACTTCCCATGCACTGGAAAATGAGGACATGCTACAAAAAGGCTCCGCCCGTGGGGCGTCGCCAAAAACAGTGGTGAACAAACCAAACGGAAGTTAGGCAGTGTGACTGAACAAAGGTTACGGTGAAAAAAAACGTAGTAGTCGTAAAGCCAAATCATATTTAGAAGCTCAAAAACAAGAGCTGGAAAATCATGCTAAAAGTTATTGAGACACACAAGCTAGTATTTCTCTTTGATCAACTCCTCTACAACATCACCATGAATGAAAACAACTGAAAACAGTCCGTTTTAGATCTAGAGAGAAATGGCAATTTTGCAACACGGCATTGTGGGAAGGCTACAGCAGAGCATGCTGGGAAACCAGGTACTGTGGACGTACTTGCGAATGAGAAAAAGCTACTCATGCTGCTTTTCATACGTGTGTAACCGTTGCGGTCGCTGCTCGTGGCCGAGGACACCGACTCGGCGTCCGACTGGTCAATCTTCAGGTTGGAGATCTTGCTGGCAATGGACGCCAGCGACCACGTTGACTGGGGATCGCCTACCGAGGGGTGGAAACGAAGGAAGGTTTACATGTGTCAAAACCTTTTGAGAAATCTACTATATCATGCTGTAATTGTTCTTATCAGGAACACTTATAAAACTAATCTGTACCAAGGCAAGCGGCCATGTAGACTGGGGATCGCCTACCGAGGGTGGAAACGAAGGAAGGTTTACATGTGTCAAAACCTTTTGAGATATCTACTATATTGTGCTGTTAGTAATTCTTCTTATCAGTAACATTTTGGAGATCTTGCTGGTGATGGACGCCAGCGACCACGTCGACTAGGGGTCACCTTCCAGGGAAAACGTAGGAAGGTTTAAGCGTGTCAAAACCTCTGATATTTCTACTGAGAAAATAAAGCACAAACAATTGTCAAGATATTGACAATTTTTAACTACCAGGCAAGTTAGATTTTTTTCTATTGAGTGAGATTTTTATACACTTGCTACTTTTAAACTTAACAAGAATTCCATCGATGGAAGTGAAAATACAGAAAATGTCATTCAAACTTCAGGCAAGTGAAAAGTTGGTTTGGGCAAGTAAATTTTTTATGTACTTGCCCAACAGGACAAGTGAATTTTAGAAAACTTGTCCAACCCTGACGAAATGAAAAACGACACCCACCACCTCCTTGAGATCTCACCTTTCTCCACCAGACTGGGCAGCCCGGCCCCCTGCCCGTCCCGTCCCCGTGCACAGGCAGCTCGTACATGGACATGGAGGGGCCGTAGGGGCGGGACTTGGGGATGTTGTTGTTGTCTGTCTCCAGCTCAGGCCGGCCCTTGGCCTGCTTGGCGATGTACTCCAAGGCGTCGGTCTTGGACGGGTGGCTGGAATCAGAGTCGTAGTTCAGAGAGTCGATGTCTGCGTCGGTGTCGTTTCCTCTGTCACCCTGGAGAGAGATCGTTTCAGAATGAATAACTGAACAACTTGATTTAACCCAGTTAAGCTCATTGAAAAAGTTGTTGCTATTTTGGCTGTGACAGGAAAGACATTGTTCAGTTACCATAATTTTTTTTAAAACAACCAAAGAAAATCCTCTCTTTTGACATACACTGCATGAACTGTGACTCCAATTCTAAGGATTTTTCAATAGGGTGGCATGTGGCACAATCAACAGCAGCCCAAACTCAAACTCTTGAAAGAGTCTAGCACATTTCAAACCATCAAACAGAAAGCAACACAAGGCAGGCCTAAAACGTATTCTCACACAAGATTTCCAATAATAAAATCAAAGGACTAGTATTGCTTATGTACATGTCTGTGTATACAGGTTGTATGTACATGTATATGTCTGTGGTCACAATACCAGGCTGCTGCCTTGTGTTCACAATGTATTGTACTTGTCACAACCTGAATAAAGTGCTGTTTGAGCCTTTTCATGTCGAACATAAAATCAAGTGGATGTCCAAATCTGTGATAAAAGCTAGCAACAACACCAGCAACACAATATAATGATGAATGTATTTTACCTCTTCGTGGAACATGGGGTTGATGGCTTGTTTCTCGGAGTCCGGGGAGGGTGTGGTGGCTGTGGAGTGGGGAGACATGGTGACAGGGGAGGGGCTCTCCTGCAGCATTGGTGGAACCTGGAGGAGAAGAAAGATGCACCACATGAAACCAGATTGTTTTTGCTGGTGTTTTTTTTTTCTTTCTTCCTCTTGGCAGAAAGGGTATGCAGAAGGCTAGACTGTGCACAAGGCCTGGTTAAGCCCCCTTTACAAATCAAGAATTTAGCTCGGCCGAGTTGTCAGCTAGCTCTAAAGTACGAGGAGGCATGACCCTGATGCCTACGAAGAAATGGCAAAGTTTCTTTGACGGCATCAGGGTCATGCCTCCTTGTAATTTAGAGTTTGCTGACATCTCGGCCGAGCTAAATTCTTCATTTGTAAAGGGCGCTTTCATCATGTTAGGCTATTCAGATACACCCATTCATAGCCCCAATTCTTTTTGCGGGGACATAGTGACGGGGGAGGGGATCTCCTGTTCAGTAGTATTGGTGGAACATGTGGGAGAAAGATGCGCCACATAAGGTAACTATTACACATAGGGGTGGGTACCGGTACAGGAAATTCAGGTCCAGGTACAGTACAGGTCCAGAGGACCAGGTTCTGGTCCAGCCCTGAAAATGGTCCTAATTGTTTGGGAAAACTTGTGAATGGGCTATAAGATAATAGTCCATTTCGCTAAAGTGTAAGGGTATCGGTTTGGTGGAGTATCCAATGTACACTGGCGTTTTAAAATCCTATCTTCAAGTTAACAACAATAACTTTGACCTATATTGTCCCAAAAGTGTAATTGACGACAGAAAGTGGATTCTACCTGAAACGTCTGACAATTTCCAATATCATATCCAGTTGCTTGAGTAACTGCTTTTTGGCATATCTTATTACCAGGATGACTAAACTTCATTGGCATAAAAGTGCACATGCATCCAGCAGTTTGATTAGTCAAAGTTGCAGCTGAATCTAGTTGCTTGTGGCGTCGCATATGGCGCAACTGGTAGAGCATTTGCCTTTGAATCTAGAATCTAGAGGTTAAAGAAAAGACTTTACCTTCTGTCCGTACTTTGTATGTGGCACTACTAATTCAAGTTTTGCAAACTTGAGTTCAGTGCCATATTGTCCTTATCTGTCCAAAAAGCAAAATAGAAAAAAAAACTGGGGTGCTTACCTGTAACGTACTGGGTGGCGAGCAGTGAGCCAGGGCCTCTCTGTCTACCTCAATCTCAGGGACACCTGTGGATGACAGACGCCGACCGACATGTCCTAAACTTTACCACAGGCACAAACAGGGCAGGGCAGTCAACAGGCCTTCAACAGTTCTGCTGCAGACTAACAGTGGGTTCTGGTGGATACCAGCATTCAGAATTTGACATTTTGTGTAGTTTATTCAATCATAGACCAAGGAGATTAATATATAGAGACCTCCTTGGATAGACTAATTCCAGCTGCAGACTCCTTATGCATAGTTGTTTGTTTGTATTTGTGCATTTCAACTTTCAATTTTTTGTTCTGCATTTTCAGTTTTGATGGAAATTGGCAAGGCTATGGGATCAGTCCATTGTTACTGCCAGTCCTTTTTAGAGTGGACGATTTTCTTTTGTAACTTCGTCCTCTTTGCTTGTTGTTATCCAAGGAAAAGACTGATGTACTTTGTGAAGCAAGTGTAGAATGCAGCTTTCTGTTGAAGGCCCTTTCTTGTCCCTTCTTGCCCCAAAAAGTAGACAGAAACATGCAACAAAATGACAACAGCAACAGAAAGAGAATGAGAGACCAAGGGTATAGGAGAAGCTTGAAACGCAGCAGGGGAAAAAAACTGACAGTCAGACTTCCCGTTTCTAAGGTAACCATAGAACATCCTTCCCACGATGCACTGCTGTTGTCATGGTAACACATTTTCTACACATGCGCATGTCCAACATGCGAGTCGGCCGTTATCCAAGCCTACCATTCTCGATTGCGAGGTTCAAACAAAGGAAGAGCAAACCGAGAAGACCTCATGCTACTTCAGGCCTGACCCTACAACAGAATAAGGAAGGAAAAAAGGAAAGGAAGGACAGAGCAAAACGGTATGTATAATGAATCATAAGGAAAGAGGTCTAAGACTAAGAACACAGAACATGCTACTAACTTGGAGTAGTACCACTAATGCCACTGTTAATCATGTCCGTCACAAAGTCACTTAGTGACGAATAGGACGAACTTGTCGTGGATCCGCCCGCGTCGTCCTCGCTGACCTCTGACCCCGTGTCGCTGCCCGACTCGTCCGTGGGGGGCTCCGATTGGTCGTCCACCTGGTCGGTCAGGGCAAGCTCGAGCGCGGAGGCCAGGGTGGAGTTCTCGTCGTACACGTTGAACTGTACAGCGGCCAGCTGGTGAGCGTACCACTTCGGCTTGTCTCCTATCAGCACGGGGTCATGGACAGCTGCAGGAAACAAGAGAGAGAGAGAAATGGTTACATCAGCTGGTGAGCGTACCACTTCGGCTTGTCTCCTATCAGCACGGGGTCATGAACAGCTACAGGAAACAAGACAGAGAGAGAAATGGTTACATCAGCTGGTGAGCGGACCACTTCGGCTTGTCTCCTATCAGCACGGGGTCATGCACAGCTGCAGGAAACAAGACAGAGAGAGAAATGGTTACATCAGCTGGTGAGCGTACCACTTCGGCTTGTCTCCTATCAGCACGGGGTCATGGACAGCTACAGGAAACAGGGAACAAGAGAGAGAGAGAACTGGTTACATCAGCTGGTGTGCGTACCACTTCGGCTTTTCTCCTATCAGCACGGGGTCATGAACAGCTGAAGGGGGCAGGAAACAAGAGAGAGAGAGAGAACTGGTTACATTAGCTGGTGTGCGTACCACTTGGGCTTGTCTCCTATCAGCACGGGGTCATGAACAGCTGAAGGGGGCAGGAAACAATAAGTAAGGTATTATGTACATGTTAGAACAGTACAAATCAAATCAAGCAACTGGTTTAATCATCAAAGAATTTGATTAAGAGACTACTTTTTTACACTAACCAATGCTTTATTCAACCAACATCTGTCACCTTCCTCAGGGCAATTCTGACAGGCACACGAGGTGTTACCGCTTACAGTTACAGATGGGCTGAAACCAGTCTGGATGACAGGCAGAATAAAAGTTCTAGATGCCTAAAATTGCTGACACTCGAGATGATGAAAATTCAAGGAAGTTCATGGTCTAACTTACTGTTTTGTATTCTCTGAAAGGTTGTGTTTGTTGGCGCAAGGCACCATTCTCCAAAATACTCCACAGCCTGTAAGACACATGTAGAGAAGTTCATGTAAAAAGAGAATTTTGCACACTTAATAAAGCATCATACATGTAGCAACAAACCTTCTTCACAAGTTTTAATTGAAAATCGCATGAATTTATACACACATTTACAGCTGTGTCACATATTTTAAATTTGAACCTGTACACTGTGCTGATGAAGTAAGATGTCCAATTATTTTTTCTCATTTCAGCTATCCATTTCAGCTATGAGATTTTTCCATTTGGTACAAGAAAATCTGGAATTTTTTTTGAAAATTTGTAATTTTTTCAATCTCAAAATTTTTCTAAAAAATTTTGAAATAAAAAAAAAAGATCTCAAAAGATCTCATAATCTGTTTTATCGCTATGACTTGTAGTTAGCATATAAGAACATTAATAAACATACACATTTCATGCATTCATTGTCGTGGTTCTCACCTGCGTGGAAGCCAGTCTCTTGATGAAGTCCGTCTGCTTGCCCCTGGACTTGAGGAATGTGGCAAGCTGGAAGGCCACGACGGGGCGCGGGTACAGTCTCAGGGTGCGGGTGTGCACCCAGTGGTCACCCAGCACGTTCTTAGAGGTGAAGAACTTCACCATCGCAACTCTGCTGAAAAAATTATCATCATCTCTTTTTGAGACTACAGATTGTGTCTTACTAGTAACACTTACACATTAAGAATGACCATTTAGTATGAAAATTTTAAAAAAAATTAGCCAAAAGTAACAAAATGCCTCAATACAAAATTCATTGCAAACTCTGAAGTAAAACAAATTCCTTTATTGTACATGTACCTTAATGTAGGTGGCTCAGAAGGTGCTACCGGTGGATCTGGCTGGAGATTACATGTACCTCACTGAATGCAGGTTATAAATACTGATGGTGATTTCACCCTCTCATACCAAGAAAATGCAATTAGAATGTTGTAGGCTATTGTGATGACTTACCTGGTTGCTATGTGGACAGAATCAACATCATTCCCATAGATGAGCCGGTTAAAGCCCATCTCAAGGGTCATATTGCACGGTAAACAAATATCCACGATGACTACAGTAGGAGAACCCTGTGAGATATTAAAAAATGTGTCTAACGATGACTGACCTGGTTGCTATGTCGACAGAATCCACATCATTCCCATAGATGAGCGGGTTAAAGCCCATCTCAGGGGTTGACGGGGAAGCGTTCCTCACCGGTACGGCCAGGTTTTCCTCCTGCACTTTGTCCAGGTTGAGGATGGGCTGAGGGGCCATGCTCATACTGGACAGGGCCTGGAAGGGTTTGGTAAATAGATGTAGATTAGCATTAGTACTGAGGGGCCATGCTCATACTGGACAGGGCCTGGAAGGGTTGGTACATAGATTAGCATTAGTACTGAGGGGCCATGCTCATACTGGACAGGGCCTGGAAGGGTTTGGTACATAGATTAGCATTAGTACTGAGGGGCCATGCTCATACTGGACAGGGCCTGGAAGGGGAGGTTACATAGATTAGCATTAGTACTGAGGGGCCATGCTCATACTGGACAGGGCCTGGAAGGGGAGGTTACATAGATTAGCATTAGTACTGAGGGGCCATGCTCATACTGGACAAGGGCCTGGAAGGGGAGGTTACATAGATTAGCATAGTACTGACCATGCTCAAACTGGACAGGGCCTGGAAGGGGAGGTTACATAGATTAGCATTAGTACTGAGGGGCCATGCTCATACTGGACAGGGCCTGGAAGGGGAGGTTACATAGATTAGCATTAGTACTGAGGGGCCATGCTCATACTGGACAGGGCCTGGAAGGGGAGGTTACATAGATTAGCATAGTACTGACCATGCTCGAACTGGACAGGGCCTGTCAGGGTTGGTACATAGATTAACATACTTTATACAACTGTCTAAATGCCGAGGGGCCATGCTCATACTGGACAGGGCCTGGAAGGGTTGGTACATACAATGTCATGTAGATTAGCATAGTACTGAGGGGGCATGCTCATACTGGACAAGGCCTGGAAGGGGAGGTTACATAGATTAGCATTAGTACTGAGGGGCCATGCTTATACTGGACAGGGCCTGTCAGGGTTGGTACATAGATTAACATACTTTATACAATAGTGTAAAAGCTAAGGGGCCATGCTCATACTGGACAGGGCCTGGAAGGGGAGGTTACATAGATTAGCATCTAGTACAATGAACTTTGTTGCAAGATCATGCAGGCTAAACAGTGGTATACAGCATTGTATACAACTATCTAAAAAGTGTGGGGCCATGGACCGAGCCTGTGAAGGGGGAAGAGGAAATTGGCACATAGATTAGTCACTTACTTAGTTGCTTAATTACTTACTTACATAGATTAGTCACACAAGATTTATTCTATTTATTCCCTAGTCAGAAGGTAACGTTTGCTTTGGAGGATACAAATGTATATATCCAAATGGTCAATCCAAATCGCCAATTAGAGACTGTGATTCCCTAGAGGTGTTTCTCTTGTGTTTCATCAGGTAATCAATCACTCCTAAGAGAAGAGCACACAATAACAGTATTTATCAGACAGCTGGCTGGCAGGTCCTTGTAATTCTGTGAGTGGAGTCACGGATATAAGCCATGATTCCATTGGGGTTTGCATGCTTCAATCATACAGTGGAACCATAATTATAGATGTACTAGTATGTGTCTACTGTATGACAGAGGTTCGCAAAGACCCAGCTGAGTCTGGCAGGACTAATCACTAAGTGAGTTTTGCAATATTGGAAAGGGTATGGAGGGAAAGGTTGTGATACAGGTCTGGGTGAGTAATACTTTTTTATCATAGTTATCATCAGCATCCATAATACTTCTAATCTGAAAGTAGAAGAACATCATGCACACAATAGTGGCCAGGCATTACCTTGGGTAACAAATGTACATGACTTGTACAATGTAGAACAGGCTTGTAGCTAGCTACAGACACGATTAATGTAGGGGGGTTGGGGGGCATCGACCTTCCATGGTTCTGAGTTTTAGAGAATTTTAAGTTAAAATGGTGCATTCTGAGGTACAAACATATATCCTGAAAGGCAAATCACTGCTAGAGAGGTGACAGTCTTCAACTGTGACATGCCTGGTCAAGCAGAATTTCATGCTTGTCAGAGGATCTGCCCCCCAGTACAAGGGCCTCTTCAGTGTGTCTAGTGCATCCAATTTCTAGCATCATTTTCAGAACTTTCGACAAATTGATGCCTGGACGCATGCTTGGCTAAAAGCCTGATGTAGAAGGGTAGTAAGAGGTTGGAGAGCAACAGAAAATGACAGGTGATGGCGAGAAGAAGAGACAGACATGAAGCTACATACCCGCTTTACATCTAGACCCTGGCGGTCGTGGTGGAATGGTTGGATGAGAGAGACAAAATCACATCACAGTGTAAAATGTGTACAAAAACAGAAAAATACACGTTGGAAAAAAATCAATTTAAACTAAAGCTGAAATAAACATGTCACTGAATGCATGCATGCATCACAGTACTATCAGCTACAGCCAAAAATACTGTCAATACAGATCTTTCACAATATCGGATGTGTAAGGAATGTTCATCATTGTGAAAATACACTCTACCTTCTCTTGTTGAAAAGCTGGGATCTGTTGAAAAATCTACTTTGTTTTGTTCCTAAGTAAGGGGCCTCTAACGTTGTACAACAGTTTATGTACAATGTAACTAGGAGTAAAAACCAAACTTAAAGATGATAATACTTAACAGAGTGACAGAGCAAAGAAGGTGTTGAAACATGTTACTTTATCATGTTGTGATGTTTACCTGTTTGAGGTGATTCTTGAGCTGGGTACCCTCCGGCTCTGGGAGGGGAGGTAGTTCATCAGCACAGCGCGGGACGGTGATCTGGGGAAACATGACATAACATTGACATGTCAGGTGAAGGACTTACAAAAATGTATCACAAGCGATCTTTTGACTTGACTGAATTTGGTTTATTTGGCTGTAAGAAATACAGCCAGGGCTACCCAACTATAACCAAAGGCTATCATCAAGACCTGGTAACTGTAAAATATGCAATCAACAAAAATGAACGGTTATATTATGTTTAGTCTAATACATGAGATTTTTTGTTTGAACTGGGTTATACAGACAACGCAAGAAACATGACAGAATATACATTACAGATGAAGGACTTATCACAAAGGATCTTCTTTTTTTGGGGATTTGATTTGATTTGATTTATTCGGCTGTAAGAAACACAGCCAGGGCTACCCAACTAGCCGTAGTCTATTATCAAGGGCTAGCCCTGCATGGTAACTGTACAATATACCATCAACAAAATAAACGGTTACATTACGTTACCGATACATGAAATTTAATTTTTGAACTGGGTTATACAGACAATGCAAGATTACAAGGGATCTTCTTTTCTTATTTCGCTTCCTTGTGCCTTGAAAGTAATTGACACACCAAATTTATCGGAACTTGTGCAGAACTACAATATCATGTAGATTTTTCTATGATTTGTAAAATTTCATGCTGTTAGACTAACTAATTTTATAAATCATCGAAAAATCTACATCGGGCACTAACTCTTTGTTACTGGATCCTGTTTGAAGAAAAAAAATACAATCTAAAAACTGACCTTGTTAGAATCCAAGTCGATGAGCCAGACGTCATCAGGCAGTTTGAAGTCTGCCTTGTAGAGGAAGAAGCTGGCAGGGACTCCAATGATGTACGGGGACGGGACTAGCAGCAGCTACCGGGAAATTGACACAAAATGTGACCAACAATAATTTAAGTCTCAAATTATCATGAAAGCTAATCTGCGTTGGAAGTAATCATAGTACTGTACGTACAATGCTACACTTTCTTCCAACACAAAAGTATGCACAATTCAAATTTACAACGACCACTGTCGTCTTGACCAATTGCTGACGACATGTATCCGCAAGATCACGTATCCATAACTCTTTCAATTTTACGTTCTGAAGTGATTGGTCATCGGTATTGATCCTGAAAAAGGCGACAGTGGTCGTTGAAAATTTGATCCTTGTGTACTTTTGTGTCGGAAGAAAGTTTAGCATTGTACTAAGATTTACGTTTCAATTCAGTTCAGGTGTCCAATGTTTCCAATTGCCATTACAAGCGGTACATTAACAAGTTGAATGCCAAATGGAATTGAAGTAATATGCATGATACTGAAAAACTGATCTCCCTCCAAGCTTGGCATGGAATAAAAATCAAATCACACAATAACAGTACACATGCTTTGCAATTTGGATAAAAAACAAGAGTATGTAGGAACATCCAAGTAGGCCCCCGTTAATAGTGTGCCTGTTAATAAGGGTGCTATGCCTCTTCCTCTGTGGTGCAGAGTTAGAAACTTTGATGTGAAAATGGGGCATTCTTTTAGAATTGGACTTGACGTTGAAACCATGCTTGACCATGTCACTATTCATGGGACCACCCGTGCCCTAGCATGACCAGTGTTGATCTAAATTTCCCCCTTTTGGTGCAATTTGCTCCCAAATGTATGAGTCAGGGTACATCTATGAATAGTTTCATCAGGTTGGTACGTCACTGAATAACGAGACTCTTTTCACACAACAATTGCTTTATTCACACCGACGTTTCAGTGACCGTCTGTCACCTTCTTCAGGGCAATTCTGACTGGTTCACATTGTACTGCAGGACAGGTGTCGCTGCTCACAGTTCAAATGCGGTCACAAAACGTAAAGTATTTACATATGTACAGACAGATTTATGCAAAATATTTACAATGCGGTCACAAATGCAAAGGAGTGTAAATGTCCTGCAGTGCAATGTGAACCAGTCAGAATTGCCCTGAAGAAGGTGACAGACGGTCACTAAAACGTCAGTGTGAATAAAGCAATGGTTGTGTAAAAAGAGTCTCTTTATTCGGGGTACATCTAGTTTGTTAGTATGGGGGCGCAGGGCCCATTTCAGAAAAACAAAACCTATGTTGCAGTACATTTTGTACCTGTTCTGCACAACTCATGCAGGTGGGGAGCAGGGGGATGACTGGGAACATGTACTCCATCGGGTAGATCATCGCCACAAATGCCATCACACTCATGGACAGGGCATTGTAGTCTCTGGACTGGAGTACAATCTGCAGGGATGGGAAACAACAACAGTTAATCACACTCATGGACAGGGCGTTATAGTCTCTGGACTGGAGTACAATCTGCAGGGATGGGAAACAACAACAGTTACAATCACACTCATGGACAGGGCGTTATAGTCTCTGGACTGGAGCACAATCTGCAGGGATAAAAAAAAAACAGTTATACAATCACTCATGGACAGGGAATTTATAGTCCCTGGACTGGAGTACAATCTATATATACAAGAAATAAAGAAATACATGATTTCTTTTCTACTGATTTTCTTTGGGCTTTAATATCCTTTAATGTAAAAAAGACTCTGAAAATGCAATTTAACTTTGATATCTTCGGCTAGTACATCTTGTTATGTAATCTTGTTATGTTAATTTCTTGTTATTGTAACTTAAAACTTGAGAAAAGTACGTCCAAATGACGCCATAATGCATGCTTGGCTAAAAGCCTGCACTACATACCTTATGTTCCAGCAGTATGCACATCAACACTTTCAGGCAGATCTCCACCCCTAGCACTACATACCTTATGTTCCAGTAGTACGAACATCAGCACTTTCAGGCAGTGCAACACTAGCCCTGCTGTTCCACTATAACATACCTCATGTTCCAGTAGTTCGCACATCAGCACTTTCAGGCAGTGCAACACCAGCTGCTGTTCCTGTACGTACCTCATGTTCCAGCAGTATGCAGGTCAGCACTTTCAGGCAGGTCCCCAGCCCTCCTACAAAGTACCTTATGTTCCAGTAGTAAAAAACCTTGAAGTTGATACATATTAAAATCTTTGACTACTTCTAATATCACTAAGTACCTTATGTTCCAGCAGTATGCAGGTCAGCACTTTCAGGCAGGTCTCCACCCCTAGCAGCTCCAGGGGGAGGTGCATGGGGAAGTCCGCCAGGCAGAACCGGTGCGCGTCGGGCAGGGCGAAGGTCATGGGCGCCTGCATCTCCGTCGGGAGGATGGAGACCTGAAGAACAAGAAAAAAGTTGTGCCTTCAAGAACCAGAGATACCAACCTTGGATTGATGTGTTCGAAAATTTGTATTTTCCCCAAAGTATTGTGGAGTGTCCTTTGTGGGGAGGATGGAGACCTTAAGAACAAGAACAAAGTTATACTTCAGGAACTGGAGATGTGTTTGAAAATTTGTATTTTCTGAGAAGTATCGTGGAGTGAAATTTGTTATCTCCAAGCACAGTAGGGTCATTTTCCCTGGATGATTTTAAAGAGCACTTGCAGACAGATGTGCAAAAGTTAGGAGAGGATGGACACTTGAAGAGCAAGCCACAAAACAAACACGTAAATTTATCCCACATTCCTAACAGCCATTGTGGTCATAGGATAGCCGATCAGCACCAAGGAGGGCTACAAATAGCAGCATATATTGGTGTTATACCCCCTACATTGATACAGAAGCTTGGGTGTAATGTCAAAGGGTGGTTTTACCCGCTATATTGATACAGAAACTGGTGTGTTATTCCGAAGGGTGGTTATACCAGCTATACAGTGGAAGCCAGTTAATTGCACATCGGATTAACGCACACTTCTGTTAACTGCACGGAATCCCAGAATCTCAAACCGGTGCGGTCCAGCTAGATAACTTCGCATTATTGCACCAGCCGGATAATTGCACCAAATTCACTGGCAAATATGCCATGCAATTAAGCGGCTTCTACTGTATATAATATTTTATACATAAAGATACAGAATATACAGATACCTCCACGCGTGTCTTCCCCGGGATGCACACCGGCGCGCTGAGAAGTCGGCATATCCAGGTCTCCAGCTCGCGAACGTCATGTGTCACCAGGCTGGCCTTGTCGTCCGTTCTGTTACCCGTTAGGACGCCCCAGACAGAATTTCTGCACAGGAGGGGAGAGAAAAAAAATCAGCCGTCTAATATGCAAAGTTGTAACCTCCCACTCTAATCTCTTTGGTTACCCTTAAAGAATTTCTGCACAGGAAGAGAGAGAAAACAAATCAGTACTCTAAAATATTAAGTTGTATACCCGGTAACCCGCACTGACATATTATCAATATCAGTTAGCCTTTATTACGCCGCAAACAAAATTTCTGCACAGGCAGAGAAAGTAAAAATCAGTACTCTAAAATGCAAAGTATGCTTAGCAGTGCATCATACTGGGGGATGTTGCAATACAGATGGCTTTAGACAGAGTATCAAAATACAATGTGATTATGTGACCTGGCAAATAGTAATGAATAAAGGTTAATACAATAACTATATTTATCACAGCCCTGTTATATCTAATCATTATCATAATTATTATCATTGTGGAATTTCTTCAGCACAGTACAATGAAATTTTTTCTATGCCAAAGAGAAACCAAAAATATTATTTCAATCAGTCTTAACACAACAAATCAGGATCTCTAGAGGATACTATCTAATTAGGATCACAGATTGAATTATGCATTAAAGAAATTAGTATTTCTGGACCATATTCTATATGATATCCTCAGCTGGCCTCTTTTTAAAAAAAAGCTTAGTAAGTCACAAATCATATAGAAAAACTCATAAATGGGAGGAGCATTTTAATCTATACTATCTTTATGGGAAGAAAGAGGCCCCAATCATACACATCTAAGCTGTGTGCAGTCTAATGCCATTGGTTGTCCAATAGGATTTGTTGTCCATAATACATCAAGGTCAAAGTGGCAATGTGTTACAGCTAGGGCTGTGTACCTAAACAAATTTTAGGTACAGGTACAGGTACAGGTACACGGGTTTAGGTACAGGTACGTACCTGAAAATGTACCTGAACTATTTGTGCAAATAATGGTCGATATTCAGTAAGTACAGAAGTGACACAGAACCATGTTTTAAGCAGTAACAATAGAATGTTTGATTCTAAATGTACAGTACTAGTAGGGAGTACATACAGATTATGAGATTACCTCTACCAACAGTACAATTATTTTCTACATGAAGAATGTGGTCTACAATCTAAGTGTCTCCAGTCTCTCTCCACACACTCCACAGTACTCACTGGCAACAGAAACATAGAATATAGCTGACCTACTTAAGCCAATCACATCACAGAAACCTGCATGCGTTAACAGCCCTAACTTTTTTCAACCAATCATATTGCTGCACTCTGATTGAGTTAGCCTTGCTATGACTGTGGTGGCAACTTGGCGGCAACTTGAAAGGGGTATCAGTTTCAGTTCTCACAAAGTCACCAACCACTTGTAGCAAGTATTAACAAGTAAATTGTCTAGTACAAAAGAAGAAAAAAATGCTTTGTGGTAGTGGCAATGCATGAATTATTTTGTATTTTGGTTGTTGAGAAATCCATAACAATATGTGCCTCAAAGTTGTCATTTATAAAACAAACTCTAGTTCCTTTCGTGCTTCCCACCATATACTGGCCACTCCCAGGGCTTGGCGCCAGAAGTCTGTCTGGGGAGGTCTGGGAGGCGTGGTTACAACTGGGCAGTGCAACATGTTCCACTGTTGCCATGGGGGCTTTGGCATTATGTTTGCAGGGGGGACAGAAAATAAATTTTTGCATACTTATTTGTAACATATTTTGAGAATTAAAATGCCTGAATTACAATCCACTATTCTATTGTAATTCAATATATCTTAAAGTATATTGTGCACTCACACATTTATGATATTGAAAACTTTTTTTGAAGTTTAAAAGACCTACATTTCCCTTCTAAGTAACTTGAAGTGGATTGTTCCGGGAATTCCCTCCAGAGAAGGTACTGACCTCAGGTTACCTCTGGAAACTATGTGCGTGAAAATTAGGCACATGTCAGGAGGCAAGTGTTGCTGAAATTGTACCCACAACTCCCTGTTTCAAATGTTACTATTCTGGAGGCACTGGCTGCACATAATTCCAAGAAATATTGTGTATTTTTACATTGCAAAAGAGAATAGTTAACATTAGGTTCATGTAGGCAAGTATCGGTACAAGTACTGGTACACCAGAGTTCCGGTATTTTGTACCCGGTCCTAATTGATTGTACCGGTACTGTATCGGTACAGTGTACCGGTACACAGCCCTAGTTACAGCAGACCAGGGCTCTAGCCAGCGTCCGTTTCTCCGTCAATTGACGGAAATTTGCTGCATGGCACAGAAAAATTTTAAAACCAATCCGCCAACCTTGATGGACAAAAATCCTTGGTGGAAGCTACAGGCGGCTTGGGGATGCCGTCCATGGCCGTAAAAGCCACACACTATTTGTATTTGTTTTGCTATTGTCATGATTGTTGACGAAGTGTGTCCGTGCCCTTTTGCATACAATAATCTTATTTAAAAAAACCGTTTTTCAAGGTCTCAGTTCAGTCTCTCTATCTCCTGTAATAATGTTTTCACAGTTTTCGCAACATGGGAATTGGCTGACGGAAAAAAATGTTGAGCTGGCTAGAGCCATGCAGCAGACTGTCCCAGAAGGAGGCTAAATTTGTAACTGCCCATGTCTGATGTGTGTATCCATAAAACAGCTTTATGGCCATTAAGGTAACTGCTGGAGTGGATATCTACAGAGCCATTACACCCCGAAGTGTGTGGGGCAGCGCAATCATTCTTCCAGTGACGGCAACAGTGATACGAAAGGTCATAGTAAGGGCATTACAAAATTTGGGTTCCATTTCAGATCCATTAGCTCTGAGCATTGAGGTTTTGCTGACATTCTACTCTATCTTCCTTTGTCAAAGTTTGTGCTCCCAATCTTAGTATTCACATTAAGTGTACCATTGAGCCTATTTGAGCCCTGAGAAGTGTAAAAAAATATTGTAATAACAAACTGGACTACACCAAAAACTGTCCTCTTGCATATCTTTCAGAGAGTAAGAGAGGTTAAAGTTAAGACAGCGTTGTTTGCCTAAGGAGACCTTGGGGTTAGCAGTTACAAGGTTCCCTGGCAAAACTGAATGGGTGACATCATATGATCTATTAAGAAATGCTGGGTTCTGTATTGGTTAAGATTGATAAGGCATGATCTGATCATCACTAGTAATATAGCACATGTAATCACCAGGAGTAATTGTAGATTGAAATCCCACTGATTTGTTCTTCAATAAAATTCAGGCAAAAACACCAATCTGTTTTTGTTGAAGTTCATTGATAAAATACAATGTCAAGGAAAGTCTCTAAAACAATTTTTATCTCTATCAGTCCTTATAAAACATAGCTGAAGTCATCATCGAAATCAGTACAAAATCAGCTAGGCACCCTCAATCAAAATCTATGATATCATGATTATCTATCAGACTCAGAGCCGATGTCTTAACTTTTCAGTCTTAAGTGTTTGCCACTTAAGACCAACATCACAACGCAGCAGTTATGCCATCCTAATGGCCATTTTGGTCTTTCAAGCATGCCTGACTGCATGGCTCATTCAAAAAGTTCAAAACATGTGGATCAAGTTTCTCTGTCGCAGTTTGCAAAACTCAGTGGCCATGCAGAAAGTCTAAAGCAATGACCATAAATAACCATGGAGAAAATGCAAGTGGGCTGCAAGCATTCACTGAAGAGTTTCACCAAAGAAACATTATTGCAAGGCGGAGACCATATGTCTTCTTCCAATGCCTTTATCACCCCAACCTGAGTCAGGTACACATTTCTACACCTGTGTGGAGTGAGGAAAGTCATGTTAAGCATCTTTTCTGAGGGCACAATAATGGGGGCATGTCAGGGGATTCAAACCAGGAGCTCTGAGTTCTGGGCCAAACACACAAACATGAGGAAGAAGACAGCAGAATTCTATTCTAAGGGAAGCTGCTGAGCAATGTCACGTTCAACCAAGGAGGTTGATTCTTTCGGTTCAACAGAAGACCTAAAATTATATGGAATTGCATAAAATTTATACAACATGTCACGTGGCAGAACAATGTTTTTAGATTAGAAATCAATAATTTATCACAAGATTGGTCTGAGTTTTCACAATGTTTTGCTTTGGATCTGTATGCCATCTCTGACCAAGCACTGGTACTCTAGATCAAGGCAGCATTAATGGCTAAATGTACAAAGATCTTCAGATGCCCTTGAAGTCATCAGATAACAGTTACTACATTTTTCACCTGTCAAACAGATAGAGGAGACCCAATAGACCACAGATTACATGGGTGATATAGCTGCATAAAAGGTTTTGGCTATTCTGGGAAATACATTGTATGTATGAAGAAGATAAGAAGCTGATGGTAGATCTACGACTGTCAGCGACTGTTTTACGTCTGTCAGCCTCTGGGAATCCACGACTGTCAGTCATGATTCAACGACTGTTTTACGACTGTTCTACGACTGTCAGCCACTGGGAATCTATGACTGTCAGTCATGATTTAACGACTGTTTCTACGACTGAAAATTTGCATATTTTGTGAATAATTAGTGGCTGATACAGTGCACTGACAGGCCCTGATCAGAGGCAAAACAGTGCTGTCTGACAGTCACTGACAGTGCCATTCCAGGCCTGATAGTTTGTTAAGGGATTCAGCCATGGCTTGTATGAGAAAATGAAAGAAGTATAATCATAGTAAAGAATAAGTCACAGATTGATAAATTCTATGAAAAAAAGAACAATCAAGCAACTTTACTTTCAAATGTGTAGCTCATAGTTGATATCTCATAGCCTGTCCCAACCTCTGTAGTGACTGCTGGCTCAATACTTTTACTTGATATCAAAGGCTAGATATCACACACAGTTTTCATTTGCAATTACCCCATTTCCACCACACACTCCAGGGCTCGAAATACGCTTTTCTGCATGCCTGCACTGGTGCAGGTAACACTGAAATTTACCTGCACCAGACAAATTTTACCTACACCGCTCTGAATGTTGCATGGATTATGCTAAAATTGTTCAGGAACCATTGCTATCTTTTTTATATTTTCTAAGTGGTAACAGCCAATGCAGCTAATGACAATCCACAATTACACTTACATCATATGATATTCATGTATAAAACCCAGTACATAAACTAGTGCAGGTTAGATGCAGGTAGACACCAGAAATACCTGCACAGCTCCAATTTTACCTGCACTAACCTGCAGATGCAGGTGGTTATTTCAAGCCCTGCACTCATTACATGTAATTCTCGGGAAACCATATTTGGCAGCTCATCCAGAGCCAGTGTTCTCCGACACGCCCTACAGAGCTGCCTCGACCTTTGATTGATTACATTAAAAGATTGGGGATTTACAAATGAGGAATGACATGGATTTCTCCTGGCACTGGCTGCCAGCTTTAGTACCCAGATCAAACTGGATGGAGCAACAGTTGATTAAGTCCCACACACTCCAGCTGGGGCAGTCTGCATTACTGTTCTGCACACGTACTGGGACTTATGTGCTGATCATGAAGAGCGTGTGCATGGGGGGTCCTGACAACGCTTTACGCTAAATTTGGGATGGCTCACTACGCTTTACGTTAGATTCACGAAGGCTACCAACGCTTAACACTTCATCCCCACTACAAATTACGTGAAATAAGATAGCTAGCTTCCCTACCTATGAATTACCGGAAATTAAAAAGGCCCGCCTACGCCTTACGGGAAAGAGCATGCAGACCCTCCATGAGGCGAGGTGCAACTGGCTACAGCCCTGAGGACTGTGTGTGATGAATCACCCGGAAGGAAAATATTTGGCAAAGCAATTTGTAGCCATACACAAGACATGCTAGCCAATAGGTCGATATTGTGGGCAGGAGCATAGCAGATTACTGTAAACTCTTAAAAGTCAAAACATCAAGTTTTCCCCACTGTAGCCTGTATCTGTATCTGTACTGCAGGTATACACTGTAACTACTCTAATAGGCACAATACATCTCCAGCTTGTCATCTGATATGTACTGTAAATGCATTTAAGTTTGCAGGGATTAAATTTTGCGTTAGCAGGAAAGTGGAGTGTTCGCAGTGGTTTTAAGTTCGCGGTAGTGCCATACACTGTAGTCACATACACTACAGTAATGGAAAAATGTTTGCGGTGGTTTTAAGTTTGTGGTAAGAGTACTAAGACTGCCTCGCGAAAACCACAAACATAAAACCACCGCAAACATTTCTGCATTTACAGTACTGTAAATGCAGAAACTTTCACGGTGGATTAATGTTTGCGAATTTTGCGGTGTCCGCTTCATCGCGAAATTAAGACCACCGCAAACATTTTTCGTTGGCTGTAACCGACTACAGTGCATGATGCTACCCCGAACTTAAAACCAGCGCGAAAAGTCTTTTTTTCCCGCTCCCGTGAATTAAATCCCCGCGAACTTAAACGCATTTACAGTATCATGATAATTTTCAGTCCATTTGCTGAATACTGCAGATTGCCTCATGTTTACTAGAAGTTGAAGAGCACTTCTCACCACTGCTTACAATACAACATACATGTATGTACATGTTCGTACTTGGAATAGTGCCAAGATCTTATGTACGATGCAATTTGTACCGGCACATTTGGCTCGGTGATTTTACCAACAAAGCTGCATCCACCAAATTAACAAAAAGTAATATCCTCAAGTCGAAACTAAAACTTAAAAGCTAATGATTTTGCCAAGACCCTACCTGGAGTAAGGTGTAACTGTTTTCGTATATTAGGCCCTGTGACACACCCAAGAAGCAATTAGTCATCAAATTTGCAAGACATGATATAATGAAATTAATCAATATGATAATGGTACTGCCAAGGATATTGCGCATTTGCATCTGTTAAATCTTTGCATACATTTGGCCAGGGGACACAACCAAGACACATGCCATTAAATTAGTATTATTGACTAAAGGTGAAATGAACCAATATCATAACGATATTGCGGGCAAATTCTTATTCATGATTTAATTTACTGGTCATTTGACAGTAATAATACTACAGACAGTGTCAAACAAGCCAATAGGTTAAGTCATGCATATATTTTGCCTTTTTTTTTTAAAGGGGAATTCTTGAAGGGTCATATATTATGATTGCCCATTACAACTAAAAAACAAAATACATGTAATATAAGTCAGGTGGCCTGATGAAGTAAAAGGCGAACATTTACCCTATAATTCTGATAGTGGTCTTACAGGTATCGTGCTTGACCATACACATGAAGGCCTGCACTGTGTCAAGTTGCCAAAATACACTTAGGGGAAAGGATATCTGTGAATTTCTGAGGATTATCTCGAAATGGTCACTTGTCTGACAGCATTTTCAGAATAGCGGCAAGATAAGGCAGCACTATTTAGTATATCATGTAACAAAGGTTACTCATGTGCCTAAGGAGGACTAACGTTGAAAATAGACATACACAGCAGGTCTCAAACATATCAGGTTTTTGTCAATATCATTCACAATTTGAGAGCTTTCTGCCATTCTGAACATAATTGCTTATCACGTCTCACTTTAAATATCCTTGACTCGACTTGCGCTAAATACCCTTAGCATAAACACAACGCATACTTTGTAACATTAGGCCACACCAATTCATTTTCCTCGTTCTTGGATATATCTTGGAAAATGATTTTGAAAACTGAGTTAAGACCAAAACAAGGGGCTGACTCAGAGACAAAAAAAACTAGAATCTGCCTGCAAAGTACTCACATACATTGCCTCAACTTCTGTTTTCATTGTGATTCAGCATTATTTCGCATGTACATCTAAGTGTTTGTTTGTGTTTATTCTTTATTTCAGGTTAAAAACCCACAGGTACACAAAAGGATACATACATATACATTAAAAACCTCTACCTGTACAATAAGCCATAACAGTTGCGGAAAAAAGTACCAAACAATTAAATTAATATGGCCATAGGATCATAAAACACATTCCTCACCTAAATGTTCCCTTGGCTGCTCCCACTTTCTTCCCCCCAGTCAGGTAACAGGTAACACAACATTTTGTTTCCTAGGCCCAAAGCTTATGTTATAAAACACATTCCTCACCTAAACGTTCCCTTGGCTGCTCCCACTTCCCCCCAGTCAGGTAACAGGTAACACAACATTTTGTTTCCTAGGCCCAAGGCTTATGTTATAAAACATATTCCTCACCTAAACGTCCCCTTGGCAGCTCCCACTTTCTCCCCCCCCCCCCCACCCCCTGTCAGATAAACAGGAACACAACTTTTTTTTCCTAGGCCCAAGGCTTATGTTATGTTATAAAACACATTCCTCACCTAAATGTTCCCTTGGCTGCTCCCACTTTCTTCCCCCCAGTCAGGTAACAGGTAACCACATTTTGTTTCCTAGGCCCAAGGCTTATGTTATAAAACACATTCCTCACCTAAATGTTCCCTTGGCTGCTCCCACTTTCTTCCCCCCAGTCCTCTGATTGCAGGCGTCTATCAGTCTCTTCAGGATAAACAGGCATTCCCGGAAGGTGGAGAAGAAGGGGTGGTGGCTGACGATGCACAGCGACGTCAGCGTGTTGTTCCTCACGCGGCCCTGTTTCCGTCTGCGCCTGTGCGTCTGCGGCTCCAACCCCTCGTCGTCTCCATCTATCGACTCAGTTCTGGGTTTCTGCAGCGTCTGTGGTTGCTCGCCCGCCGAGCCCCGCCCGCCGTGATCGGTCGAGTTTCTTTTCTCGAACGGGCGGTAGAAGTTCACGCACATTCCGAACCTGACGCGGTTAGAGTCCTTCTCAGTGAGGGAGAAGACAAAGGAGTTGTCCTCCCGAAGGGAAACGCGCTTCACACCGGCGCTGATACAGCCCTCGGGCTGGCAGAAGAACACAACATCCGGGGGGAGGGGGAAGTCTTCATGGTCCTCCACTGGGTACCTGGGAAGTCATCAAACAATCATGATATGAATTTGCATAACACACCCAAAAGCAGTTACTCAAGCAACTGGATATGAGATTGGAAATGGTCAGACGTTTCAGACAACCATCCAGTGTCACTGATGACAGATGAAGCGTCTGACCATTTCCCAAATCATATCCAGTTGCTTGAGTGACTGTTTTTTGACATGTGTTATGCAAATTCATATCATAAAAGGCACCTTATTACCTGGATGTCTAACCTTCATTGACCAAATTTGCATAACTTGCTTCCTTACTTGCATAACAGTTACAACAAATTCTATCTCTTCCGACAAAAATGATGGAACAAGTCCTTACACAATACCAGAATTTTATTGTAGCAAGAAGGCTTAGTAACACACAGATAAACTGCAGAAAGAGATTTTGACATGAACTGTTCACATCACCATGTTCATTTTAGAGCAATGCAATACTGAAAGAGGACAATGAATTTGAAATTGATTCACATGTACTAGTGATAATACTACAGCTTGTCTTCCCCTGAAGATTTTTTCTCCACAAAAAAACACATCTAAAACCTCTCCCAGCATGTTTTCACAGACTGTTGACACAAGTTAATCCCTTGGATCAGCAGTGTTTGTAAACAACAGCAGCTTGTCCAAACAAAACCATTCCCATCTACTTTCAGTTTCACTGCTGTCTACAGAAATGGAAATAGAATATATCATGTGCATCCATAGATTATGTTTCAACAACTGCAGATGCAGAACACAGCAGATGACTATAAGTATAACCCTTGGGAGCGGTAACATGAGTGCACATACGGTATATAAGTCCATGCGTTGCTAACTGACATTATTTTGGTTAAGGGAAAGTTGTTATGTACCTGCGTAGCAGCTCTGGTGTCTGTGCTGCACTGTTGCCGTTGGGATTCCTGGCTCCCACTATGACGATGTAGTCCAGAAGTCTGGGGCAGAAGTGGGCATGGTCGCCTCCTGCTAAACTTCCCGACATCTTTGCTTTATTCTGTTCTCACTGTAATAGCAACAAGAAACGTCTGTTGGAAAAAATTCTTATCTACTGCATCAATTGCCCCCCCCCCCCCTCTACACACCGAAACACACACAAATTAATCATCTTCTCATTGGTGTTGGGCCAGTTGACAGGGCCAAGTTGCAAAGGGCTGAATGACTCTGATTCCAAAGAAAATTATACATTTTGCAATGATTCGCTGGTTTGAGCCTTCAATTTCAAGTGCCCAGTAAATTTGTATGCTTTAAAGTAGGCAGGAACATGTTGTAAAACTTGAAAAATTTGACTTACTGAGTAGGCAAAAATCATAAAACATCAAGCCATAAATGTATTGAACTATCAGCAATATAAATATTACAACTTCATGTTCGATTGATTTTTTTTAGAAGATGACTGTCACAATCATTGTCCAAACATGTCTGGATAAACAGTGTACAAACTTCAGTTTTGTTAACAGATGTTCCTTTCATTTAGTGTCATACGATATCCAATGACAAAGGAATAAAGGATGCCTTTTTCACATGACTAAACTCACTGAAAGTCTTCATCATGCTTCAAACATTGTAACAAAACATAAACACCCATATGCATGGCCCACTGCAAACAAAGTAGACCAGTTACTCTGTAATTTCTACACCCATAACTGTTAAACAGCAGTTACAAAATCTAATTGGTACTTTGTGTGCAATACTTATTATTTCAACAGCATACATGGAGAAAGATTGAACTTTTCTAAAATAAATGTCTCTTAAATTACTTAATTGCTCGACTGTTCAATACATTACATTGGAACAATAACAAAGAAATCAACACAATAATACTCTTTTATTCTTATACAGAGGCGGCGGCAGGAAATTTACTTTACAAATTTACAACATACTTTCCGGGGGGGCAGCCGCCCCCCCTGCCCCCCCTGCCCCCCCCCCCCCCCCGTGCCGCCACCACTGTTATAAAAGCTAGATTGACGGAAGTATGCTTTCTAATAATGTAGCAGCAATACTGATTGCAGCTGCAGAGTGTCCAGACTACTGCAGCACAAGAACACAGTGGACTACAACTACTATCAGCAATAACATTACTATATCAGCTATTACATATAAGGATTGATGGAAAACAAGGCGGCTTAAAATCATGATCCGACCTTGTTTGCTAAGCAAGAATGACAGCCATATGTACTCTCCCAAGCAGAGGTTGGAGGAAAAAATCGTGACCTTTTCTTTCATCCATTTTTTATCGACCGACCTTCGGGAAAGGTCGGTGTATAAAAAACGGATTAAAGCAAAAGGTCACGATTTTTTCCTCCAACCTCTGCTTGGAGAGTAAGCTACATGTACAGACAGGTACATTAACAATACTGTAAATGCATTTTCGTTCACGGGGAATTAATTTCGCAGTAGCGGGAAAAATAACTTTTCGCGGTGGATTTAAGTTCGCGGTAACACCACAGACTGCAGTCTAATACCATATTAGAAAAACGTTTGCAGTGGTTTTAAGTTCGCGGTGAAGTGGTCAACACAAAAACCGTGAACATTAATCCACCGCGCACATTTCTGCATTTACAGTATGTTTGATTTTTCTTCCTATAGCTACTTGGTGGCCCTGACCACCCAGCCAACATGTGTTTACTTAGGTCAATACCCTGACTAAGCCTGAGGCCACATGTGCCTGCTTTCATGAAGGACATCTGTGGAGTGTAACACGTTACATCTTTCACATTTGCCAAAAATGATATGTTTTTACTTCAGCTTCAGCTAAGTGACTGTGTGTCTATGTCTGTGTATGTGACCGTGATAACCAGAGAATGCCTGGGTGGATTGCCTTCAAGTTGACATCTGGCATGTGGGAATAGGTCTTGATACGACCTCAACGCATACTATAGGTCTTGATATGACCTCAACATTGTCAGCTTTTAGGCCCCATACTGTGACACCACCACGCCCCCTTCACACAAATTATGAAATCTTCAAGAGCTACAAAATGTGGTATACGTAACTTGTTTACGAGTATGGCTATCGTAAATCTACCATAACACAAAAGCAATCTGCTGTGGTCACCATGAAATAACATCATAATAAAATCTCATAAAAAAAACTTTTTCTGCAATCATTATTCAGACTAGGATTTCCACACTGAGACACAACGTAAACCATAAAATTATATTTCTTCTACACTGCAATATTGTCTGAAAAACCTGCAAAATACAGGACAAAACATGTGACAACTAGTCTACACAACTCACAACCCTTTTTCTGCACGAGAGATTCACAGAAATGCTGATGACATCCGCCAGAAAAACCGGTCCAGTCATTTTTTTGCGGGGGAAAACACCATCACCTCTGGGTATGGAGCTTACAATTAGGAGCCAATTTATGTGATTTGTATACCTTAAGGGTAGGCGGCCGCGCTCTGTGCTAGAGTCGTCTTGCAGACAACGTTCTGCAACGACAAGACATCGGCAGAGCGGTTTTTTATCTACTTCATTGCGTCGCAGCGTGCCGACGTCATCACGTCACCTTGCGTCACCTTGTTCGATTCGCAGGGCGGTTTCATACATGTTTGATGATGCTGTCCTTCGTGAGTGCGCGCGCCGCGCTTCCGCACTCAGAAAACATCTCAGTCGACATTTCCTGCGCAAACCCACCCTCCCGCTAAACCAACAGCTCACTACAATACCCTCCTGCGTCAGACAATTTGTGATGCTTGAGGTTTGACAGATTGGTCGGGCGAGTGCGGGGAAAATCTGCTTGCTTTTGCACGGCTACGTTTGGTTAAATGGCCGCCATTCTATGTGCCTTTTACATCGTCGTATGATCATCATCACACCTTAAATTTCCAACCCGAAATACACAAGAACAAAATGAATTTGAAGCATGAACGGCTTGAGCCAGTCCGAGGGACTTGCCGGTTAATTGGGATGTCTAAACGTTTATGTTGATGGACAGGTCGAGCAGACGATATATACACGAAGGTGACACAAGTACGCAGCGCAGCGCTGCAAATGGAAACCCGGATGCAAATATGGTATCAAATTACCTTCTTCGGACACCTGTTAACCCACCGGCTTGAGGACACAGTCCGCACTTCTCATCCTTCCTTGCATAGGTAACGTTTGTTGCAGCGGGCGGCACGAAAAAGCTCCGATTCCGTCTGGAAATAAATAATTCTCGGGATCACCCAAACCCTGACGGCGCCATCTTGTAGAGGTGTGTACTGGAACATCCGGGACCTGCCACGGAACGTGCCACCTGGAGTCACGCGCGGGGGGTTACACCTGCTGACTGAGATATCATCTTACATGTTTTGTTTTCCTCGTAAATTTTGCCAATAAGCATATTTTATGCACTTCTAAATTTTGATTATGTGTAAGAGTCTGAATATTTACTTTACCAATAGATAAGAAGTACAAGTAGTCTATCGAAACAATACCAAAAAAATTAAAAAAAATACTTCACTACTTCACTACAGAGGTGAGATAGGGTTCATGATCGGAAAAGTATATTTCGAAAATATGTTCGTTAACGACTGTCTAAATGTCATAAGGCTTGATACAGTATCAAAACATATGAATAGTGCTAAATACTGTATATGAATGGTGCATGCGTGTAGAGAATATCACATAATCATACTCACTTTCGCCGATTGGTTTCACCTGTTGTTTTTTTTTAGCTCTCCAAATCCAAACGCCGCATGTGTGTTTGCTCGCGTTTTAAAGCCGTGTGACAATTACAACCTGTAAGTGCGAAATGATTCATGAGCGCAAATTTGCTTACACGCAAAGTACTCAGAGAACCACACAATAACGTGACGTCACGACGTCTAGCGGGTTACGTATGCGGCTAAATTTAGAGAAAAAGTAACTGCGTTCCAATTACAAATTAAAGGCACATAATGGTTATTGACATTTCTATGCCTAAAGTACCACTCACGAGAACATCAACGGCTTTTTATAACGACATTTAAACACTTAAAAGCGCTAACAGGTCTACAAGAGACTATTGAAGAAGGTATGAAAAAAAATTGTGGTGTTTGATATTTGAGGACATTTGAAGGGAATAAAAACCAGAATGACATACTTCCTTGCCTTGTACACAAACCCGGTCAGCCTTCGAAACGCGTTGCCAGACACGCGCTACCTACCTGTCCTGTCTGATTTGAATGGCTGACTTGCCAGAAGCAGTAGTTTCTCTTTAAAACCAATGAAACAGTACAGTTTTTGCTCAATTTGTTTGTTGTTATGTGAATTTACTGTCTTATTCCTGTCTGGAATTTTCCTGCCAGCCTGTGCCAGCTTTTGGCCAGGGCCACGACAATCCTCCCATACTACACACACGCACGCGCGCACAGACAAACAGACACACACACACCACCAACAACAACAACAACAACAAAAACAACAACAAACTCCTATTTATAATGGTAATATAGTGCTAGCGTATGGCAACAGTATTCTCTTCATGACCCGAATTGTCAAATACAGTGTCCAGCGCACTAGTTAAAGTACCGTACGTAAGTTTCACTTTCGCATATGTCTCGGATGTATTCCCGTTTGGAGCATCCCATGCACGGGCCTCTCTCGGCCATTCTTCTTCTAGCTTGCACTTCCAACATAAGCACTTGAACTTAAAAGGTCAACAGCTATTGTACTGTGCCATAGTGCGCGCCCCCGCGTCTGTGGAAGCGGATAAGCGCTTCCCGCCATTGACGTCATAAACCCAGCGAGCAATCTCTGGCACATGGCCGTGACTGACATGCTGATTATGCGGAAAATAGATGCGAGCTACGTGTACGTGTACATGAGCATTCGCCACGGGAGAAGATAAGGTTCGACTAAATACTGCATACTGTAAAATAAAAAAAATCAAGGAGGTTTTATCTAATGAAAGCTCCTTGGTGAAATGGACAATGATGTTGGTTCTTGCATTACACATCGGTTTCACATGATCTACTGTATGCTTTTGTCCATCGGAGTGTAACAGTTTTTTTTTTGTTTCACATGCACGGTGGGGCCACTTGGAAATCAACTTTCAAATATTCTAGGGGCCACCCACCCGTTTTGAGATGAACAAATAAATTGATAAATAAATTCAATACTGCACATAGGCGATTCTACGGGTATCGGTTCCGAACCGATCGAGACTCTGCACAGGACTGTGTTAGGGGACATTCCAAAGTAGCAGAAATTAGCCTAGGGGTGGGTACCGGATGGTGTGCCAGTACAAACCGTTTTTTCTTGTTGGGCCGGTCCGGACCTGATCCTCTAGACCTGAATTTTCTGTACCGGTACTCACCCCTAACAGGAATCAAAGTTCAAATGTTCTTTTTAGGGATTGTATCTGAATTCACAGACTAAAAACGGTCGCTCTACCGGTAGAATCATCACCGATTCTGCCAGATAGCAGTTTCTACTCCGAAACCACGAAATTCGCTTGTTTTCATGTTGCCAGTGCTAAAGTAAGTCTAAGGCTTTCGACTGCGGCGCCAGCATAATTCTATTTGAGCTATTCCCCCAAGTCCTGAATCACATTCGACCTCCAATGGATTGAAGCCATTCAAAACCTATCAGATGAAGCCATACCTTCCGAAAATGCCCCCCCCCCCCCCCAAAGAAAATTTTTTCCCCCAAGATTGCCTACTGCTAGCCTGGGTACAAGGAAGGTAGTTCCCTCCGGTCTTTATTATACACTATAGACAGTCGCTTCTAACTCTGACATCTGACATTCATTATACACTATATACATGTACATTCGCTTCTCTGCTATAGCAGAAGTGAACATAGGAGCGAACTACTACCAGCTGGATGGTAACCAGGCTAAAGCTTAAGGTTGCCAACATTCCATCCTTTTTCTTTCCGGGAATTAAATGCAAACTAACCCAATTATGAGAGCACCATGTTCATATCCTTTGCCTACCAACCTACGTGCGCAACCTTGGAATGTTAACATTCCAGGAAAGGAAGCCTCTTAAGAGCCCGACGTCAATTCAAGGACACGGAATAAAATCAATACACAGACACTTAACGCAGCACAGGCCGTGACACGGCTGAGCGATCGTATGTACCATCCCGGCATCTATCTCCGTCGTACACGTCACATAGAGGTTATTACACACATAACAGCTTGTCCGATCTCATACATCAATTAGAGGACCCGCCAGTCTCCAGTACAATGTGTCTGATAGTATAAGGAACGGAAGATGTGTGACATACTCTCCCGATCGTATGTACCATTCTCGACACATCTCTGTCGTACCCGTCACATAAAGGTTATTACACACATAACAGCTTGTCCGATCTCATACGTCAATTAGAGGACCCCCCAGTCTCCAGTACAATGTGTCTGATAGTATAAGGAACGGAAGATGTGTGACATACTCTCCCGATCGTATGTACGTATGTACCATCCCCGGCATATATATCTCCGTCGTACACGTCACATAGAGGTTATTACACACATAACAGCTTGTCCGATCTCATACGTCAATTAGAGGACCCCCAGTCTCCAGTACAATGTGTCTGATAGTATAAGGAACGGAAGATGTGTGACATACTCTCCCGATCGTATGTACGTATGTACCATCCCCGGCATACATCTCCGTCGTACACGTCACATAGAGGTTATTACACACATAACAGCTTGTCCGATCTCATACATCAATTAGAGGACCCCCCAGTCTCCAGTACAATGTGTCTGATAGTATAAGGAACGGAAGATGTGTGACATACTCTCCCGATCGTATATACGTATGTACCATCCCCGGCATATATCTCCGTCGTACCCGTCACATACAGGTTATTACACACATAACAGCTTGTCCGATCTCATACATCAATTAGAGGACCCTCCAGTCTACAGTACAATGTGTCTGATGCCGAGGACCGGAAGATGTATGACATACTCTCCCGTCTCAGCCACGGTAACGAGCTGCGCCATATCCCATTGACGTCATCGGAGGCACATGACTGGCCTCCATTCACTAACGGGGACGGGAAATTGCACAGTCAGAGAGCGCAGCTAACGCGTTCATTAGGCATGGGGAAATTAACGTTGTGTTTCCGATTATAGTACTGAAAAAAAAGCAGGATTGGTACGTAGGGGTTTTCTTTTGATTGTCTTTTTTTTTAAATTTTGACCAAACAATTCAGCAATGTTGAATTGCAGCAGATATTTTCGACATTTTATTGTAGTTATACGTGTACAAGCTTTAGTTTATTGATAAACTGGTTTTATTGTTCTTATTATCAAATGTTCAATGCATTAAACAGAGTGTGAAATACATGAAGTCTGTGAAAAAACACAAAGCACTCTTTCATATCCTGCTTTCCGTTTCATCACTCATTTCAGACTGAAAAATGTTATGTCCTTTGCCAGCGATGCCCCCCCCCCCCCAAAAAAGACTATGGTCGGCAGCTTTTTGTTTGGATCGGTCAGGTTATCGGAATCACCGTCTGTTTCCCATAGTAAGTCTTATAGGTCCGTCTCCAAACCGCGGGTGATCCATCATACCGCACATCCCCTTCGAACCGAATTCGTCTCCCCTTAATCCCGTTCTCGTGACGTTCTTATCTTTCGGTGATTTCCAGGAATAGAACACACCTGACATGCATCACAAGTCACGTGAAATAAATAAATCAATAATCACATGACATCGATCTGTATCTGTACTGCATGCTGTATCTGTATCTAGCTCTACGTAGCCGGTATAACAGCCCTTTAGCTTTGCAGGCACGCAGTGCGGCAGCAACTGATTGTATTACACTGGACAATGTGCCATGCACACCTAGCCTTGGCACATCTAGCCTCAAACGTTGTTTAAAGCTATTAAGTATTAGGATGCTCCTACGGTAAGTGGTGGCAAAAAAAGTGCAATACACGACAAATTGGGAACACAGGTACCTCTATCATATTCTTGTAATTCTGGGTTGACAGCTCTAGTACTCCAAAGCACGACTAGGTATTATCTCGTTCTTTTCTGAGCTGGTATTGATTACATACTACTACTTAGAAGTTGGCAGGTCCTTCAAGATAATAGTCATTTCGTACATCATTCTGGACATTTTTCGCATGTTTTCGAATAGCATCTACTGCAATTCTGTTCTCATTTAGGCGACACTAGCGCCCCTGTCATAGCAGTTCGTACACGAGGTTACACAGCTTGGTACCTACGGAATCTTTCAGTGATCACACGTCACTTCAGCTCGGGGGATATTCATCATTCAAGCCAATGTGAAATATCAGATGGGTAATCATATCTATCACGATGGCACGTTAGACGCTCTAATAAAGATGTCAGTCTATGCAGGCAGATTGATTAATGTATCTATTCTTCGATATTTTTTTCATCAAGGGACCGGGCAGTTTCCAAAGGGCAAAGGGGGTGAACACAATTCTATATAACACACAGAGAACTAGAGTTAAATATTAGCTGTTCCAGCAAATATATATACAGGTTTGCGTGTGAGTAATTTATGCGGGATAAATTAACATGAATATTAAAATTGACGTTAAAAACACTTCCGGTTAAAATGGACTATGCATGAGCCTTACCAAAGAAGTTCCGAAGGCATTATCATCAAATTCGTAGACTGAATCTTTAAAAAGAGAATGGACCTTTCTTCTGACATATGTCGACAACTACAATGTGGTGGACCAGTTCAATAACACTTCTGCTCAAAAATTGTCTTTTGCATAATGACCACAGTCCAAAATTAACTTAGTCTGTGCAACGCTGGGCTGTAACTGGCCCCTCCTCAAGGGTGGATGTTGGGCGGTCTGCTATACAGCGAGATTTAATCAGATTAAGCGAGATTTAATCAGGCTAAAAATTAACTGTGCGAGAATGGACTCTTCCATTGGCCAGCACCCATATGTCAAATGTTATGGTTTAGAAACGCTTTCTCTAAAATAAAATGGACTTTGCCTAAACACTCCAGTCTAAAATTAAATTTAGCAAAATGACTCTCTCGCAGGGTAATGGAGTATTGTAGCGCTATTTTCATGTAAAATGGACCCGTTCAATTACTGCTCCTCTCATCAAAGAACGGACTTCGCATAATCATCCTGTCCAGAATTGCATTTAAACGATTGCCCCTCCCTGTGTGAGGATGGAGTCTTCTATAGGCACCTGCATCAAAAACACTTCTGCTAAAAAAGATAAACATATCAACGTATCTGTAAAATATAACTTGGGGGGGGGGGGGGGGGATCTGATGTAGAATTTATTTAGTCGGAGCATGCTGGCTAGACTACACCTTCCTACGTGGGTCCAGGGATCGTGAAATTCGGCAAGAAAATCGGGAAATTGGCCAGGGGAATCAGTACACGCTATTAGGTTAGATCAGGTTGGGATTACGTGGCCGACCAAACCCTCTGGTAGCAAAACTTCCCAGGCAAAGTATTCTCCCTATAACAGCCAGCGTAGTCAGTCTGGTAGAGACTACATGTTAGCCCGTGAGCCGAGAAGTTGGAGGCCGTCTGGCATCCAGGCTAATATTTGTCAAGCTGTTTCAAGTTCTGCTGTCAATATCTAAAATATAGCGTAATATTGTCGTATTCATACTTTTACGTATTACGCAATATCTAAATTATGAAATATCGGAGAAAATAGCAAAACAGTAACGCAGTGAACGAACCCCGCAGTGACGCATGTGCCGCTGAGAGAGGGCACCTTTAGATAAGCACACCGTGGATTTGTCATGCAGGGAGAGTTTGAAGCTCCTTGGTACAAGCTTCACTGCTCACCCGTAAATTTTCTATTGAAAACAATCATTTCTCAATGTCTTTGTCAACCAACATACATGCTAGTCATCATCGGTGCCAGATTCCGGTAGACTACTGGTAGCTGCGATCAAAATAATGACCGGAAAAACAAATCATTCTCTGGCATGTCCATTTTATGTTCAGTTGCACGGTCCTGACTATACAATTAGTATACATGTACTGTGTTGACTCATTGGGGTGCTGCTATAACTAGTAGCATTTCTTTCCCACATGTCTTTATCATTCACCATCGTCATCATTTGTAACAAATCCCACACTTCTTTAATTCAGAGTCGTCGTAATTGCATCCGTAAAGAACCCCGTATTTCTTTCACTCACAATCGTCATATTGACATTTGCAAAACAAAAACAAAAAAACATTTCTTTCATATTGACATTCGAAAAAAAATCCCGCATGTCGTTTATTCACAATCGTCATAAATGCATTTTTGTAAAAATAAAATCGCGCATTTACGATCATGTGGGGAGGCGTGGGTTATTTTGGCCGTCATCTCGTCAGGGAATTTCCCATGACTCATGATCATGCAGGTGCATGTTCAAACACGACACCACTGTCGCCGTAGAGGCGTGGGGGTTTTGGGCCGTCACCTCGTCAGGGAATTTCCCATGACTCATGATCATGCAGGTGCATGTCCAGACACGACACCACTGTCGCCGTAGAGGCGTGGGGGTTTTGGGCCGTCACCTCGTCAGGGAATTTCCCATGACTCATGATCATGCAGGTGCATGTCCAGACACGACACCACTGTCGCCGTAGACGTAGAGAACCGTGTTTTGTGTTGCGTACACTGGACAAGCTTATATAACGTCTTTTGTGTGAAATGAAGATTCAAGACTAAAGAAACTAAAGTGGTGGATTTCAAAAAAAAATAGGATGGACTTTCAGGAACATCAAGTTTCCAAATGACGCATTTACACTCTTTATCCAGACCTGTCCTCGTCAGGCAGTTATTCTTTAGCTAAATCAACTGTCTTGAAAGGCACAGAAAGCCGCTTTCGGTATCAAAACCCTCATGCAGACTTCGTTATCCTCTAAGGCCCTACTTAAACACGACAATGCATATATCAAGTCTATAAATGCTGTTGAGATCTGAGGCAAAGTTCACTCAAATGACTATTGCCCTGTTGAAATATTAACATATAGAACTGCTTTTGTAAAAACACCGATCCTTAGTGCACACAGAAATTCGTGTAACCTAGCTAGTAGGGCAAAACTAGGGGTATTCCAAATAGATATGGAAGTATCAGTGTTCTTGTACTTAAGTATTGGCTGAGACTGAAGCAACTGGACATCCACACACATCCCTAACAGGTGAACGTTTTACTGTGTCAACAATACAATATGTGAAATAATTGCAAGAAGAGCTGGCTACTCCAACTTTCATGATATTCCTTCTTATGGAACACCAATTACCCTGTAGGCAATGAAAATATATGTACATTGTTAATTAAAGGAGGACTTACTGATATGTACGTCAAACATTCTTTTGCAAATCGTCTACAAATCACGGTAAGCCAATATGCCCTTTAAGGTTTCAAATCCAAATACATATTCGATGGAAAATTACCTGAGTTCGAATAAAGATCCGCCATATCTAAGATAAGAATAAGCGCTTATCCATTAGAGATAGAAAGAGGTCGTTATGAACAGCTATTTGTCCACGTTAGACTGTTTAAGTATAGCATACTGAACGCAGTCTTCACGACGAGACCGAAAGAAAGTTTATTTCAAACTGTTGCCACAATTTGTCCGAGCGTTTGCCAATGAGTAGATCACCAAAAGTCTACGTTTCATTAAAATCACAACCCCCACCTATTTCACAGAACACGGGACAGTTAAAAGATAGATGAACTCAAACCAAATGACAGTTTGGATGATTGACAGGAAGCGTGTGAACCTGACACCTTGCTATTTTGCCGCTTAATTGAAAACGTGACAAAACCCGGATTTCTCTGATGACCCCGATAACCCGATGACCCCGGAGCAGAGAAAGCTGATACTGTCTGACACAACGTTTGGGGTTCCCACAATCAGGCCTGATATTTGTTTACTGTCTCATTTCTGTTCCTTTTCATGAACGGTAATGTCTCCCTTCGATGTGTCCGTTGTTTCCGAAGACAGACTTGGAAATGCACTGGAATTACTGATTGTTGGCTACCTGCATACGGCGGTGGCGACATCCTCGGCGCAACCAAGGGCTTCATCATTTTGGATAACACAAAGGCATCCTTCCGTACGTTGCCCACATCATGCAGACCAACGCCAACAATTTCTTGTACGACGTATTAAGACGTTCCCGCCACCCCACCAACTCCGAGGAGCTTGTTGTAATGCTGGACATCGCTGGATTTGCGACAACAACAACACAAGGAACCATGTGACCTATTTAGCACCGGTGGGTCTTTTTCGACATATCCTAAGTGTGTTGAGATATTTACGAAAACGTAGTTGTCGTGTATATTTATAAATTGACAGCACAGTATTATTAGTTATATTTTGGACCCGAGAAGCTAACGAGGAAAATATCAAGATGGACGACTTGTCTGCGTATACAGTTTTCATTTTACTATTCGTGACGGTGTATCTTGCTTTTTAGAATTCTTTAGTTTCAAAGGTTTCATTCAGGTGGCATGGAATTGCGCCACGCCACTATTGTATAGTGTTAATGTTATAAGAGGTTTGGACCACCCCCATGCAACTAGTGGTAGGGTCCGGTTGTTCATCATTATGGGTTCCATCTAGATGTTGTCAAATAGATTGTGCTCCTGACTATGCGCTCACTGTCATCCTTGAGTCGTCACCGTACGTGTTCCCTATTGGCGTGGTGGCACCGGTTGGTCTCCTAGAACCCACACACGCACCAAGAAGCTTGGATGCCACGCAACCAGGAAAATAACACGCAACGACGACCGGGGAAAAGGGCAGAATAGCAAGTCCGCACATGTCATGGCGAGTCAACATCCGGGACCTTATGAATGGTGTTCCACACCGACTCAACTTCCACACTTTTCTACCCCGGGTCCATCAACATCACACCCGAGGAAACGAGGACCTAAGAAGATCTGTCCCATATGTCAACAGGCAGGACGGCAAGTGTTCAACCACGTCCTTAGCACTTGTCCTTTCTTGTCAGGCGAAGAGAAATCGTACCCTCGCCCTCCCCACCAACGTCCTGACAACGTCGGGGATTCCCAACGTGCGCAGGCGAGGGGAGTCAGCGTTCGTGCTTTACCTCGCTTGGATGCCTTCCATGAGGGGCACGCAATCAGGATCAACTTAAGTCGGGAGCCGAAACAAGCATGATCCGAGCTGCCGAAGCACAGCGTCTGAATTTACCCGTCCGTAAATCGCAACACGCAGCAAATCTCAAGTCAATCCAAGCAGATGGGCGGCGACTCTCCGTCATAGGTGAGTGCTCTACTACGTTCTACAGGGAGAAAGTCCCTCTGAAATTTGATGCTTTCGTGGTTGACGACCTCGCCGAACCTATTGTAGCCGGAACTTCTTTCTTGGAATCCAACAGTTTATTCATCAACTTCAGTAAACATCAGATTCAACTTTCTGATGGATCCACCTCGAACTATTCTCCATCCACAACGCAATCGACGCCATGCATACACAGTGTCTTTACCAACAACGTGCCATGCCCCAGACCTGTAACCGATACCCGAATGACACCTCATCAGTCAACCAAGATCATGCACATACTCCATGCTACCTCTATGCCCAACCCTACTATGAATGAAGTGCCAACAAAGGCAAGATCACCTACCATACTAGAGAAGAACAAGCTCCAGCCTCTCACAACACCTGTGGGGTTAGACTTAGAGTACCAGTTTTCACAACCATCAGCAGAAGCTGCCACTGCACAGGTAGAGGTAGGGTACCAACTCTCTCCTCCAACATCGGAGGCTTCCACTGCACATGAGGGAGAGTACCACACACAGCAGCTGAAGGGAGAGAACCAGCCTTCACTTCCATCAGCAGAAGGTGACACACAACAGCTGAAGGGAGAGTACCAGCCTTCTCCTCCATCAGCAGACGGTGACACACAATAGCTGAGGGGAGAGAACCAGCCTTCACTTCCATCAGCAGAAGGTGACACACAACAGCTGAAGGGAGAGTACCAGCCTTCTCCTCCATCAGCAGACGGTGACACACAATAGCTGAGGGAGAGAACCAGCCTTCACTTCCATCAGCAGAAGGTGACTCACAGCAGCTGAAGGGAGAGAACCAGCCTTCACTTCCATCAGCAGAAGGTGACACACAACAGCTGAAGGGAGAGTACCAGCCTTCTCCTCCATCAGCAGACGGTGACACATAATAGCTGAGGGGAGAGAACCAGCCTTCACTTCCATCAGCAGAAGGTGACACACAGCAGCTGAAGGGAGAGTACCAGCCTTCTCCTCCATCAGCAGAAGGTGACACACAACAGCTGAGGGGAGAGAACCAGCCTTCACTTCCATCAGCAGAAGGTGACACACAGCAGCTGAAGGGAGAGAACCAGCCTTCACTTCCATCAGCAGGTGACACACAGCAGCTGAAGGGAGAGTACCAGCCTTCTCCTCCATCAGCAGAAGGTGACACACAACAGCTGAGGGGAGAGAACCAGCCTTCATTTCCATCAGCAGAAGGTGACACACAGCAGTTGAAGGGAGAGAACCAGCCTTCACTTCCATCAGCAGAAGGTGACACACAGCAGCTGAAGGGAGAGAACCAGCCTTCACCTCCATCAGCAGAAGGTGACACACAGCAGCTGAAGGGAGAGTACCAGCCTTCTCCTCCATCAGCAGAAGGTGACACACAACAGCTGAGGGGAGAGAACCAGCCTTCACTTCCATCAGCAGAAGGTGACACACAGCAGCTGAAGGGAGAGAACCAGCCTTCACTTCCATCAGCAGAAGGTGACACACAGCAGCTGAAGGGAGAGAACCAGCGTTCACTTCCATCAGCAGGTGACACACAGCAGCTGGAGGGAGAGAACCAGCCTTCACTTCCATCAGCAGAAGGTGACACACAGCAGCTGAAGGGAGAGCCTTCACTTCCATCAGCAGAAGGTGACACACAGCAGCTGAAGGGAGAGAACCAGCCTTCTCCTCCATCAGCAGGTGACACACAGCAGCTGGAGGGAGAGAACCAGCCTTCACTTCCATCAGCAGAAGGTGACACACAACAGCTGAGGGGAGAGAACCAGCCTTCACTTCCATCAGCAGAAGGTGACTCACAGCAGCTGAAGGGAGAGAACCAGCCTTCTCCTCCATCAGCAGAAGGTGACACACAGCAGCTGGAGGGAGAGTACCAGCCTTCACTTCCATCAGCAGAAGGTGACACACAACAGCTGGAGGGAGAGTACCAGCCTTCACTTCCATCAGCAGAAGGTGACACACAACAGCTGGAGGGAGAGTACCAGCCTTCACTTCCATCAGCAGAAGGTGACACACAGCAGCTGGAGGGAGAGTACCAGCCTTCACTTCCATCAGCAGAAGGTGACACACAACAGCTGGAGGGAGAGTACCAGCCTTCACTTCCATCAGCAGAAGGTGACACACAACAGCTGGAGGGAGAGTACCAGCCTTCACTTCCATCAGCAGAAGGTGACACACAACAGCTGGAGGGAGAGTACCAGCCTTCACTTCCATCAGCAGAAGGTGACACACAGCAGCTGGAGGGAGAGTACCAGCCTTCACTTCCATCAGCAGAAGGTGACACACAACAGCTGGAGGGAGAGTACCAGCCTTCACTTCCATCAGCAGAAGGTGACACACAACAGCTGGAGGGAGAGTACCAGCCTTCACTTCCATCAGCAGAAGGTGACACACAACAGCTGGAGGGAGAGTACCAGCCTTCACTTCCATCAGCAGAAGGTGACACACAGCAGCTGAAGGGAGAGTACCAGCCTTCTCCTCCATCAGCAGAAGGTGACACACAACAGCTGAAGGGAGAGTACCAGCCTTCACTTCCATCAGCAGAAGGTGACACACAGCAGCTGAAGGGAGAGTACCAGCCTTCTCCTCCATCAGCAGAAGGTGACACACAGCAGCTGGAGGGAGAGTACCAGCCTTCACTTCCATCAGCAGAAGGTGACACACAACAGCTGAGGGGAGAGAACCAGCCTTCACTTCCATCAGCAGAAGGTGACACACAGCAGCTGAAGGGAGAGCCTTCACTTCCATCAGCAGAAGGTGACACACAGCAGCTGAAGGGAGAGAACCAGCCTTCACTTCCATCAGCAGAAGGTGACACACAACAGCTGAGGGGAGAGAACCAGCCTTCACTTCCATCAGCAGAAGGTGACACACAGCAGCTGAAGGGAGAGTACCAGCCTTCTCCTCCATCAGCAGAAGGTGACACACAACAGCTGAGGGGAGAGAACCAGCCTTCACTTCCATCAGCAGAAGGTGACACACAACTGCTGAGGGGAGAGAACCAGCCTTCACTTCCATCAGCAGAAGGTGACACACAGCAGCTGAAGGGAGAGTACCAGCCTTCTCCTCCATCAGCAGAAGGTGACACACAGCAGCTGGAGGGAGAGTACCAGCCTTCTCCTCCATCAGCAGAAGGTGACACACAGCAGCTGAGGGGAGAGAACCAGCCTTCACTTCCATCAGCAGAAGGTGACACACAGCAGCTGGAGGGAGAGTACCAGCCTTCACTTCCATCAGCAGAAGGTGACACACAGCAGCTGAAGCGAGAGTACCAGTCATCACCTCCATCAGCAGGTGACACACAGCAGCTGAAGCGAGAGTACCAGTCATCACCTCCATCAGCAGGTGACACACAGCAGCTGAAGGGAGAGAACCAGTCTTCACTTCCATCAGCAGGCGCAACACAGCAGCTGAAGGGAGAGCGTCCACACCCGTCCGATGCTCCTGTACATCATCATCCAGCGGTTCGGCCCCCACCTAAGCCACCCCCGTCTGTGTGAATCAACTGGGAGACTGTGCTTCCGGGTCAACACGACGGTCACCCACAGAACTTTGTTTTATAGACAAAACAGAACTCACGCTCAACGTTTTCTCAAGGTCAACACAGAACCCTCTAGAGTTATACAAAGAAGTCAAGGACAGAACCTACTACAAGGTTAAAACAGAACTTTATTCATTTAGTTTCCAGGTCAACACAGAATTTATCTAGCGTACAAAGAAAGTACAAAGAACTGAAGAACAGAACTTTATGCGCAAGATCAAAACAGAACTTTATTCAATTTATTTTTCATGGTCCGTGGACTCCACACAGAACTTCTCTAGAGTACAAAGAACTCACGGACAGAACCTAGTGCAAGATTGATACAGAATATTATTCTCACCATCAACACAAAATTTATTGAGATCACAAGGAACTTAAGGACAGAACCTAATGGGAGGTTTAAACAATTTAAGACGATTTATTTCTCTATCTATGTTATGTTACACAGAATTTTTCTAAAGTACCAGGATTCAGGAACGCAAGGACAGTATATACTACAAGGTTAAAACAGAGCTTTATTCCATGTACTAGTATTTCTCCATGTGTACACAAAACGTATCTACAAGAATAGTATATACTGCAAGGTTAAAGCAGAACTCTACGCAGTTTATTTTTCCATATCAACACAATTTATGTAAAGTACAAGGAATGCAAGGACAAAACCTAATGCAAGGCTTCAACAAACTCTATTCAAGTTATTGTTACCGTTACATTTGTTTACTTGTTCACTTGTTCACATATTCTGTAGTTAGTTTAACTCATGTTCCTTATATGTAGCAAGTTAATATTTGAAGACAACAGTATTCAAGTTTAGACTTCCAATACACGACATTTTACCACACCTTCTTACTCACCCTTTGTTAAGTAGTCAGAGAGTTAGAGAAGGAAGAAAAGAGAAGGGAAAGAAGAGACAGATCACGCCACTATTGTATAGTGTTAATGTTATAAGAGGTTTGGACCACCCCCATGCAACTAGTGGTAGGGTCCGGTTGTTCATCATTATGGGTTCCATCTAGATGTTGTCAAATAGATTGTGCTCCTGACTATGCGCTCACTGTCATCCTTGAGTCGTCACCGTACGTGTTCCCTATTGGCGCAATCGCATGCAATACAATGGGAACAGATCATGTTAGAACTAACGTTAGGGTGTTTTTTTCTACGTGTGCTTTACACATGATACTAGTATGTCGCTGTGGCTTATAGTATGCCCTCAGTCCCCGCCACGGCCAATGGAATGTTTGGAGAATATGTCAAAGCTTTCAAGTTTGGTGAGATTCTTTTTTTTCTACATGTTGGCCGGTTGTTTACTACCTTGCTCCTCTTTCCTAGCCCCCCCTTTTCCGCTATGGAATAACCCATGGTCGCTGGCCAATGAGCTGCCTAGTATTCATATTGCGTAATGCAGATGCAACGTAAACCAAGCTGATTACGAACACAGCAGTCATTTCGCTGCCAGGCAGAGAGGAGACAACACGGCTCTGGGACCTGTCTCTGATGATTAATAACGACTGCCCCCACGCACTGCACTTCGGTAAGTAATCAGCTTCCAGTTCCACTTCTGCATAGTCAAGAGGATCTTAGAATAATTGATCGTGTTCTTTGGTCAGAGCCAGGTATAGTTGGATTATGAACTTGATTTAATTGTTAGTTTTGGATTTTTCAAATGTATAGGTAAATGCAATTGACCTGTCCTTTTTGGCATTCTTGTTGCAGGGGCTCATCATAAAGATGTCTAAGAAGTACAACTATAATACTTGCAGTGAAAAGGAAACATCTCATCAACATGGACTTATTATTCTTTTCCTTATCACTTTTATTCTTCTTATTCTTATTCAAAAGCGAATCAACATATTCGAATATTTTGAATATTTTGTTGGGCTTAATAAGCGTTCAGGTACAGGTTGATATGTGTGTGTCTCTCTGATCTCTCGATCTCAGCACAGGTCGGGCAAGAGAGATCCACACGAACTCCTACCGCTGCAAGGGACGTCGCTGATGGCTTACACTGGAAGACGAGCTGTATCACTGAAGGGAAGGACATCCGTGTGCAAATTGCTACAAGGGCACTGAGGCTGGGTGCCATGCAAAACCAGAAACAATGTTGCCCGAAGGAGCAAGGCCATGAGAGGGAAATGCCAGACCGGCAGCAGAGCCGCATGCAACCAAGCGATTGCGCTGCTATTGAAGGAAAAACTGACTGCAGTTAGAGAATTCATGGACTAACAAAAGTAACATATATGTGCTGTCTGCGTTATTTGACTTTTACGATTACCTGTTGTCTATTCTATTATGTCATATTAAGGAATGTAAAAAAATAATTCAATTGACCTAGACAACGACGGTCTAAAGGGCGGATATACGAATGGTAGACATCCCAACCAAATGTAATGAAATCTTTATTGACACGACAAAAGTTCAGCGACTTTCGTGAGGATTATAACAAGTACTTACAATACAACTAAGCAGACGTATATGCATATTTACAGATATGAATAAGTCAACATATTATTTCTAGCATGTCATTTACATAATTCAAACGTTGCCCGCAAATTTCTTGAGTTACAAACAGACTTTTACCAATCTAACGTTTTCGGGAGTTTCTCAACGCTACAAATACACGTCCATGCAGCCGTTTACTTTTTGGGACTTTTTGGAACTCGGAGTAATACATCAATGGGACCTTACAAGTATATTGTGCATACAAGCTGCAGCAGCCTTTCACTCCGTCACTTACAAGAAGATACAACACAACGTTTGCTAGATGTAATAATGTATTAATGTAGTGATGTATTATTGTACTATGATTGTTATTCTTAGACAGCTATTCGTTTGATGACGTAAACTGCAACAGACCGAGATGTACAAGTAACCAATGTTGAGTGATATGAGCGGAGTTGAGTAGATGTCTGTCAGGTAAAACAGAATACAAAGACGGAAGATTTCTACGGCAGTTCGGGAGAGCAGACATTTGTCTGGTACTGAGACAGAATGTGAAGACAAGAGAGTGTAAGGTAAGAGAGTTCAGTTCAGGAGAGACAATAGAGAACTTCAGTTAAGGCCTGAGTGAGATAGCATCATTATGAAGTCTGTTATAATGTTAAACGTATTCCGTGCCTAGCGTACGGAAATTCTTGTCTCTGCGTCATTTCTTTATCCTTCATGTGCTGATCTTCAAATTCCAGTCGGCAACTAAAGGAACCTGTATATATTTGTTACATGTCCAAGTTGGAGATGTTGTCGTAATTTTCCTAACTTACAACATACTAACCCTTCATACTTGTGGCTCTTGCCGTCCTGCCGTTTCCGACAAGAGCACAAGATCATATTCCCTAACCATTTCATCCAATCCTTTCATACAACACACCAACCCATCATGCTTGTGGCTCTTGACGTCCTGCCGTTTCCGACAGAGCACAAGGTCATATTATTTCCTAACCATCCCATCTAATCCCTTCATACAACACACTAACCTTTCATGCTTGTGGCTCTTGCCGTCCTGCCGTTTCCGACAAGAGCACAAGATCACATTTCCTAACCATTCCATTCAATCCTTTATACAACACACTAACCCTTTATGCTTGTGGCTCTTGCCGTCCTGCCGTTTCCGACAAGAGCACAAGATCACATTTCCTAACCATCCCATCCAATTCCTTCATACAACACACCAACCCTTCATACTTGTGGCCCTTGCCGTCCTGCCGTTTCCGACAAGAGCACAAGATCACATTTCCTAACCATCCCATCCAATCCCTACATACAACACACTAACAACATTTCCTAAAGATCCCATCCAATTCCTTCATACAACACACTAACCCTTCATGCTTGTGGCTCTTGCCGTCCTGCCGTTTCCGACAAGAGCACAAGATCACATTTCCTAGTCATCTTATCACATCACTTCATACAACACACTAATCCATCAAATCCAAATGGCGCCACCCTTCCCGTCATACACCTCAAAACAAAATGGCGGCGCCCATAAATGCAACGAAAAACAGAACAGGTTTTGCTATCGCAAACCTGTAAATACTGTAAAGGATAAACAAAAACCCAACTGAAGCACAAGACAGGGGTCAAACTTTATACTTGAAAATTACCTCTCGTCAGTTCGTAATAAAGCTTTTGCTGTCAACATAACCAAATTAAGAATCAGTTCACACTGCTTGGAAATAGAAAAAGGTCGGTACCGTAATATACCAGCCAACCAGAGGCAATGTCCTTCATGTAAAGATGGTATTGAAGATGAGTACCATTTTCTAATGACATGCCCTACATATAGCGTAGATAGACAAAAATTAATGGATACAATCACATGTAAATCTAGCACAACTTTACCAAAGACAAACAAATGTACTTTCAATCTACTTATGCCATGTCCAGACAACATATCTTCGTATTTAGGCCAATACATATGTAATGCTCTAAAAAAGAGAGAATCTATTGTACAGTAACAGATCGACTTGTTTAACTTGCATGTTACACTATGTCAATACGCCATTTATGTTCATATTCCTGTACTATACATGTATGTAGTTATAGACCTTAGACGAATATCATTGTATTACTTGACTTATCACTGTTGCCTTACAATTGTACCATGTGCAAATGTCGTGCAATAAAGTTCATTCATAATCGAAAAAAAAATGACCCCTCTAATAGGGTACGATAAAAGTTAGTGAAAGAAAAAAGACATATCAAGTTCTGAAATACAATGAAATGATCATAGCATAGAGAATAATGAAAAATCAAATCATGCGTGTGTGGGAAGGGGGTTAGCAACTCATCATTATAAGACTCCGTTTGCCACACGAATAAGTATTTGTGCCTTTTGCAGCGGAAGAAATGACACCTTATTCCTCTCATTTGAAGAATGCCATCCAAGTACTACCAGGGCATTGACGTCTTAGCAGAGGTGATTGATTGATTGATTTACTGATTGATTTATTGATTGATTGCATGATCATGAACTGACAGATCTGTGAAGACTGTCTTCGGTAGCCTGACAATACATTTCGTACTTGAAATGTGCAGCATATCGTACTGAATGCCACATCACAACCTTCAGCACTAAGGACAGGTCATCTCCAGGAACGTCAAGACAGCCTAGTAGTGGTGCGATATTCTGATTGCTGTTTTCTCTTGGTGCCGTAAAGGGGGAAACAAGATACAACGCATATAAATTCTTATGAAATGATATTGAACAATTTATTGCTCTGCATGCTCGAATAGCATGCATTCTTTTATGCTACGTCCAAAGGTTTCACTACCATCGGGTCTCACTGCATTATGCTTGTTTATGTAAGGGCAGCTTTATAAAGGGACGGACATCCACAATAGATAAAATCAGTATGTGTAACCTAAATTTGGCCCGCCAGATTTAACGATCGTTTTTTATTCCTCTTTTAAATTGAATACATGTACATGTCATATAATTCAGTTATGTGACTGCGTGCATGGCGTAGCCTAGCGGCACACACATGAACTTCACTAGTAAGCTTGGTATAATGTTTAGCTTGCAGAGCAGGTCATCGTCAAACGAAGGGTGGGACTAAAGATGTTCTCCTCTAACCTGCAACACAGCTCCTCCAAACAGACAGGCACCGAAATCATATCAAACTGCCAAAGGTAATTTTGTTTCGTTTGAACCATTGTTGCATGAAAGCTGTCAGTACCGTCAGTAGCTTTCAGTGCTGTCAATAACTTACGAATCAATTCTTAAAGATCGAGAATGATATATTTGGTTAGTCTTTCCAGAGCCCGACAGAAAACAATTACCTCCTAACGTCATATGTATTGACACATCATCGTTAAAAGATTAAAATCTATAAGTTTTAAAGTGCATGCAATGATAAAAAGCCCTGGTACTCGAAAGAAAACGTTGCGACATACGTTTTCCTATGATTGTGCCATAAATGAGCCCGTTGAAATGTCAAAGCATCAAATTCCAATTTCATCACAACTCAATATACAGCCTATAATTTTTTCATATTACGTTGTTAAAAATTTGCATCAAAATTCGTTTTTCACGTTGCTAGCCATGAGACGTTGCTTGTCACTTCTCTGGTAAATCTGGGCTAATTGTAATCAATATTACAAAAGATATAATGACATGCTTTGATACCCAGATGATATGGCCATGGCACATATCATTAGTGACGATTGCTCGTGGCTGCGCACGAGTTCCTAACGCGTAGCAACCGATCTGAGAGCCTCTGATTTTAGCCGTTACAAGTAAATGTCAATAAGGTAGGGAAGGCACACTTCCATGATTGTTACACCGCTGGAACGTACGGTTCTTGTTAATTCTGACAGAAGAAAATAGCCAGTACGCCTGCTTCTTAGTTGTGTACAGGAAAATGCCATCGGCGAGTAGAGAGCGCCTCCTAGAACATTTCTATGAAAATATGTGAATAAGATAAAGATTTAATAAATGCTGCATGAATCAATAATACAGTAATTTGTAACGGTTATCCAACTCAGAACAGGAAGAGAAAGTCGCAATTTATCCTATTTCTGGCGAGGTCACTTGAGGGCAAATACGGAATGGTGGTTCTCCCGTTTTGGTTGAAAAGAGAAAAAATGCTTTTCAATTTTGTTGTTCACTTATCCTGCAGTTTATTCCAAAATGTTACATTCTAGAACTGTTCTCCACGTATATACATCTTTATCAAATTTTATTCTATTTCACCATATCCAATGTCAGAAGTCTTCCCCAATTTCACACTGCCTTTCTCGACCAATACCATTGTGCTTACGTCAGCGGCATTAACCAACGCAAATTGTCACATACCAATTACCATATCCAAACGTACCAATCTTGTTGTTATCATGCTGACGTGCATGTTGTGTTTTAATCTCGGGCAGCGAAAGATCACAGGAAGGACCACGGATTCCTACTAACGTCCTCACTCTTATCTCTGTCACACGGAACAGCCAGGTGAGCACCCTACATACCTATCCTCCGGTACAGTCCCCTTCGGACATGTCTTTCCTACAAGTACGTATATATGGGCAGTTTTCTATAGTAATAACTAACGGGTTTCTAGCAGTCGCGCGTGTCGTCCAGAGGTTAGCGACCCTGTCTCTGCACCAAGTGGTTGGGAGTTCGAATTCATGCTATAGTGTCGCTCACCCGACATACACGATACGAGAAATGTCACAGTTCTTTGGATGGGACGTTAAGCCATTACAGGACTATCCTCATTCCATCCAGGTGTAAAAAAAAATGAGTATCTGACTTGGTTTGAGTATGTAAAAGACGATGGAAGGAGAGGGTTGGGTGTCGCCTTGCCCTAGCTGCAGTGGGTAACAGCCAACTGTCTTACGGTCCCCAAAAGGCTATGGGACTTCCTTTTCTTTTACCCTTTACTTATTTACATGTGAAACATTATTATCTCTATGAAAAATGGAGACATAGTTTTGGGTGTGTCTGTCTGTCTGTCTGTCTCTGTGTGTGTTTGTGTTTCCGGATATTTGTGGTCAGCATAACTCAAGAACCTCTGGATGGATTACGATGATATTTGGTATGTAAGCAGGTGTTAGGAAGACAAATGTCAAGGTCAATTTTGGGCTCCCTGGTATGTGGCCTTGGTACTGCAACAAAAATTCGTTTTTTTGTATCTTTTGAACTGGATGTGCTGTGGTCTTGATTTTTTGGTGGCAGATAGCTAATGACGTAAGGAATAGGTGGTGTATGTTTGGGTCTCCTAGCAGGTTGCTCTGGAACTGCAGGGGCGTTTTTTTTTCAAATTCTTCTTCAGGGTGATGAGAAATCAAACCCTTTTAGTCAATGTTTGAAGTAAAAAAAAGACATTTGAAATTTTCGTAACAATGTTTTTTTGTGTGTGCAATAAGCTATGGAACTGATGTTTATTATGATAGTACATTAGCCTGGAGTCAAGCCTTGTTAGCTTTGGTTCGCTCCCAATGGTCACTTTGGGCTAATTGTATACAATGTAATGCAATACAATGCAAAGAGTTTAAATGTTTTATTAAATGCGGTAACTTACCTTTAGCCCTGTATGCAAAGCTGACTTCCTGAGGATCTTTGTACCCGTAATCATTCTCTGGTTTGTCGTAGTCGTGGGAAGAAGACTTTTCCTCAAACGTCTTGTTTACTTCTTCAGGAACTTTGTACCGGTAAGCATCCTCTGGTTTGTCGTAGTCGTGGGAAGCTTTTAACCCACATTGCACACTTACACCTCGTGTCATTTGATGTCTTTAAATGTTGATTTTATGTCATAAAAGCAATAAATTTCCAAAAATCGTTTAAGAACGAAAACAACTAGAAAAGAAACGACTAGAAAAGAAATCTATGGAAGGAAAATCTGACTGCTAGAAATACCTTAGTTTGATGTCATACAACAATCGCTGCAACAGAACATCCCAAAATGTCCGTGTGTATCACAGCTATGACTTCTGGCTCAACAGCAGCAAGGGTTTTGTAAAACCCTGCTGGCTGTTGCCTCGGTAAAGAGAAATGAAAACTAGACTAATTTAGAAGCACAACTGCACATGAAACAAAAGTGCACAAACGTCCAAAATACGATGTCGTCATCCAAACTCTTAAAAAAGAAACCCGGCTCAAAAACTGTGCCCAAATAAGGACAGCGTCAGCTGAATTCTGAGAACAAATTGGTTTACAAAATTTTCGCTGGGAGGATTTCTTTAAATATGCATATCTGCGTACGCCATTGCACGTTTCAGCTTTGGACCTTAAAGTAACTGTCAAAACAAGCTGCGAGGGGACCTAAACCTGCACCACTTCTTCCCTACATTGAAGTCTGCCACCAAAAAGATAAGAGACCCAAAAGAATACCTCCTTTTTCATGGAGGTGATAAAGACAAAGACGTGTTTTGCCAAAATAGTTTATGTAACATGTTGGATTAAGAGAAAGAAATGTAGAAGTATTCGTCCAACAGTTACTCTTGTTCTAAATGTCTGTTACACACACACACGCACACAGAGACAGAAAATGATAACAGAACGTCATTATGTATATTCTTGTTGAATAAAAATTCTGAAACTGAATCCTTACGTTATCATGAAGATGCTCTTTAACCCATGAAGTGTTTTTCTAACATGGAGTTACTATCTAGGTAATCATACATACGTCAACTTGACCTTTGACACAACACTGCTCGACATATTCAAAATGGCCACGATATTCAGATTTCGTATTGGTATCCTCTCGCAATTCGATAAAATATCGTCGTTACAGAAGTGACATCACCACCTTGAAGCCATCTGAAGAAAGGCACTACAGCACTTATCCTTGCTATCATTTTCTCAGTTGTTAATATTAGATCTTGAGCTGATCAAAGAGACCCCCCCCCCCCCCAGTAGCCTTGTGGAGTACTGGAAGATAGAACTTGGGCAGCCTCTAGCCATAATGTGCGGATAAGCTACGCACCTTCAAACTTGATCTTTCTGTGGGCTTTACGTACATGATTCTTGATCGGTACATCTAGGACCTAGTCTCGTAATAACGTCCAGGTCTCTTCACCTGTTATGCAACTAAATTTTATTACGACTCGGATATTTTAGCAAACTTGCTGTCTTTGTTATCAGTTTTCATGCATGGCACTGTTTCTAAAAAATGACATAAACAAGCAAGCAAACAAAAACACACCATAGACAACAATGCCCCATGAAAATCCTTTTCACAAAGGTAATGATCAGCTTCAGTTGACCAAGTAAAGTTAGATTAATCTGAACAACTCTTTATTTAATAATTCAAATTACGACAAGCTTAAAGCTAAAACAAACCAACAGAATTAAATTTGCTATAGTTGAAATGTTGAATAAACATAAGTGTGAATTATCGTCGCCCACAAAACAATAAATTGATGAGAGGAATAAAATTAACAATCGTTACAATCGTCTGCTGAAGATGAAAGTAATGTTCTCCACTCAGTTAAGATTGACTGAAGATTGTTTCCATGTGAAAAAAAAAAACTACATTGCTATGTTTTCTACTATAGTAATGAGTCTCACAAATAGTCGGTTGCCTGGAAGGCTTGCCCCACGTGCACTTTTTGGTTTGAAGTGCCTATTTGAAACGTCAGTGTAGTTTCCAGTTCTTACGACTTATGTTCAGAAAGCAAGCACAAGACCTTACACACTTTGCATACTTCTAAAAGGAATACTTCAATGTGATACAATATTTTCAACATGATTATAAAAATGATTTTAAAGAAATATCGCAATAATTCTGAAAGGAATAATTGTAATGATACTAAAATGAATAAAGTACTGATACTAAAATGAATGATTTAATGATACTACAATGAATAATTGTAATTATCATAAAAGGCAGACTTCTAAAATGACTTAAATCATTATCTACATGAAAAAATGTAGATTTTGCTTTAAGTGTGTCCTTATTTGTCCGTGTGAGTTTCCTGATTTTTGTAGTCAGCATAACTCAAGAACTTCAAGATAGATTACGATGATATATGGTACAAGGTATGTGGGTAGGTGTTGGGAACACGAAGGTTAAGGCTCCCTGATATGTGACCTTGGTACTGCTGCACAGCATCCGTTTTTTTAATCTTTGGCCCTGAAAACTTCAATGATATTTAGTATGCAGGTAGCTTAGATATAGATGTATATTATAAAGTACATATATTACATAATGCAAAATATTATTATGCAGTGTTTTCCATCATAAGACTAATATAGATTAACCATATGCAGTTTATATATGTCGGGTAGAACATTAAAAGATACATCTTGATTTGCATATTTAATGCAAAAGTCTTCTTCTCAGTGCTAAATGATTGAACTGTCATCATTATGACCTGTGTAAGTTAATCAAAGATATATACATCCAAGCATTTATCATTTGCATAATATTAATATTTCATGCAGAGGAGATATGAGGTCTCCGAACTCTGTTTCTAAAAGGAATACTTTACTTACAATACTTACAAAAGTTTCTAAAAGGAATAACTTCAAATACATCACAGGCATTACATCACACATCAAGCCTAATAAAGCATCGTCGCCGTGGCAATGCCTTTTTGGTTGGTGGTCTTATTGACTCATTTGTTTATAAAACGAAAAAGAATATCATTCATGTTTTGCAACATGATATACAACATGTATATTAGAAAAAAATACAAATGCGGATACTACGTATACATTGATACTACGCTAGATGAGTACGTCTAGCATATTATTAGTGTTGGCAGCTTCGTCGTTCGTCCGTATGTGTTTTATTGTATGGGAATGCCTGGATGTTCCAACATACAAAGTGTCCTCACGCTTGGTATGTTGGTAGGCGTTGATAAGGTTTAAATGATCAGATTTTTGGACCCGAAGCGACATTCTTTGGTATTGCAGTGGAACTTTTGACATCTCTATAAAATCTTAGAAATCTGATGGATTCCAAAAAAAAGGTCACACAAACACATGACAATTATGTAACTGAGAAGGATAAATATCGGAAGATTCTTATCATGCAAATACTTGATACTTTCATCCTCATACTCTTCAATCATACTCATTGCGTGTGAAGCATGGAGCAAAAAAGTTGAACTTTCAATGTTCTATACATATAAAGACCTCATTTGCAAAATTAACGAAAAAATACTACAATTCCATAGTTGTATTTGGAATCTAAGTTGATGTGTGTATTATCAGAAACAAATGAGGGCTTATTCTGCAAATATCATATTGACGTTCATACTCTGAACATCTTTTGTTACTTCGGGAGTAAATAATCAGCAACTAAGACCTTATTTTAGGTTTCTATTAGCATAATCAATGACAAAAATAAATGATACGTCACTGGAAAAGGTTAACATCATTAGGCGAAGGCATGAGGTCGTGGAACTCTACTTGTTGAGTAATGGTTTCTCGCAAATGTAGGGGTACTTATTAGAGTGGCAGTTGAGGTCGTTCCACTGTCCTGGTTTCTTTCCTCTTCCCAAAAGATGTCTGAATTTCTGTAAAAAAAGATGACACCGCAAATATTTCACATTCAGATGACCGCGTTTTCCGCAATTGTACTCTTTTTCATTAACACAATCAAGGCAAAAATCAGTTGTTTTATGCATAGTATGCAACGTGACAATTCTCCCTACCCTACAATGTATTGATTATGTCAATGTCTCTATCAATTTAATGCTAGTTATTGTTTCATTGCTGCAAAATGGATAAAGCGTAAATCTTAAACGATTCAGACTTCCTCATTTCAAGAGTCTAAGTAAGAACCTAGATCTTAAGTTAATTCAACTTCTACAACTGGAAAAAATCGCAAATTTACTCACTCTTTGTGAACTAATGACTTTCACATGTTAAACAGTTTTTCCAAGTAGATGTATTGATATCGATTTGTTTTGCCAGTTCCTTGTGATACCGCTGAAGAATAGTGACGGGCGTCACTAGAAACGTTCAGAAGTAATTATATTCTTTGTATAGTTGTAGATATTAATTGGTTTATTTGTTCAAAGCAAGAACACTTAAATACACTGCAGCACCTTACAGCAGAAGACGCTGAATTGCGCACTTCAGAAGAGTTATGCAAACATCGATACCGAATTACAAGGGAATGTTAACATACAAGGAATAAAATAACAACTACAAAACCTCTTATGATACAAAGTAGTGAAAGGAAACTGCAATACATGTAGTTGATAGATAGATATGGGAGATTTTTTAGGTACCTGATATGACAACTTTGGTTGAAGACAGACGAAGGTTGGAGAATTATGCTGATTGCATAGCTGTCCCTATACGGCCGGTGAGGCTTTGGGACCGGTGAGGTGAGATATTGAATTGCCTTTACACAGTTTATTTTACCTGGGAGTCTAACTTTCATATACGCAAAACTCCGATGTTTTTCTACGTATATAAAAAAAAAAGAGAAAGTTGTCTGGACCCAGTTAAGCATAATGAATATTTAATCCTCCGCAGCGAAACACGGCTTAACGTCCCGTCCCCAAGGTTGTGACTCTCTACCGGTAGCCTATGTCTGGTTAGCGATAATAGCTGGAATTCGGACTCCCAATCGTTTGGTGCAAAGGCAGAGGCACTAAGCACTGGACTACACACACTATTATCTCCAGGGAGATCTAAAGGAGTTTAGCTGGCCACCGGGGCCGGCTCAGTACACACCTTATGCCAGCGTTAGATCTGCCTGGAGATGACACACACTACTTGTGCTCACGATAGTGAAAATGGCTAGCTAAAGACCGAGTTTTCATAAGATAGTTATTGAATAAGAATAATGGAAACACTAAAACCTCATACTGGAAAGAATGGAAGAAGCACACACCTTGTGATACGTGGCGGCACAATCCTCTCCACGAGCCAACCAGTGGTTATTCGGTTCCCCTGGAGCCCAGTTGTTGTAGTCAACACGTGACCCATCTGTCCACTTCCATTGTCCTTGTTTATGTAGACCAAGCCAGATGATAGGTTTCCCTTCATTACGAACTGCAATAAAAAAAAAAGAGTCTCTCAGTAAGGAATTTATTTGCAACATCAGTCAATTCTTCTGTCTGTGGTTCTTTTCCAGCATTGCACATGCGTGGCTACTTTAGTCAAGCCAAAGAGAATGTAGGAAATTGAATGATAGACCCAGGTATAAGGAAGGGCTTTTTTGGCATTTGGCATTAGTCTCATTCGCCCCCCCCCCCTTCGTAATTTCAAAACGGCTTACTGCACGGTCACCAAATTATACGACGACAAAGTTGGCGCAGGCACTTTTAGCCTGAATTTTTCCGTAACGGCACCAACCATTACATTAGTCCGTACTGTTAGCTTATACCTCCTTTCCACTAGGACGGCACTCTCGCCTCGCTCTCTTTGCGACCTACTTTCCGATAGATCGCTCAACGAACTGTATAGAAAAGAAACGATTTTTAAACACTTTGTGTGTTATGTTTTGTTATTTGTTATGCTTTGTGTGTTATCCTCTCAGTCAAACTTTTATCTGATGTATGATATACCCAGTATGAAATTAAAGGTTACCCATACCCTATTTAGGTCTCAGTGAGAGTGCATCATGATCGTCTAGTGAAAATGGCGCGTTAACTAAATAATGTCGTCCCTAGTGGCTACTTGTTCACTTTGACCATCTTCGTAGAGTGAATGTTACCCACAGGTCGAGATGAGGTCTTTAACAAAGTCGTTCTCGGCCTGGTCGTTGATAGAGACAAGGATCGCGCCGTGTTGCCTGCATCGTGATCTCGCTGCAGACCAACTGACCCTGTCTGTCATCAGACTGTAGCAGTGGTTGTTGTAGTTGCTCCACTCACTTGGGCACTGCAGAACTGATAAGATTTAGAAAGTTACAGTAGGTTAGATACATTGCTTTGTTTCACTGCCTGTCTCTATATGTTGGATACAAACTATATTCAGCTGTAATATAATTTCTCTCATCAATGAGTTTTAATAAAGAATCCATACATTATTGTTTCAGATTTATTGAAAGTTGATCGTGTTGGTTATAACGTTAGTACAACTATACTACAGCACTAAACATTTACCCAACGCAATCACTAAAAGTATAGAAATTTCTAAAGACCTGCACAAGCTTTATAAATCATCTTCAGAATTCAAGGCATCAATTGGACACGTCGTGTGACGTTACGAGAATGCGACTTCATCAGCAATTGTGTCTTGTACCAAATTGTGCATTGTTATCGCTTTTACCTTCGCCAAGAAGGTTATGTTTCCGGCAGCGCCAGAGTGTGTGAAAGTATGTGAATGCCTCCATGAACTGTCTTCATTATTGGTTTGTTGGTTAGTTTTTATGAGACCTCGAACTAGTTAGATTTTGGACCCCCTAGCGAACTTCTTTGGTTCTGTAGCGAAGCTTCCAGTGCGAATATCACGTGTTCTAGACATGCTATGATCATGATATGTAGTTGGTTAACAGCTCTTGAGATGGAAATCAATCATGTAGTACATGTATACTTGTAGTAATCGATATTAGGATGGGCTATCTGGTGCGACCGGACAGACCTAACCGCGCTCTGGCACAATGCGAGGGTTGTATCCATCTGGTGAGCTGGGACCAAAGCTAACATATCTTAAGATTACTGTTCTCACATTAAGCGCGATACAGATGGCGGTTAGTACTTTGTTCGGCGTTTGTTCCATTTCACCTTCCATGAAACTGTCAACTAGTTACCAGCCGAACCTTTAGAGCCCGACAGTGACGCATGTCATGAATTGCTGCATTCTCCTACGCAGAGGGACCGGTCGACCATAGTCGTGTCAAAACGACTTGTGTTTAACTCTGCTTTCTTGTGCAATCAGACCAGTTAGGGAGCGCCCTACTTATAAATATTAATGAGCTTGCCCTTATATGGGCAGTCAGCCGTTGGGGATCGGGCGTAGGAGGATGGAGCCATGTTATACGTAACATGATTGGTTGATAGCTTCCTAGCGACCTTTGAGAGACAGCATGCGACAACAACAAGCCCAAGAAAGGCCTATTCTCTGATTGGTTGACAGCTTGTTTGTGGCGAAAATCATAATAACCACCATGAGATAGCAGGGCCCCATAAGGTAATGCCGTTGGGGTCGACCGGGCGTTAGGAGGATGGAATTGCTGGTGGAGGTTAGAGTTTGCAATAAGCTTGACCAAAAAAGAGCATGACACAGATATATTATATGATGAAAACAAATATCCATAGAAAATAGGAAATCTTTAACAGAATAACTGCACGAGAGAGAACTAACCATTTTGACAGTTGTGTCCAGTCCATCCAGATGAGCAGGTACATTGGTAGAAGCCATGTTTGTTCACACAGCGTCCATGTTGGCATGGGTTACTGGCACAGTCATCTATGTCTGATTGGAGAATATATCATCATTACATTAGCAAGAAAGAAGGAGAGAGAGAGAGAGGAGAGAGAGAGAGAAAGTAAAAATAACAGATAAGAATGAAAAATGTAGTAGGAAATAATTCGCCTTTGTTACAGCTCTGCCCAGTCCATCCAAGTGAACAGGTACATTTGTAGCTGCCATCTTTGTTCACACAGCGGCCATGTTGGCATGGGTTCTTGGTACACTCATTGATGTCTGCATGAAAAGAATGACAACATTGTACCGATAACAATTCAATTAAACCTACATTGGCAACACATACATTTATGCCCTAAACTGCTCAAATAAAGCAACTCAAATAAGATAACTCAATAGCTCACCTTGTTGACAGTTCTTTCCAGTCCATCCAGTTGAGCATATACATTTGTAGCCGTTAGGTTTGTACACACAACGTCCATGTTGGCACGGTTTCTTGAAACACTCGATGTCTGTGTAATGAATTTAATATCGTGTCATTATCAACACAGAGATATCAGCTTAATGTTAGTTTGTTCATGTTGAATGGGGAAGTATAAAACAGTCTAGGAAGATAATTCTTCTCAGACAGTCCTGTCCAATCTATCCAGGTGAGCACGGCACGGCAACACATACATTTATGCCCTAAACTGCTCAAATAAAGCAAATCAAATAAGATAACTCAATAGCTCACCTTGTTGACAGTTCTTTCCAGTCCATCCAGTTGAGCATATACATTTGTAGCCGTTAGGTTTGTACACACAACGTCCATGTTGGCACGGTTTCTTGAAACACTCGATGTCTGTGTAATGAATTTAATATCGTGTCATTATCAACACAGAGATATCAGCTTAATGTTAGTTTGTTCATGTTGAATGGGGAAGGATAAAACAGTCTAGGAAGATAACCCACTTCTCAGACAGTCCTGTCCAATCCATCCAGGTGAGCAGGTACATTTGAAGCCTCATCAAACCAACATTGGCATTGGCTCATGGTATACTCATTGATATATCATATATGTGAAATGAATAAAATATTGTGCCATTTTGTTAACTCAGAATGAATTGCTCAATGTTAGATTGTAGATTCTGAATGTGAAATGATAAAACAGAATAGAAAAATAACTCACGTTGGTTACAGTTCTGCCCAGTCCATCCAGGTGAGCAGGTACATTTGTAGCCACCATCTTTGTTCTGGCAGGTTCCGTGTTTGCATGGATTCTTGGCACACTCATTCGGGTCTGTGTAAGAAGGTTAATAACAAAAAGAAACTAACCATAAGGCATTGTCATGGAAATAAAACAGAGCATCACCAACAACCACTGGCTTTGGATATTCATGAGGAAAAATGAATAGTATCTGAATTATCTCGAACCAGCATTACTTACCGTCTGTTAACAGAAATGTGGCAGTTCTTGGCAAAGTATCAGTGGTCACACTGCTTTTTGTAAACGGCAAATACGTTGGAGTCGATTCAAAGACTATGAACTCGTCAAAAGCTGAGTTGTTTTCTTCATAGAATGTCGTCTTCCATGGAGTACTGGATTCCAGGATCACCGTGCCATTTTGCTTCAGTTTGGAACCAAAAGCCACCTAGATACAAAAGCACAACATTGAAATATCTCTGCGACCTCGATGCAATGGAACCTTATATTTGATGGAGCGGTCAACGAAGTTCATGGAATCTTTTTACGTTTTGTGTTCTTTGTTGTCTTTTTTTACCCTTCAATGTTTCCATGATATTCTAGTTATAAGGAAAATAGCTACAAAATTCCAATTTAGGTCACAGTGAGGTCGCAGCGAAATCGTCGACTAGCACAAAAAATCCAGGGGGGATAAAACACCCCTGTAAAAAAAAGTCCTAGGGAGCAAACCCTAGCCAAAAAAAGCCAGTGGGAATGGCCCCTGCAACAATATGTAAATGTGTTATATAGTATATAGTACTGCATATGTCTAGATGATGGAGTAAATAGTAAGACACTAGTGTGTAAAATATGGTAAGGGAATGCTCGTGTAAATATTCTATAGTGATTGTGTTTAGTGATTATCTTTGAATGTTTTGTAATTTATAACTTGTGAATAAAATGTGAGAAAAAAAAAAAGAAATCGCCGACTAGTGGAATTGGTCGTGGGCTAATGGAATCCAGCCCCACTATGAAATGTTACATTATGTGGTTCATGAGCAACTTTTACTCATGATGTAGCCTCGTTGCAGACTTCACAGGGCATGGCTGCACGGCTAATTTTCCGATTGGTTGCTGGTTTATGGCTGTTTTGGGACTGGCTGAGGAAATGCAGCCCAACCAGAAAATTATGCGATTCATAAACAGCTGCTCTTTATGATATAGCGTTGGATACTTGACGGGGCATTTTTAACGTGCAATTGGCCTGGTTTAAAACCTACCGAAGTCTAGACTGGTACCATTCTCCGTAGTAACCACCTGGTAAGCAAGTGAAAAAAAAAATAGCCGGCGCCAGCGGATAGTATGGAGGATGGTACCCAGGCTAGCCGACGTCTGCATACAAGAATGCTTAAGCACTTAGTACGTACATGTGTGGCCACTCGGCCCTGTAAACAAGAGTTCCTAGCTTACCCTCCCATCGGAAGTGATCTGAGTTGCCAGGATTCCAGCGACGACAACTGATGTTACGACCAGAAGTCCACATCCCATTGCAAGCCAGCAAACTTTGCTACACTTCCATCTACTCCACATTTCCACGACACGTTCTGAGATGAAACAGGAGTGGTAGAAAATGCATTCTGATCAAACGTATGTGAGGATCAAATAACGAATGAATGAATGAAGACCTTTATTGTACATACATACCCACTGGGTTCAGTACAGGTCACAACAAACGATACAACATGATACAATGAATCTACACTACTCAAGAATCGTATTCTACTGCGTACATTCGGCTTCTTCTCGTTTCTTTGTGATATTGAAAATGTAGGAACAGATATGCTTTATAAGTAAAGGTTTGTCTAGATTCATAAGGAATATGAATTTGTCTATATTACTTAGATGTATGAAGTGGGGGAACATGGATTCTATTAGTCTGTAGAGTTCAGCCCTCTCTTTCTTGTACAAACTACATTCTACTACAAAATGATGTTCGTCTTCTAACTTATCTAGATTGCAGTATCTACATATTCGTTGTTCTCGATCACATCACACCGATCAGGAACATCGTTCTTCCAACCTCTCGGAACAGGCAAAGCATGTTTGAGAGCCATTTTCCCCGACTTTTGCATTAAAAATGTGGATAGAATTGACAATGTATTTATGTTGTCACCTACGTGTTGTCAATCAAATACATACTTTTATACTCTGCATGTTATTCCATTATTTCATGAATTCATTTACTACGCTTTTTCATCACAGATGAAGGTTTCCTCTTTCAAGGCCACCTTTTGAAGGCCACCATCAGACTATTACAACAACTATTGATATAAAAGATCTAGATGTAATGCGTTTTTCGGTTTCCGATGAGCTGTTGAAAATGCCAAAATAAAATGTTTCTCTGACTCAACGTTTTATCAGATGTAGACCTTTTTAGTCGTGTACTGGCTAATTAAAGAGGTATGTAATCTTTGGCGACGAAAGGTGATGAAGATTCAAATCCTTTCAGTCAATTTTCAAACTAGAAACATGCTTGAAAATGTAGTTAAAGTACCTCTGTCTACAACATGCTATGAAAACTATAAATATTATAATAATATAGTAAATTGCATCAAAAGGGTTTACACGTAAATGTATTCAATACTGTAACGTACCTTTAGCCCTGTAAGCAAAGCTGACTTCCTTAGAATCTTTATGCATATCAACATCCTCTGGTTTGTCGTAATCGTTGGAACAAGACTCCTCCTCAAACGATTTGCTTACTTCTTCAGGCACTTTGTGTCCGTAAACATTCTCTGGTTTGTCGTAGTCGTTGGAACAAGTGTTCTCATCATTGTACACTACTTCATCAGGCACTTTGTAGCCGTACCAATCCTCTGGGTTTTTGTAGTAATGATAGCAATCATCTTGCTCACTCCCCCTGACTTCTTCAGCCTCTCGGTACCCGTAGGTGTGTTCTGATTCATGTCTCGAACACACCACTACGTGATCTCCGACGTGAAGGTATCGAGGCCCAGCCGCGGCATGTTGCTTGTCGTTAAAGATAACAGGAGCGGAACCATACGGGCCTGCTTCGGTCTGTTCTCCGACGATGGTGTGTTCATACGCATGTTTCTCGCGATTTGTGGCGTTGCTTCGGATGATAAGATCTTTTTCATCAGTGGAGGAGGGCTCTTCTTTTTCATCATGGGCCTTTTTCCCATGCATAGGAGGCACAGAGGGCTGACGTGCTGATCTGATCTTTGGGACAGCCACATCTTCCTCTTTGGCGTAATCCTCATGTAGTGCCTGCTGTAGCTTTGAGCTCGGTTTTGCGACGCCCACAACTTTCTCTTTTGTGTGCTCTTGTTCCGGCAGCGGCGTGGTTTCGGTTGTCGCCATTCCTGTGTTAAAAAAGGAGGCCAATAATCAGATTTACCCTTTGCTAAGCTGCATAGCAGACCTCTCTTCTTTTGACGACGTTGAATGATATTTCACAACAACAACAACAACAACAACAACAACAAATAGAAATAACATGCAAATACGAAAACGAAAAAAAAATCGTACTGTATCGGCGTCATCTCAAGTAAAAATCAAACAGGGTTGCCTTTTGGAATGATGCTTGGCCAAAAGACCGGAGAAATGTGAATTACATGTAACTTGTACATGCTGTGTAATTTACCAGTAGCTCCTACGGCTATAAGCTTTGATTTGCTCAGTCACCACAGGCTTCTCCACCGCCTGCACAACTACGCCTACCCAGGTTATACTTGCGAGAGAATAATAATGCTGCAGTTTTGGGAGAGATCCAAGAAAAATCAAAGGAAAGAAATTTATGGAAGGGCAATCTACAAACTAGAAATACCTTAGTTGTTGGCAGACATCGATGGCACCGACGAAGAATGCCCAAAATGCACCGTTTTTCTGCTGCAATGAACATCTGAATTTCACAGCAAGTGTTTTGTTTAAAGGTCCAGACTAATTTAGAAGCACATGCGCAGGAAAAAAGTTCTCCCACGTGCGCGCCTGCACTATTCATGATTCAAACCCTTATCATTATATCAAGGAGACCCGGCTCAATGACAATACCCAAATAAGGAGCGATTCGGCTGAATTCTGAGAATAAAGCCTTTACCTTATTTTACCTCATTTTGGCTGACCATTACCTCATTTTGCCTCTTTTTTGATCGGAGGATTTCGTTCAACACGCATAATACTGGGAGTTTCAGGTTTGGACTGTAACGTATCTTAAACAAGCTGCCAGGGGACCTAAGCCTACACTATTTCTTACTTACATCAAATACCATCTGCCACAATAAAGTCAGACCATAGTATGTTCAGGACACAATAGCGGGAGGGAAGGGGTTGGAGAAAAATCGCGCCCACACATGCCAAATGTCATCACAATCCGTTCAGAGGTTCTTAAGTTATGCTGACACATCCCTGTGTACGTATAGGGCACAGATAGGCACACACTCACTCACAGGCACACACACACACACACACACACACACCACACACACACAACCACACACACACCAACACACACACACACAACACACACACACACACACACACAATGATCAAATTAAGTTAACAAAAGTTACATTGGTCTAAACTACTCTTTATTCATCAATTCAAATTACGAAAAAGTACAACAAACCAACAGGATTACATTTTTTTTAAATTTGAGATGTCGAATAAACACAATTGTGACTTATCGTCGTCCACAAAGCAATGCATTAATGAGAGGAATAAAATTAACGTTACAATCGTCTGCTAAAGATGAAAATTTATGCTGTTCAGAAAGTTAACTGTTTCCATATGAAAGAATTTCATTGTGTTGTCATGATTTTTATCTCCATGAAAAATGGAGATATAGTTTTGGGTGTCTGTGTGTCTGTGTGTGTGTGTGTGTTTGTGTTTCCGGATATTTTTGGTCAGCATAACTCGAGAACTTCTGGATAGATTGCCATGGTATTTGGCATGTGGATAAGTGTAGGAAAGAAGAAGGTCGACGTCAAGGTCAATTTTGGCCCCCCTCTAATGTGACCTTGGTACTGCAGCAGAAATTCCGTATCTTTTGACCTGGATGTGCTATAGTCTGGATTTTTTGGTGGCAAATAGCTTGTGACATAAGAAATGGGTGGCAAATAGCTTGTGACATAAGAAATGGGTGGCGCATGTTTGGGTCCCCTAGCAGGTTGCTCTGGAACTGCAGGGGCGTTTTTCTCAAACTGGACAAGGGAACGACAAATTTAGATGATATTTGATATGTAAGTAGCTTAGATAGAGATGTACATAATGAAGTGAAATTATGCAAACTGGCACTTAATTTGCATAATCAATGAGGAAATCTATATTTGTAGGATTTGGCATTGTAGGACTCAAATGCCTGTCATATATGTAGTTTGTGGATGGTGGAACATTAACAGATATCAATTATGCAAATACGTCCCTAATTTTCATAATTAATGTAAAAGTGCTATGATTCTTCTAAATGGTAAATGATTGCATTATCGACATTGTGAGTGTAACCAGTGTAAGTTATCTAAATGTGTAAATAAGAAAGCATAGATTATGTGGAAATCATTTACATAATCAGGCTATTTCATGGAGATATAAGGTTTCCGAACTCTTGTTTTTGATTGTTTCGCAGACAAACAGTCGTCAGAAAGACAGTCAGACGAACAGACAGCCTGACAATAAAGATGGAAACTGGGAGCAGTAACGAGAAGATGGTGATCCGAGCCTGTAAACAGCTGCAGGAGAAGCTGAACGGGAAGAGTACCTGCTACAAGAGGAACCTGCTGAGGGACGAGAACTTCATGCAGGTGACAAAAGCTTTTAATACTTACACGTTAGAGCTAGACACTGCATCGTTACATACATGAAAGTGGGGGTATTGTTATTGGTGTGTCTGTCTGTCTTTTTGTATGTGCGTTTCCGGATCTTTGTAGTATGTAAATTTTGAATCTATGAACAGATTTAATAGTCTGATACAACTGGCGCCACTTATTGTGCGATGGGATCTCCATGGTCACCACGGCCATCACAGCAACCTACATTTAGCGTAACTCGTACGCAGCTATTCGCGGCAAAATTGTGCTGCGCACTTCATTTGCTAATCATACGTAACTCATGCGGAATTTACACGCTGAAGTCGTAATTCATACGCCAAATGGGCCTGACGTACAATTTGATTCATTCAGAAAAATTCCACATGTTGGGCGTACGGCAGCGTATTGACAAGATTCCGTACAGACCTCATACGTACTTGGAATTATACGCACGTATGAACTTCTCTTCTGTTGCGCAGTGGAAGCTGTACGAGACGATGACGCACTTCAGCCCGGAGACGAACATCATGGTGAACTATGAACACTCCCTGCTGAACACGGACTGCACGGTGGATCTGGCCATCGGAGCCACGGACGACCAAACCTTCCCTCCCACCGTCATCGAGATCAAGAACGTAAGCAACTCAACATAAGTCGAGTTCACACGTGCCTATGTATTCAAGTCCGTTCGAGGTCTATATTGAATTCCTAGCCTCTACCAGGCTCCACAGGTCGCTGGAAAAGTATAGAGACATACAACATGCCAGATGAGCTAGCTTTCGAGGAGTATGTTTTGCAACCAGTTAACTCCGATGGCAGTTATCTGGCTATATTTGTCCAATTTCTATTATTTTCAGGCGACCTTTCGAGATTGGTAAAGGCTTAGACTTCCATGCGGACCTCATACGGACTTGAATATATACATGTATACACGCACGTGCGAACCAACCTTTTAAATATGTTTGTGGTCACGATACCAGTGTCCAGAGTGTATTGTTCTTGTCGCAACCTGAATAAAGGTAAGTTATACATGTCAAAATTGATCGCAATCCTCCGTGTGCTTGCCTGTAGGGGAAGCGAGGCGCCCAGCCGAAGAGCGTGCGGTCCAACCTGGCCCGTCTGTCCTTCCTACTGCACAATAACGGCTGTAACGAGGGCTTCTTCATCTGGATGGGAACACGGCTAGCCTTAGATCTGTTCGACGCCGGAAACAGCTGTGGACTGGACTACGAACAGGTCAGTGACTCACTTCCGTTCTATATGTATAGCTACATGCCATCATAGGTCTGAAGTTGTTGTAATTTACCGTTATTTGACAGTGTGTCTTATTACGTGTGCATATAATTTCGATGCCATCCGGATTGTTGCGTAATAGGCGAGGTATTTTTGACTGTTTCATTTATTCATCCATCCAACCATTTATCTGCCAATACATCCATCCATCCATCCATCTTTATCCATCCATCCATCCATCCATCCATCCATCCATCTTTATCCATCCATCCATCCATCCATCCATCCATCCATCCATCCATCCATCCATCTTTATCCATCCATCCATCCATCCATCCATCCATCCATCCATCCATCCATCCATCCATCCATCCATCCATCCATTCATCCATCTATTCACTGTCATTATTTCATTCTTCCATCCATCCATTCATTAATCCATTAATTCAGCAGTATTCATTCATTGGGTCATTCGTGGATTAAATGCGATCCCGTCGTCCCTCCTATGGTAGAGAGAGAGTTGATTTGATCCACCGACATAGATGGTTTCCTTTATCATTATCATTTTAACCATGGAAGCTCAGCTGTGTTGGTAGTACACGGATGAAATTTTCAACGACCACTGTTGAAGTCGCATTCTTCGTATTGATTGATCCGGTGTCGTCGTCGTATTGACACTGAAGAGGGCAGCAGTGACTGTTGAAAATCTGAACCGTGTATACCTTTGTGTTGGAAGAAAGTTTAGTATTGTACTGTAAGTTTCATCTATTTCTTGATTGATTGATTGATTGATTGAATCACACGTTCATCCCTCCGCGTAGTGAGATCGCGTAGCACTTTACACGACTTTCTTCACTTTACTCGGGTGAAAATGAGTACCACGTTAAAGAACCCACCACACGTGCGATGGCGCAGTGTGAGTGGTTCAAACCTACAATCCCTGGCCGCACCTGGGGCAATTACTGTCGTATTGAGGTCATCAGGCGCTGTATACAGGCTGCTGCTTAGCTCCGTCTATTGTAAGCTCCTCTCAATTCAGCCCACGGCTGCGAAGAGAGAGTAGTCGGCCCATATAATACAATACAATCCGTCTGCAGAAGCTGGTGGTTCGGCCGCGTGACGTGAGCCGGATCTCCCGCAAAGGGAACTACCCCATCCCGGCCACCTTCTCCCGCAAGATCGTCTACAGCTCGTGCGAGGGGGGCGGCAAGTACAACCTGTGTGTCCGCGTCTATAAGGTAAAGGACTCGTCTTCTTTTCCATGTAATGCCCACAGTTATGAAGTTGATTTTCTTTGCATCTTTGGGACCCTTTGGGAGTGCGCTGCTGACTTCTGTAGACAAGTCTTTCTGTGCTAAGGTATTTGGCACAGACCCAATAGGTTCCGGGTTCAAAACAGCTGACTTGTCCCGATATAATGCCATTGGGAAAGGCCTTTGTATGACTTTCCTCACTTTACTCAGGTGAAAATGAGAACCTAGCTTCGGTTAGGATCGTCCCTCGGAGGTTCCGTGAAGAGCCACGCCTCGAGCATGCGAAAGAAACCGCCACACTTATTGACAAGAGTTGGGTCCCTTCCGGTGTGAGTGACACTTGCGATTAAGCCCCGCTAATTTTAAGCTCCTCACAATTCAGGCCTTGGCTGCCAAGAGAGCTAGAGAGTAGTCGGCCCACCAATAAAAAAAATCAATTGAGCATCCGCGACGATCTATACTTCATTCTATTCCCCATTGCTCCGTTAATCCAGGTAACCGTCCCCGTCGGCGAGGCGAACTACAAGAACCGGAACTTCAGTAAGGGCCAGCTGGCGCCCTTCCTGCAGTCCGCCTACGCAGGGAACACCACCACCTCGCTGGGCTGCGACTTACCTGTCAAGATGGACCCACTCATAGGTAAGGAGGACTTAGACTTGCATTTAAATCCTCCTGCGTTTAGACTTTAGTGAGACAGTAAACAGCAAGCCTTTTCTACTTAAGGCGATTTGGGGCCAGGTTTTGTTAGCTTCCTCAAGGCTACCCGAACCCCCCACCTCCCAGTTGACTTAAGAGCACAGCGGTTGTTTGTTTCTTCGTTTCTTTCCTTGGCTAGTAGGCCTAAAATCTTACTGTTTTTAGGTCATATGATGACCTCCTCACATACCGAATATCAAAAGACAATCCACCCACAAACGCTACCGAAAATATGAGCCTCTAGATAAGGTAATAATCACACCATATATATCTATCCCCACAGCCACGTACTACCGCCGAGCCAGCATCCCCGACAACTTGGTGAGGAAGAAGCGCGGGTCCAACCCCGACCTGCCGCCCATCGAGCAGGCCACGGAGCAAGCCACCAGGTCCTGGCTAGCCGGCAAGAGAATGTCGATCATCTAGCCTGGATGTGTCAATCAAATAGCACCTGGTGTCAGTCATCTAGCATAAAATTTAAATCACCTAGCATTGATCGTTGATAATTTAGCATGGAATGTTTGTCATCTAGCATAGGGTGTCAATAAGTAGCATTGAATGCCAACAACCGTCTTGGCTTGCCGGCAAGAGAATGTCAATCATTTAGCCTGAAAGTACTAGTGCCCATTAAATAGCATGAGGTGTCGACCAGTCATCTAGCGGAAAATTTGAATGACCTAGCATTGATTATTAATCATCTAGCATGGAATATGAGTAATCTAGCATTGAGCAAGAGAGAATGTCAATCATCTAGCCTAAGGGGTGGCAATCAAGTAGCACGGCCATGGGGTGTCAGTCATCTAGCAAAAATTTGAATGACGTAGCATTGATTATTAATCACCTAGCATGGAATATGAGTAATCTAGCATTGAGCAAGAGAGAATGTCGACTATCTAGCCTAGATGTGTCAATCAATTAACATGGGTGTCAGTCATCTAGCATGAAATTTGAATCTTGTTATATTACTTGCTAATCATCTAGCATGGAATATGAGTAATCTAGCATGGAATATGAGTCATCTAGCATTAATTGGGTATCAATCATCTAGCATGGAATATGAGTCATCTAGCATTAAGTACCAGTGTGTTAATAATCTACGCTGGATTTTCAGTCAAATAACATACTAGCATTGACCACAGAAAGCTATTAATACATGCAGAAAAAGAAATTTTCTGCTGTCCAACTACCATCCCCCAATGGAATATTATAACGTAAAAAAGCGTTTAGTCCATACTTCTAATACAGTTTTGTCACCGGAGCAACGGCAGGCGTGATTGTCGATAATCGATTCATGTGATCGTGATTAGGTGGACTGACATAGTCCTCTACACTTACTGTTGCCTAGATATTGTTCGGTTCCAATGATGACACGAGTTTATTACATTAGGGGATATATCAGCTATCTGTTGATTACGTCAAGCGAAGCGTAAGAATACGCCAGTACCACTAGTGGTATGTTACTGAACATTAGACATGATGTTTGAAATTTGTATGATTGTCAAATAATGTACAGAAAGAAAACACATGTTCATAATTAACAGTTATATAGAATATATTATATATGAGGATAACTTTATTTATATTGTGTGTGTGTTTGTCACGGTATACATGCGTTGTGTGTGTATGTGTGTTATATAACATATGAGGATATGTTGTGTGTGTGTGCCTGTCGCGGTATACATGCGTTGTGTGTGTATGTGTGTTATGGATATGTTGTGTGTGTGTGTTTGTGTGTGTGTGCCTGTCACGGTATACATGCGTTGTGTGTGTATGTGTGTTATATAACATATGAGGATATGTTGTGTGTGTGTGCCTGTCGCGGTATACATGCGTTGTGTGTGTATGTGTGTTATATAATATATGAGGATATGTTGTGTGTGTGTGTTTGTGTGTGTGTGCCTGTCACGGTATACATGCGTTGTGTGTGTATGTGTGTTATATAACATATGAGGATATGTTGTGTGTGTGTGCCTGTCAAGGTATACATGCGTTGTGTGTGTATGTGTGTTATATAATATATGAGGATATGTCGTGTATGTGTGTGTATGCATGCATGTATCTGCATTTGTATGCATGTGTGTGGGGTGTGAGAGGGGGAGGAGATTGTGCGCATGTACGCCCCAGTCTATTCATTTCCGGCTATATGTCACCCCAAATGGGTCCGCGTGCGTTATCCATGTATTGTACTGTTGCAAATAATGAATAAAACATACAGTATTTCACTCACATATATCATATTCGTTGATGGTGGGATTTCGATCCGTCGGTGACGCTTCCAACTATTTCTTGTCGATAGAATACAAACTTAATACTAGTACTATAAAAAGACATTTGTACCCGTCTAAAAATAGACACATTGCCACCAGGTACATGTTATGCTTTCAAAACGTCCTACCTCATATTGACCTCTGACCCCACCGCGGGTTGTTTTGAAACCTGTCCCCGCTCCAGGTAACACGAACTCTGTTCTTTTAGGGACAACATTATCCGGACAAAGAACACCGCACTCACCTCTGCACAAATAACATTACCTGAACCTGTTAGCACACAGACGTTTCTGGCGTAGTAACTCGACGTACTTCACTTCACTTGAGACTTCTTGAGGTGCCCAGACGAACATCTTAAAGGCACACGTGCGTGTTACAGCAGGTAAGGCTTACTGTTGCTACTAAGGTCACCTAAGGTCGTTCTGGATAGTGGTTCTTGAGTCGGCTTTCCCAATCGTGAGTCAAAACGGAACGTATATCTTTCTTTTTAAAATAAGTCTTAAATTGCTGCCAGTGCATTGAGAGGGTTGTGTGCCGCGTTGGGTGCAGTAACACGTGATTTCGAATCAGGGTTCTAGCTCACCGTTGAAGAGGCGAGACAGGACGGGACAAGCTCCATGGGGTGTGGCAGGCATATGCATCATAAAAGTTTCTCGCCAATAGCACCTTCATCAGCATTCAAACGCGAAAATACACAAGTTTAGTCATATCCTAAATATATTAAGCTCCACCGTCTTTGCTTCTACAGAAAATCTGAGAAATGAAATGGGCAGAAACGAACGAGCCCGCCAAAACTTTCAAACGCTGACATGTGAACATGGGGAGTATATCGCTTAGTGTAACATGAGTTAAGGTGTGTGCACGTTTTGTAGGTTTGCACATGTGTACCCGAAACACCAGAAAATAAGACTAATAGCCGGTGATGAACTACAGCTGTACGTGTGTATAGAAACTACTTATCCATCAATGGTCTTTGAAAACGTTATGACTTAGATGTTTTCGTCAGGATTTAGATTTAGATTTAGACATGGTATGGAAAGGTGAAGCTCCGCGTGGCAGCGAGTTGGTGTCATGTTACACGCTCCATGCTGGTGTTTGAAAGCTCAGTGGCCTTTTAGCGCGGTGGCCTTAGCACGTGCGTTTCACTACAAATGTCTTCATTAGCTGTGTTTCGTCTACGCCACTCAGAGTCACACACCCATCAAATATACTCTCCAAGCAGATCCCTGGTGGCAAAATCTGAGATAAACTTACAGGTACAGATGGACCATTGTTTTTCGCAGTCACCAACGATCAGGTGATCTCAGACTACATAATGTATGGTACAATGTGTAGCGCCATGTTGCGTAACGGTAGCGTGTTCAGTGCAAAGCCCAGAGGACCTTGGTTGGTGTCCCCTGATATGTCCGACGATGTGATCTTGGGAATGGCATATTGCATTTAAGAAGAATTTAACAAGAAATTTCACTCAGGTAGAAATACGTGTCCAGCTTCAGTTAGAGATGTCCCTCGGAAAGGACGTTAATTGGAGGTCCCGTGCTTGAAGAGAGCCACACTAGCACGTAAAAGATCCCACCATACACCATCGAAAAGAGTATACTACGTGTCCTTCCCAGTGTGAGACGATCAACTAAACCTTGTACGCAATGCATGCCTACTTGGTATGCAATACAAACAAACAAATCAAGTATGCTGTGGATTGCCAAATGATTGTCCGTCCATGTGACTTCCCGGCGTTGATTCCCGGTTGGAACGGAAACCTCAGACGTTACGAGCCAAGCCGACCGCAGCGGACCGTGACGTAACCTTTGTGCGTCTTGTTGACGTTCGGTTAGTTCTTACCCACCAAAACTAATTACAGCATAACGCTGTAATCACTGTAGATGTAACAAAACGTACAGAGAAACAGCTAAAACATCAATACGCCGTGACAGTGCACGGTCAATTCTGCACCAGCGATAATGGTATATCTGAGACTTTTTGTACGGATGGGTTTTCCATGTAAGTTGTAAGAAAACAAAAGTCTGCAAACAGAGGAGTATTCACTTACAGGCCTATTGTTGTAGCGTTCGCCCGCTTATGCTTGGGTAACATTTCGATTCAGCGGCCCGGCCGGGATTTTTGCGGAAACAAAAATTAAAACTGTATATGAATCGAGAAATTTACGCAAGTTATGCTCATGGCTATTTATTTTTTTTTACGTTTTGTTGTCTTTTGTATCATACTTTTTGTTCTAGGCCCGGTCGGGCGCCAGTTTGAAAAATTATGGGGCCCTGGGACATAGAGGCATGCTCCCATCCCGTAAACATAGTCCTTTTGGAGAGAGGATATAATACATGTATTGGTTGTCCATGTGCATCATAGAGCTATTTCAACTACAAATTGAATGGGAAACGTTGACTTGTTTTTGGATGTTCATTACTTCTCCTGTGAAATATATCAGCCTATCTTGAAATGACATCAAAATAATAGAATTGCAGAATGTAAAGCCCCATCGATTATCGAAACATATCAGAAAATATAAACAGGATACAGTACAAACCACAAATATAAAAGCAAACAAATCAGAAGAAATGATAACATTAATTGTTTACAGAACATCGATTTACTCAAAGGTAAAAGCCGGACATGTCAATGGAGCACTTTAGATCATTGGTATATGCGCATTACACTTTGGCCCGCTCATTCATCCGATGTTCAGACGGTATACAGCTGGAACCATTTCTGTCCGCCATACATGTGGTATCCTTACTTATTTTTGACTACCTTAATGTGTCTTGGGCATCATGGGCGCTACCAACATAGGACAGGCTCATAAAGCCATACTCTATGTAGCTCCGATTAGCCTTTGGATATGTATATGCTAACAAACGATCTCACACGTCGATGAAGGTTAGACATCCAGGTACAAAGATACGACAAAAACAGTCACTCATTGACAAGCAACTGGATATGATTTTGGAAACGGTCAGACGTTTTTGATAATACTAAGTAGACCGCTACCCGGTGTCTTTCTTCAGTGTCACTGGCGAAACCATGTCATATGTATTATCTATCTCTCTTCCAGACAACATGGGCGCTTCCAACAGCAAACACGGCACCATCCGGCAGAGACCCGGCGAGAGGAAGTCCCCTGACAGGATGGATCTCATCATGGAAGACGCCTGCATAGCCTTACACCTCAGGGTCAAGCAGAAGGTGATGAAGATGTCAAATCTCCCCACCGCCGTGCGGGACAAACACATCAGCATCTTCCTGGAGAACCTGACCAGCAGTAAGGAGTTTTTCCAGTGGGAGCTGTACCAGGCGTTGCGGAGTCGACTTTCTGTGAAGTACTGGGTCAGGCTGCATACCAGGATGTTCAAGGACAGTAGCGAGAGCCTTGACATCACCGTGCGGCGCATGAATCGACCAGAGCTAACTGCAGTGGTGGAAATCCGCAAGGCACCGGTCAGTGATCGCCTAACTCTCAAGAAAGACTTGGGTCGTCTGAGCTACCTGATAGCGACAGGGAAGGTGGAGCGAGGGTACCTGGTCGTGTACGGGACGTTCCCCAAGGGGTTCCAACCTCCGGTGCTCATGATAGACAAGGACAAAATCCCCCGTTTGGCTAGGCAGGAGGACAACACACAAACGTACAGCGACGACTACCTAGACAGGTCAAAGGTCAGCGTGACGGAGGACACCGATTGGTCGAAAGTTGCGGAGAGGGAGACGGTGGCCGCGGGCGTGGCCAAGTTCTCCATGGACCTTCCGGGAGTCGTCAAGCTCCAGCCGGAGAAGTTCCGCATCCGCGTCTACCGCCTGGTGCACCGGCCGCGGGACGGCGGGGAAGACGTGGACGACGTCACAAACCCCCCTGACGTCACGGAAGGGGTTACGTCAGCAGTGGCCACGTCAACCCCGCGAAAAGCTGGTGAACCTTCGGAAGGCGCGGGAGATAACGTGATGTCGACCCCGCGGAAAATGGAGTTGCCGCTGAGAGTTGGGACTCCAGTAGATGACGCCACGTCCACGCCGCGAAGCCTGGAGTCCCCGCAGGTGCCCGCGATGGGGTTCACGGCGGAGGAGCGGCAGGAGTTCAGGAGAGTGGGGCTGGACCTGTCTCCGCGGAAGGAGACAAGCCCCTGCATTGTAACCCACGAGCCGGAAATCGAGATCATCTCAGAATCTGACGGCGAGGCAGATTCCAAGCTTTAGATGTACACATGTAGGTGTGACGAAATGTATTTCAAATTGCTTTTTTCAAAGTAAACCGTTCTCAACTTTTATTCCCGGAATTCCATTTGAATTTCAAATTTACGTTACGTTACGTTTACACTATGTAGATTTATGCCATACACCATTTGAGCCAAATTTAAGTTTTCCATCAACATTATTCAATTATATTTGAACAATATGTTCTGTTTACTTCTCTGTACTTTCCCAAATTCCTTTTGTTTGTCACAATGAATTTGTTGGTCCAAAGTTGAGGCTTCTCTACATGCTATGTACATTCCTCAAATAGTCATATGTAACTAAGATTACATTTTTCTTTGATAGTTTTCTCTCTTAATGCTTTAGTCAACTAACGATAGCAGTGACCCTAAACTACAGTTCATTACAAAGCATTCAGTTCACTTTTAGAATAACATTAAACAAATATTTGCTTTATGTTTGTCTCACAATTTCATAAAATAAAAGCTCATCAAAGAAGGACACTTGGCTTTAAGTTTTGTTTTTATTGTATGTTAGAAACTTTACTTTAAATGTATAATTTCAAAATGAAGACAAGCTTAAAGACTATAAGTTTATATGTTGCTTTCAGAAAAACATATGAGCCGAGTGTTTCACACCTCTTTATGATTTCTGTGCCTGAATCATTAGTTTTCCTCAGCCTAAGATTGGTTCTGCCATCATAGGCTTCAGTCCCAAATGGAAAAAGTGGCCCTGCCTTCACGGATAATTTGGCACTTTCTCAGTTTCTGCCATGAACCCTACATGACCCCGTGGGACACCTTGCGGCTTAAGGGGTATTTTTGGGCCCTGCAAGGCCCCAGGGTTGAATTCAAGTTGAACTTAAAATGAACCCAGGACATGGTAACAAGTAGATGCCATGACCTTCCAGTGGGGTACACTGTGTGGTAACTACACTCCCCCTCCCCTGTACTGTATCCGTTCAGTTGATGTTCTTTCTGCATCTTATTGAGTAAAAAATCTATTTGCTGTCATCATGACAGGCTGTATTGTACCACCTACGTGTAAGAGGATGAAATTTCCTTCTGTATGTTATTGAGTAGAAACTCTACTAAATTTTGCTGTAGCCATGGCAGACTGTATTGTTTCCCCTATGATGATGAGGTTTCCTTCTGTATCTTATTAAGTAGAAACTCTATCCTGTTGGCCATGACAGGCTGTATTGTATCTCTGACTGAATAAAACTTCCTCCTGTATCTTATTGGGCAGAAACTCTACCCCGTATCTATGACAGAATTTTATATCCGAAGTTGATGAGGCTTCCTTCTGTACATATCTTATAGAGTAAAAACTCTTTTCTGTGGCCATGACAGACTGTATTTTATCACCTAAGTTGATGAGGCTTCCTTTTGTATCTTATTAAGTAGAAACTCTATCCTGTTGGCCATGACAGGCTGCCCTTTCTTGTTGACCTTCCCCAGTTGGACATGTCTCTTCCACCTCTCCTTGTTGTGTTTGGCTGCTGCTTTGATTCTATCTTCCTTTCTCTGCTCAGCTTCCTGTGAAATACAAGGAACGAAAAAACAGTCAGATACATTTGAGCACTGGACTTATTTTGAATGGCAAGACACCCACGGATTACAAAACCAAGTCATGACTTAAAAATCTAGCATTTGTGCTTTAGAAACACGAAAATGACTTTGCTGCAATGAAATGCTGACAGTACTGTTACGACATCTAAGTTTGTGGGGATTAAATTTTGCAGTTGAAATAAAGAGGGAGGCATGTAGAAGACAGGACAAGCATTTTCAAGGTTTCTTTATGTTTGTGGTAAAGATGAAGAGGTCAAAACAAAAAACCATGAACATTGAACTACTGCAAAAGTTTCTGCATTTACAGTATGCTTGAAATTCTTGAGGCTAAACATTGCACAACCAAAGCACTATCCAAATTTAGGGGTGGGTACTGGTACAGAAAATTCAGGTCCAAAGGATCAGGTCCAGGTCTGGACCAGAACCTGGACGTGATTCAGTATGACTCATACCAATGGTCCATTTCACTACAAAGAAATCTGTTTGGTGGAGTATTAGACTTACACTGGCGTTTTAAAATCCTACAACGTTAAACTGCACCAGTACGATTGGCTGTAAAACTTGGTAGAAATTACTATTGTATATATAGACTCTTCTCTATTTCACTCTTGTTATTTTCTTCCACCTGCAAGTGCCAAAACCTGTTAATGCCTGATAAAATAATCTGTTGATTTTATAATTGGTCCAACATCCGGGCCACCTATTTTTTTCAGGTCCGTTTTTTCTGAACCGGTCCAATAAGAAAAAAACAGGTTTGTACCGGTACGCTGTACCGATACCCAGCCCTAGTACCAACCTTTATTCTCTGTTCTTTTTCTGCTTGTTTCTTCTTGAACTCTTGCTGCTGTTTACTGAATGCTGTGACTGGAGGCTTCTTCTTCAATCTGGTAAAAAAAAAAGAAAAAAAGTGCTGTTACTTTTAACATTGCTCACACATGTTTAGCTTACAACATACTTGTTTATTTGTTTATTAAAATTCACCACACAAGTGGAAGGGGTGGGGGAACAGGTGGTGACACCTTTACTGGCCCTCGCCCCGACATGAAAATACAATAAATACAGCAGATTAAGATTAATTCTGTATATTATGTGTATAGAAGGAGCTCACTAGTTATTGTTGGCTATCAAAAGCTGATATTTAAAAAAAGAAAAGTAGAACATCTTAAAAAACTGGAAGAATTTTGTTTATTGTGCCCAATGTTGACTTTTTAGCAGTAAGAATCATTGAAAACTATCTTATTTGGATGGCAACTCTCTTTGAAAAAAAATCCTACTATAATTCATGAAAGAAAATAAATACCTTTTCTGTTCCTGCCCTTTTCCCTGTGTGTTACCATCTCCCTTTTGTTCCGAGTACCCCTCCTCCACCCCTGCTGATCCTGCTGTTGCTGCTGTTGTTGTTCCTCCCTTTTTCTTCCTCTCCTTGTTCAGCAGCTTTCTGTATTCGTACATCACCTTCTTCTTTCTCCTGTCTGCAAAACCCTGGCCTGGGAGTTAACAACAGAAAATAAAAATGAAAACATGAGATTTTTTAACAACACAATTTGTTATTTTACTAGTACGTTGATGAAGGCTTAACTTAGTTAGACATCCAGCATGTTACTCAAGCAACTGGATATGATTTGGATTGATTATGAATAAATTGTCCAAAATCTTAACCAGTTGCTTGAGTAACTCGAACTGTTTTTTGGCATACTAGTAATAAGCATTCTCACATTAGTTAGGACGCATGTGCGGCGACAGGAATTCTAGGTAATATGTCAAAGGGTAAGGCACACAAAAAGTAAACAGTCCTTGTCTTAACCATTGTTTCTATTTGCATAACAACGTCCAGACGGGTTTTATTTACTTTTTGTGTGCATTACCCTTTGACATATTACCTAGAATTCATGTCGCCGCACATGCTTCCTAACAAATGTGAGAAGGCTTATTTGTTATCTTATCATACATATCATTCATAAAAATGAGTGGGAGAAACATCATAAAACAGCATCCACAGTAATCCAGACAATACATCACTGAGCTGCACAAAATGTGAATGACTTTGAATTTGGACTCTAAGCCAGGTCCTATGGGCATTGCTGATGAGAACACACTTTTTGAGATTGAAAACAAACAATCCGGATGGGGGTTTGTGCGCGTGAAAAATCTGCGCGTGACAATATGCAAATTAGCTGGTTCCCAAGGGATTCAAAAAATATTTGCAGTTTTAAACTTAAAAAGCTGAAACAAGATGGCACAGAATGTATTGTATTGTTGCATTCTAGGGTACAAAATGTCGATCTGATTGATTTTCAAGTGATTTTCAAATGTTAAGTTTTCACGCGCAAAAAAGTTTTAAAATCTGCGCGTGAAACAATCTGCTTCAAAAAAGATGAAATGAAGCTTCTAGAATGGAGAAAAGCCTCAAATTGTAACATTTTACAATATAAAACCTCATACACACACGTACAAGTAATTTTTCCATGTATTTCTGTGATATTAAAGGGATTTTGGATTGTTCAAAATATGCAAATGAATCTATTCCCAAGGGATCTAAAAATCAGGATTTTTTCAAACCAAAAATTCTGGTTACATATGGGAAATTATATCATAGGATCAAATTTTTCTGCCTTAGAATTCCTTGCTGCACATTTTCTGACATATTTCAGGAACTTTATTTTTTCACGCGCACGCGCAAATTCTCCACGCGCAGAAAACCCGTTCCCAAACAATCAAATGTTTCAATGGCTAGTAATTAATCCTAATACTTTAAGAGCTATAGACATAGATCTTTTTCAGTTGTAAGAATTCAGAGGGGCGAGTAAGAACAGAAAGTAACAAACATGCCGACACCTGGGATCAAACATGGGGCAGCGGATTGCAAATCATGACTGCTATCGCTGTCGCCACAAAAGCTCAGAGCTGTTGGGCAAGGAGAGTAGGCAGTACTTGAACACCACTCTTACACTACTCCCCATTTTCTTTTCAAGATTCGTCCTCGAATCTCCGAGATCGACATCCCTGTGTGGCACATCTTAGCCTGTTGCTCACAGTGTGGCACATCCGCTAGCTTGTAAATTATGTTACTCACTGTGTGGCACATTTCTAGCCTGTAACTCACAGGGCTGCAGGGCCGGTGTGGGAACCAATTTGTAGAGGGGCGATTACAAATCATGACCGCTATCGCTGTCGCCACAAAAGCTCAGAGCTGTTGGGCAAGGACGGCAGGCGGTACTTGAACACCACTGTACTAATGCATATACTGCACAGGCTTTTTACATGTAACGTTACATGCAAAATAATTGTGCGTCTAGTCTCTAGAGGCGCCAGTTCCCACATGCACAGTGCTGTAAGAGCCTAGATCATCCGTACCTTCGGCCTTGTTTCCTATGAAATCTTTCCTCGCTGCCTCAGCTTTCCATTTTTTGCTCCTCGTCTTGAAACTTTTCCGTTTGCCTGCGACAAACGCCCATTTCGAGGGAGAAACTGGAAATTTGGCTCCCTCGGACGCCATGATGGCAGAAGTGCCTGCTGGGAAATTTCATAGTCTATCTGTAAATATGGTAGGAGAAAAGTCGTACGGTTTCTCTCAGATTCTGAGAAAAAGTAACATCTTTAACAGAAAGTAAAACACATGTATCTTTTATAACACAGCAAAGCTGAAATACTAGCCCATTTCTGCGTCAAAAGTGAGATACACTGTCAGATCTCCACTTTTACCTTATTTCACAACCCACTGACATTTTCACCCACAATGCAGTTTTCCAACATGGCTGCGCCCTGGTAGTTTCGAGGCGTTTTCGGAAGATTTTCTTTTTAAAAAGTCTCCTGTGAGAGGAGCGTTCGTGGTAGGAATCATGAGGACTGTACTGATGGTGGCGGAGAAGCCGTCCTTGGCCCAGTCTATCGCCCAGATCCTCTCCGGCGGCAGCCTAAAGTCCAGGAAGGGAATCAATGGGGCATGCTCCGTGCACGAATACACAGGTCGGTTTCGACGATAATTTTGCCAGTCCACCGCAACGGGGTGAGAGCGGTATATACAGTTAATTGGAAACTCTCTAAGATTGTACCATGCAAAGACTGCTCAAGCCAGTAATCTTGTTTAGAGAAGTTTCATGTTTCAAAGATTGTTGTAAAAAAGAAGAGCAATAAAGTTATCATTTTATGAGTTGAAAATAAGCCCTTTCACAGTGATCAGAATGCATGTGTGGCGACAGGAATTCTTAGGGTAATACAAAGGTAAAGGCCTCAAAAAAGAAAACAGTCCTTGTCTTGACCGTTGTTTCGATTTGCATAACATTATGGCCAGGCGAATTTTGTTTACTTTTTATGGGCCTTCACGGTTTACCTTTGACAATGTAACGTTAACATTATATCACCTAGAATTCGTGTCACCGTGATACATTCTGATCTCTGTGAAAGGGCTTATTATAATTATGCATAATGATGCCCATTGAGGACATCACTTTATATGAATGTATAGCTCACTACACTCAACCCTCAAGTGCCCAAGTTTGCCAAGCCTGTGGTTAAAAAAATGACATATGAATAATTTCTTCAGACCGACACCAAAGGCAAGAGCCTTTTTTTAGTGAAAGCCTGTCCTATGATATAACTCGCTACACTAGACTCTACCCTCAACTGTCCAAGTTTGCCAAGCCTGTGGTTGAAAAAATGACATGTTTATCTTCAGGAAAGTTCCATGGGGAGACGGTGAAGTTCAAGATGACGTCTGTGTGCGGTCATGTGATGTCACTGGACTTCCAGGGGGTCTACAACAACTGGGACAGGGTGGATCCGGTACGGGCTCATCGTCATAAACCTGCAATATACACACACATGATAATGTAGCCTTCTTCGGTCAATATTGACCTACCCTAGGCCTGGGAAACCAAACTCAAAGAAGCGGCGCAAATGAGAGTTACCAATCCCCGTCTGCCACATGCACGCCCGACCGTAACTATACACCCGCCCCACTACCAGCTGGCCTCACTTACGCAGGCCTCCGGGTGTTTCGGGGGCGCGTGTAGCCGGGATTGGTAAACCTTGCGCGCGGCTCTTAGGAGTCTGGTTTTCCCAGGGTAATGTTGAACATGGTAAAATTGAACAGAGGGCACATCTGTAAGCTGGCTCAGGTCTGTTGCAGAGTTCTTTTCGCAGGATCCGCTTTTCTTCTGCCATGTGCATCATCATTATCAGTCTGGTTTTTCCTGATATAAGCTGCCTGGACAGTGTGCATCGAGAGCTGGATCTGTCATTTCCTCCCTATGCTTATGTCAATATCAAGAGCAATACAGGTCAGCTGTTTTTGCCATACTAGTACATGTACTGGTCAGCTGTAATTACTTAAGTAGCGAAGACTCATATAGAACCTTATTCATTTCTATATTAGTCAAGTTCTAATTATACACAAGTGGCTCAGAATGTCGGAGTCTCTATGGTAATGGACACAGGACCGGTCTACTATACCCAAGTTTAAGTTGCATTATAGGTATAACTATATTTTACATTATGTCTCCATTTATAACTCAACAGGCTGATCTCTTCAGAGCACCAACCAACAAGAAGGAAGCCAACCCCAACCTAAAGATGCCAAAGTTTCTGGAGCTAGAGGTGATGTTTTCCACTGTGTCTCAAATTTGACATTGGCCCCACTGAAATAGATATTATATGAAGTACAATGTAATATTATCATACTATCTACAATATCTATTCCAATACAGGTATTACATCACGGTTCACCTCCATTGAGGATGACTGCTTACCTTTGGTTTAGAGTTGGCCACGTTGCACCTGTTCTGCAAAAGTAATGACCAAAACAAACAGACACGGACTATGAACGCTGAGCTTTTCACCCTGCTACATGTTTTGTACCATGCATGTGTATTCATATATGTTGATAGATTTATAAGGACACAATGTAATCTGCATCTCTGTTATATTTTATCTGACCCTTACCTCCCTCATGACCTCAATGGAAAGTGGCCTGCAGGCCGATTTGAGCGTCTCGATAGATAAAGGTTCAAACAACAATGAAGCCTTTTATTTGACCATTTCAGGGGCGAGGAGCAGACATCCTGGTCCTGTGGCTGGACTGTGATAAGGAAGGAGAAAACATCTGTTTTGAGGTCATCGATGCCGTCAGACCGAGCATGAACAGGCCCAGGGGCAGGGAACAGGTAAAACATACCTTTTTTTATTTTCAACATATTAAGTTGATGGATTTATTAGTAGTCTATGTAATCTGTAATATGTAATCTAATCTATTATATTTTATCTGACCCTTACCTCCCTCATGACCAGGTCCTCTGGCTTGCCTGCTGGCTGATTTGAGCTTCTCATGAAGAAATAAAGGTTCAAACAAACAAATTGGTGTGCAAGAGTGGCTCCTGCAGTAAAAGGTTGCTCACCTTTTTACTGCAGGATTTTTGTAGCAACATAAAGCAACTTACTACTGAACTTGAAGCTTAAAGTTAGAAGAAAGGAATGAGATCCTGTTCTAAAGACTTTTTAAGCCACTAACAGTTATACATTTGTACTAGGTTGTCAGTTCTATATACTGCAGTTACTGTCAGTAGTGGCTTTGTGTCTCCATATATGAATCATTGGTATATTTATATCTGATAAGAGGACAATCATACAATAGCCACCAGCCAATTGTTACAGGCTGAAGTTGAGTATGATTTACAAAATACAATGCACCAAAAGTTCATACTAGGGGTGGGTACTTTACAAAACATTTTTTTCTTAATAGACTGGTCTGAAAAAATGGACCTGAAAGAAATCAGTGGACCGGATTTTGGAATGATTAGAAAATGAACATATTATGTCGGTAGGCATTCACGTGTTTTGGGGTCTACATAGTCATTTCTACCAAGTTTCTAAAGTCAGACTTGTTCTAACAACCGTGACCAGTGGCTCAAAAGGTAAAAGCTCTTAAAAAGATATCTCTTGATGTTTATTGACAATGTATTAATGCCCGTTGTAGTTCATCTACCGCAGCAAGTTCAGCGCCATCACGGAGACGGACATCCGCGGCGCCATGATGCGGCTGGGCGAGCCCAACGAGAACGAGGCCATGTCGGTGGACGCCCGGCAGGAGCTGGACCTCAGGATCGGCTGTGCCTTCACCAGGTTCCAGACCAAGTTCTTCCAGGTTAGTTTAAGGGAAGGTCGGGGATCGTAGGGGTTCAGAAAAGGACATTCAAGTCAAGACAGGGCAGGATTGAAACAAAAAGTCTAGACAAGTTCAGACAAATTCTACAGGAGCTCGGCCTCAGGATCGGCTGTGCCTTCACCAGGTTTCAGACCAAGTTCTTCCAGGTTAGTTCAGGGGATGGTTGGGTTGTTCATCGACCAGGCTTTGGAAAGGAAGGACAGGGTAAGATGAATGCTAAAAGTGTGGACAAGTTAAGACAAATTCTATTGGAGCTCGATCTCTGGATTGGCTGTGCCTTCATCAGGTTCCAGACCAAGTTCTTTCAGGTTAGTTCAAGGGATGGTCGGATGGTTGGAGTTCAGGGGAAGATCGGGGATGGTAGGGGTTCAGAAAAGAAGGACATTCAAGTCAAGACAGGGTAGGATTGAAACAAAAAGTCTAGACAAGTTCAGACAAATTTTACAGGAGCTTGATCTCTGGATCGGCTGTACCTTCACCAGGTTCTAGACCAAGTTCTTCCAGGTCAGTTCAGGGGAAGGTAGGGGATGGTCTGACTGAGGCTTTGGGAAGGAAGGACAAGAAAAAAAATTGTTGTATGAAAACAAACAAAAAAGTCTCTGCACAGTTCAGCTTACTTAAGGATCTCGTAGTATGAAGCAAATTTCATTAATGAAGCATTGAATTTCAGAAAGTGTTGTAGATGAAAGAGAAAAAAAAAGTGAACCACAGATTTGCACCATTTTGTCCTGAAGACTGCTGTTATTGAATAGGTTACTGATAAGCCACTGAGACTTTTTACTAGTACATTGAAACCTTGAGCTCCAGAGTATGTATAATGGTGATCTTGACACACACAAACCTGTGACCTTGGACCCATGTATTCAAGTATGTTGACCTTGACCATTAACCTTTTGTGTTCCAGGGAAAGTATAGTGACCTTGACAAACATTGACCCCTAACCTCTTGTGCTCTAGGGGAAGTACGGTGACCTTGACAGCAGCCTGATCTCCTTCGGCCCGTGCCAGACCCCCACCCTGGGGTTCTGTGTGGACAGACACGACCAGATCCAGTCCTTCAAACCTGAGACCTACTGGGTCATTCAGACACAGGTAACAGGCTACAGACTGGGTCATTCAAACACAGATACAAGGGGTGATCAATAAGTTCTCGGCCTAACCCAGAAACAATAAGCACAACTCAGATTTCGAAGCATAGATGTCAAGTATAAACTATAAAGTCTTTTATGAATGTGTGCCAAAATTCAAATTGTTATGATCATTACTTTCCTGGCGACACCCAGTAACGGTAGGTAAGAGAGAACGAAAAAAACATGGACAATTGACCTGACCTGAGGTGTGCAGGTAAACTTGCTCTCCTGGAAAGTCAGACAACCACTTTTTTCTACTTGAAATAGGAAGAGAATCCTTATCAAACATTTTGACAATGTCCAAGGAATTTACGGCATGGAGAACTCGACCCACACATGTCTGATCACAGTTCACCCTTGCAATGCCATTTTGTTCCTAGAAAAAAACCCTGACTGTGAACAATTCACTGCTGATGTTTACTAACTCTAAGACTTATAGTTTCCAGTGTAATTTGACACTTATCAAGAAGTTGTGTTTAGGTGAGTGGTAAGAACAACTCTCCCCTCTGGCTGGACTGGGACAGAGTCAGACTGTTTGACAGAGAAGTGGCCCAGACTTTCCTCAACATTGTCAAGGGGGCCAAGGAAGCAAAGTAAGTCTTGTCTAGTTCGCCTTTTTATGTATCTACTGTTGTTAAAAGAAATGTCACCATGCCACTGCAGCTCTTCTTCATCTGACTAGATAACAATAAAAGGAACAAACAAGGACATAAATACACCATCACATCATATCTGTTGGCTACACTTAACAAAACTGCACTACTACAGTTGTATATGCACTTCAGATTAAAAAAAGTGCAGTATCCAAACATACAACATAAAGGCCTTTTTTCTTTTAAAAATATGAAAAAATCACCATTCAAGTTATAGAATTGATGTATGTGAAGATAAAGAAAGTTATAATGAAAAGGTAGTTAATTAGGTTACCGTAACCAAGATTGTTGTACTTTTTCCAGAGTTGTGAGTGTGACTAAGAAAGAGAAGGCCAAGCAGCGCCCCATCGCGCTGAACACTGTGGAGTTGCTGCGAGTGGCGAGCTCCTCGCTTGGTATGGCTCCCCAACACACCATGCAGGTGGCAGAAAGACTCTACACACAAGGCTACATCAGTTATCCACGTACGGAGACTACTCACTATCCGGAGAACTTTGATCTGAAGTAAGTATCTTTTTGTGTGTCTGCTTGTGTGTTTGTGTGTGTTTGTATGTTTGTGTGTGTGCGCATGTGTATGTATGTGTGTGTGAAAGAGGGAGAGCCACATTATACACAGGGGTACATTCAGCTACACGTATTCATGGACGGAGACTACACACTATCCAGAGAATTTTGGTCTGAAGTAAGTGTGTGTGTCTGTGTTTGTGTGTGTAAATGTGCACATGCTAGTGTGTGTGTGTGTGTTTGAGAGCATACTTGTGAGTGTGTGTGAGAAAGGGTCATGCATGTAATACAGACAGAGTTACATCAGCTACCCTTGGCCAGTACATGCATAGGGTACACAATCTACCCTGTTACATGTCTAGGAACAATATTTACATTTTAAAAAGTAGCAGAAATGTACATGTACATACACTGACTGGGTATGTATCAGCAACATGTACATGTATACCTATTCACAAATACTGGAAGGCTAGGTTGCACTGCAAGCCTGTGATGTGTGTGTGTATTATGCCGCAAGGCTTTAATGTTGATGGACTGACAAATACAGAAACTTTATTCAATTAGGTTGTGGAATGGTTTACAAAGAACTTCTCACTAAGTCTAAGTCTTCTCACTAGATGACCACTTATTGATATTGATATTCATAATTGTGGTACATTATGTTTATAGTATACTATCTAACTTACATGAATTTTACAGGGGTACCTTGAGACAGCAGACAGGCAACTCTTCCTGGGGACCAATAGTCCGAGAATTGTTGGACAAAGGCATGCAGAAACCAAGGTAGGGTCGCCATTCTGCCTAGAATACTGTTCAAAATATAGTCACCAATGCTAAGATAACTTTTATTTTTCACCAGTGTTGTACTTGTAGGGTTTTTAGATGACATTGTAAATGAATTTCCATAGTTTTATTTTTGCAGTAGGTCTTAAACTAATGAGTAGTCGAGTGGTTTACTAGGCGTGTCGCTGTTCCTGTATGTATGTGAGATGAAGTTCATATTTGAGAAGTGTAGCAATATTTGTTTTGAAAGTTGATGCTCCATCAGAAGCACATCTCACCCCATTGGTCCCTTTTGAATTCGTACTAACCAATCACAGGAAGGGTAGTGATGCCGGGGACCATCCTCCCATCACGCCCATGAGGTCAGCCACAGAGTCGGAGCTCGGCGGGGAGGGCTGGAGGGTGTATGAGTACATCACCAGTCACTTCATCGCTACGGTGAGTCTTCTTACTAATAGATGTTCACTTCTGAAGCATGCAAGATGGAATTTGGTTTATTGCTAATAGGCCTTCCATTCAAATCCTGGAAATAGCTGAGGCTAGAGTCAGGAGAAAACTATTTTAGGGTACAGTAGGCCATGTATGGTGAATGTATATTAACAAAAAAGATTTTGCTGAGAAATTTAGGTAGATATTAGATGGATATATAAAAAGACAGACAGATAAAGCAAAAAATTAGGACCATATGAATATAAAAACTTCAACTATAAGAGCTGCTAAAGATTTAAGTATTTCTCATAGTAAGGTGAATAACTTTTAGACCCTCAAAAAGCATTCTATCAAAGAGATCGTTTTTGAAAAAAAAAAATAATAATCTTGAAAGAAATACGTACATTTCAAAATTCGATTTTATTATTGTCATGTTGGTGTTATTTTTTACTGTTTGTTACGCACAAAGATACATGTATCTAAATTGAAATGACTCTATATTTTTTATTTTTGTGAAACGTTATTTCTCTCCCAGGTGTCAAAAGACTGTAAGTACCTGCAGACCACAGTGAAGTTTGACGTGGCGGGAGAGAGCTTCAGTGTGACGGGGAAGACTCTGATCGACGCAGGCTACACGGCAGTCATGCACTGGCAGGGCATCTCAGCTGAGGAGAGTGTGCCACACTTCGACAAGGGGGATGTCTGCACTGTTAATGAGGTTACTGATTAACAAAAAAAGTTTTGTTTTTTTTTCTAAATTGAACCCTAAAGCCCGGTTTTACGCAGCTGGTACGTATTGTAAAAAACTGGTGTGTTAAGGCCTAAAGGCAGTTTACCAGTTGTGTTTGTTTGTATTGCATAACCTGTAAACTGCCTTTAGGCATAACACAAAGTTTGGAACCATAAGTACAAGCTGTGTGAGACCAATTTTTAGGTTTGATCCATCCACATCAGGGAAGACCTCTTCTATTTTCGGAAAGTGTGATGGAATCTCTTACATGCTAAAGGTTTGTGTCTAAAGTGTCTATGCCATGTTGGGGACTACCGATGCTACGTTAGCAGATATAAGGCAGGTGTAGTTTCAATGTTGGGACACATTTCCTACAGGTGAAACTGGCAGAGAAACAGACGAGTCCCCCAGACTACCTAACAGAGGCAGAGCTGATCAGTTTGATGGAGAAACATGGCATTGGTACAGATGCCAGCATTCCTGGTGAGGATGCTGCGGCAACACTTAGGCCACAGCAAGTAAATTTTATGGATGACATCAGCGCACTCATTCTCCACTTACACACTTCCCATAATTAAGTGCGAGAGGGTTCCGGATATGGCTGCTCCGAACTCCGGAACTGACTCCAAGGGCACAGAAAATTGGTTCTAACCAATTCCGAACACAGAAAACATCAAGGAGATGATAGTTTGGTGTGGAACCGATCACAGGACAATGGTTTAATCACTTTCCGACAGGAAAAAAACAAAGGCCGCAGACGAAACGCCAAGGTGTGGCCCTTGAGGTCATCGGAAGAAACCAACTAACAGCCACAGTGGTGCACGTGTTAGGTAGTTACTTCTGACCACAAAACTTGTAAGATTCTCGGCCCAAATGATAACTGTACTATATTCGCCAGACAACTTATTAGTTTATATGCTTTTCCGCCCTCGTACTGAGGGTTTTAGCTGGTTCCACCCTGGTTTCGCACCCTGAGCAACTGTGGTAGCATCCAAGTAACATCCATATCCGGAACCCTCTCGCACTTAATTATGGGAAGTGTGTAAGTGGAGAATTAATTTTTGCCTGATTTCAGAAAAAAAAAAAAGAACTTTTTTCCTCTTCGGGGATGGTCAGACAGACCAAAATAGGCAAACATGTTGTGTTGTGGCCTAATAATCATACTAAGTCTTGTAGAAGTGACACTAGGGAGGTAGCCATGACTGTAGTTGCAGAAGTGAAACTTTTTGGATAGTTGTAAAAGTGCCACAATATGGAAGCCATGAATGTACTTGCCAGCTTGGCAAGTGATACCAGTGTACCACACTAGTATCACTTTTATTACTCTAGGTCACTTCTTTAATACAGGGATGAATGCCTTGTTAGTTGTGATGCCAAGTTTTGTCACTCCAAATCTTGTTACGATGATGTTTATGGTTTATTGAAAATTTAGTCATCTTGTTTTTTTTACCCATCTTGTTTTTTTTTCGCGCTATCTCATTATTTTTGCACTCTGCATAGGATGTCATCCAAAGAATTTACTTGCTGTGGCCTTATATAATTAAAACTAGATTGAATACTGTATTTCATGTTGTACCTGTGCCAGTACAACGTTTCATACAAGTGGTTAGCACTGTTCCATATTTTAAGGTGTATTGCACAGGCTTCCATTGAATGATATAAAGGCAAGTGCATAGCTGTTTGAAAATTTGAATACTGGATACGGAATACAGCATGTTGTATTCTATATGTAATAATATGCAATTTTACTGTAATTTCAAACACAGAAAAGAACTATCAAACGGATACATGATTTGACATATTAGCCAAATTGTTCATGACTTGTGTTGACTTGTAGCCAGGGCAAGCCATTGTCCAGTTGGGCAATAACAGTATGTATTTCACAGCCAAACTAATAGGGAAGATAAGACAAAGGACCAAAAAAGCATGTTTGAGAGATGAACTTGATTTGATCTACTGGTGCTTCTTTTCCAGTCCACATCAACAACATCTGCCAGCGGAACTACGTGACAGTGGGAGGGGGGCGGAAGCTGATCCCCACTCCACTGGGCATCGTACTGGTGCACGGATATCAGAAGGTCAGGGAGTTACTTCTGTCAAAACTTCTATCTGTAGCTAAATGATTTGATGATAATTTCAGTTCATTTTTGTGGCCTTCATGACACCACAAATATGTGTTTTGTTCTATTACTAATGTGCTATAGAGTTGCAAATTTACATGTAGAACACCACAAAAAATAATCCTTCACTATGTCCCTCCTAAACCATTCCATCCTACATGTATTACCTGTTTTTCCAGATTGACCCAGAGCTAGTACTACCCCACATGCGGTCAGCAGTTGAGACACAGCTAAACCTGATCGCCCAGGGAAAGGCGAACTACAACGCCGTCCTGCAGCATGCCCTTGACATCTTCCGGCTCAAGTTCCACTACTTTGTGGACTCCGTCTCGGACATGGACCAGCTGTTCGAGGTGACCTTCTCACCGCTGGCAGCCAGCGGGAAGCCTCTGTCAAGGTATGGGGTGGGAAATACACATGAACACAATCACTCACTCACTCACACTCACTCTCCGGTTTAACGTCTGTTGTTCCCCTTCCTGTGGGGGTTAGACGTGCTTGCACGTTGATGATGAGGGGGCCTGGTGGCAGCTCGCCAGCGTCCTTTGTCACTTGGGTTGACACTGTGTAGGTTGAGGGAGTCGATGTCTTCCTTTATGTTGTCCATCCATCTCTTTCGTGGTCGCCCACGAGGGTTCTTCCCCTCTATGCTGAATTCCATGATCTTCCTGGGCCACATCTCCTCATCCATTCTTTGTATGTGGCCGTACCAGCGCAGTATCATTGATTATCATCATGGTACGATGCAATGTAAAGCCAGAGATCCAATATTTGTGGAGAGCCACACCTAGACCCCAACACATTCATCTAAAAGGGTAGGGGTCCTTTCTGGTCTGAGTTGTTCAAAACCTACAGTACAATGGCTGTCCTTGGGGTGAATATCATATTGAAGTTATCTGACTTACTGTTTAAGTGAAAGTGCCAAAGGGCTCCAAAATCTGATATTTGTTTGATACTTGTCAAGACCTATTCTAAGAAAATCATGCCAAATTTCATTACAATTACAGCTTCTGGAGTTATGCTGCAAAACCAGAAGCAAATGCTTGCAAAAACATAACCTTGATGGCAAAAAAAATGAAACATTTACCTGTGATTTGCCACAGATGTGGGAAGTGCCGCCGGTTCATAAAGTATGTCCAGGCCAAGCCTAGTCACATCAATCCCAGCTTCTTGAGTTTTGCTACTTTTTGGCAAAAGAAATGAAACGTTTTCTTGTGTTTCGCCACAGATGTGGGAAGTGCCGCCGGTTCATAAAGTATGTCCAGGCCAAGCCTAGTCACATCAATCCCAGCTTCTTGAGTTTTGCTACTTTTTGGCAAAAGAAATGAAACGTTTTCTTGTGTTTCGCCACAGATGTGGGAAGTGCCGCAGGTTCATGAAGGACGTCCAGACCAAGCCTAGTCACATCAATTCTAGGTTCTTCAGTTTTGCTCCTGAACCACAAACAAATGCTACTTTTTGACAAAAGACATTAAACATTTACTTGTGTTTTTGCTGCAGATGTGGGAAGTGCCGCAGGTTCATGAAGTACGTGCAGGCCAAGCCCAGCCGCCTGCACTGCGCCACGTGCGACGAGACCTACAACCTCCCGCAGGGCGGGACCGTTAAGCTGTACAAGGAGATCAAGTGTCCTCTGGATGATTTTGAACTGGTGCTGTTCTCCACGGGGTCAAAGGGCAAGGTGAGAGGGCAAAGGGCATGGGTTAGGATGTATGATTATTGAGAAAGGTAAAGATTCAGTAAATGTAAAAATTTTAATTAAAAAGACAAACAAGCTGTACAAGGAGATCAAGTGTCCTCTGGATGATTTCGAATTGGTGCTGTTCTCCACGGGGTCAAAGGGCAAGGTGAGAGGGCAAAGGGTATGGGTTAGGATGTACATTCATCAAGGAGATCAAGTGTCCTCTGGATGATTTCGAATTGGTGCTGTTCTCCACGGGGTCAAAGGGCAAGGTGAGAGGGCAAAGGGTATGGGTTAGGATGTACATTCATCAAGGAGATCAAGTGTCCTCTGGATGATTTCGAATTGGTGCTGTTCTCCACGGGGTCAAAGGGCAAGGTGAGAGGGCAAAGGGTATGGGTTAGGATGTACATTCATCAAGGAGATCAAGTGTCCTCTGGATGATTTCGAATTGGTGCTGTTCTCCACGGGGTCAAAGGGCAAGGTGAGAGGGCAAAGGGTATGGGTTAGGATGTACAAGGAGATCAAGTGTCCTCTGGATGATTTCGAATTGGTGCTGTTCTCCACGGGGTCAAAGGGCAAGGTGAGAGGGCAAAGGGTATGGGTTAGGATGTACATTCATCAAGGAGATCAAGTGTCCTCTGGATGATTTCGAACTGGTGCTGTTCTCCACGGGGTCAAAGGGCAAGGTGAGAGGGCAAAGGGTATGGGTTAGGATGTACAAGGAGATCAAGTGTCCTCTGGATGATTTCGAATTGGTGCTGTTCTCCACGGGGTCAAAGGGCAAGGTGAGAGGGCAAAGGGTATGGGTTAGGATGTACATTCATCAAGGAGATCAAGTGTCCTCTGGATGATTTCGAATTGGTGCTGTTCTCCACGGGGTCAAAGGGCAAGGTGAGAGGGCAAAGGGTATGGGTTAGGATGTACAAGGAGATCAAGTGTCCTCTGGATGATTTCGAATTGGTGCTGTTCTCCACGGGGTCAAAGGGCAAGGTGAGAGGGCAAAGGGTATGGGTTAGGATGTACATTCATCAAGGAGATCAAGTGTCCTCTGGATGATTTCGAACTGGTGTTGTTCTCCACGGGGTCAAAGGGCAAGGTGAGAGGAGGGCAAAGGGTATTGGTTAGGATGTACAAGGAGATCAAGTGTCCTCTGGATGAGTTTGAACTGGTGTTGTTCTCCACGGGGTCAAAGGGCAAGGTGAGAGGGAGGGCAAAGGGTATGGGTTAGGATGTACAAGGAGATCAAGTGTCCTCTGGATGAGTTTGAATTGGTTATGTTCTCCATGGGGTCAAAGGGCATTGTGAGAGGTAGGGCAAAGGGTATGGGTTAGGATGTACAAGGAGATCAAGTGTCCTCTGGATGAGTTTGAATTGGTTATGTTCTCCACGGGGTCAAAGGGCATTGTGAGAGGTAATGGTTTAGTCTAGTGACCTTCAGGTTGTTGGGGGAACAAATTCAAGCCCTTGTCTATCTCTTGCTATGGTTTAAAGTCTTCCTAGCAGGTTTAGGGATATCCACTCTGTAGTGTTGTGATGGCAAAGGATTTAAAAGTTCCTTTGTGCAGGGGGAATCATTTTTTAACAAAATATGGCAAGGGAGTCAGTTTCTTATGATTGATTGATTGATTTATATTTTTGTTTATATGCCAATACTTTATCAATCTTACTAGTCAGTGGTTGAAAATATGTCTCCAAGGTAAAACTGAGGTTTTAATGCACAAACTTCATGTTAGGGCATCATTAGTCTTTTGATAACCATGCATAATTTGTTGCCCCCTCTATTTCATTTTCAGACCTACCCCCTGTGCCCCTACTGCTTCAACCACCCCCCGTTCCCAGACATGAAGAAGGCCATGGGGTGTAACCAGTGCACCCACCCCACCTGCACCCACTCCCTCATCAACAATGGAGTGGCCCAGTGTGTGGAGTGTGAGGATGGGGTGCTCGTCATGGACCAGACATCTGCGCCTAAGTGGAAAATGGCCTGCAACAAGTAAGGATGAATCGAGGACATTTACGCTTGATGAATAAAAGACTAGAGCAAGGCTGTCTCCAGGACCCGTTCTTCCGTCCCGGGACATAAATTTGCATGTTGGGACGGTAGATAAGTTTCCCCATCCGTCCCAAAAATTACATGAAACTGTTGAAAATTTACTTTCATAAGCTTACAAAGACATATTTAACCAGGAAAATCAACAACATGGGCTCACAAACAATGAGTTGGACAGAAAAAAAATTTAAAGCTGGAGACAACCCTGCACTGGAGAGTAAGGGTAGGCTAGGTTGCTAGTCATGGACCAGACATCAGCACCCAAGTGGAAAATGGCTTGCAACAAGTAAGGCCATGTTGATTTGATTTTATGATTGATATCCTCTGGGAACCCGGCCAAACTGCATGGTGTGAATGTTTTGCCAAAAAAAAAGTTGCTTTCTTTCATTATAAAATGTACAATGTCATGTACTGTACATTTGTAAGTGGTCAGGGAGGTTTAACAAATGACTGAACAGCGTACCAACCAATGGATTCTTTATTGTAACAGTTCTTTCACATATTCTCGTTTGACTTTGGGACTGACTTTGGCATTCTATTACATTAGTACCCATTGAAAAAATTTGGTTGTTGCAATTTACAGCATATATTTGCTACTTTTGTAGCTGCTTTGTATGATTTACAGTATGGTTAAAAATCTTTTTTTTGAAACGGTCAAAAAATTACAGCCAGATTTCACGCATGATGAATACAAGATACCATTTGTGTGGAGTGTGAGAGTATTCTAGGGTGCTGGTTCAAATGTCCACTTGGAAAATGGCCTGTAACAAAGAAGGGCCCAGTCGCATTTGCCACATGATTGTAGCTGTACAGTAGACATACAACATCTCATGTGTCTTCTATCCATATTGTATATCTTAGAATCTATGTCAGATTTGTCAATGAAGGTTAGACATCCAGGTAAAAAGCCAATTGCCAAACAGAAATCACTCGAGCCACAAAATCAAAGTGCTTTGAACTGAAATGAATTGCACAGTACCTTCCCTTGACTTGCCTTGTACGTTTATGTATTTTCAGATGTAATGTTGTAATCAACGTGTTTGAGAACGCCCACAAGGTGAATGTGTCGGCCTCAGAAGACTGCGAAGAGTGTGGAGCCTCCATTATTGATGTGGACTTCAATAAGGTATGCTTATGTGTCGTTCAAGAAATTTCAGAAATTTGACAAGTTTACAAAGTCACTCTGACAATCTTAAAGAGCAATTACAATTCTCTTAAAATTACAATAAACCTTACAATTTTTAAATTGTTAGCTACTTTCAATACCTACTCATACATAGAATATGCAGTACTACTGGAAAAAGCATTTTTTTTCTTTTTCTTTACGTTGTAACATCAGTATACTTGTTAGTATTTGTATGGGCTGCATTATCATTATACTTGATTAGAAAAAAAAACACTTGGTATTTTCTACCCCCACCTCCACATTGGAAGGGGGAGAGACGCAGCATTCTGTCCCGGGGGTGGGAGTGCTATTATTGCCTAAGTCCCAAGTGCTGAAAAGTTCCATAGGTATATTGTAGGCCTCCTAGTAGTTCTACACAACTGTAACTAACACAATTTTCTACCCCCATCTCAGGCCAAATCCCCACTAGAAGGGGGAGAGACGCAGCACTCCGGCTGTATCTTCTGCGACCCCATCCTCACACCTCTTATCGAGAAGCACTATGCGGCCACGCGACACCCAAAGTTTAAGGGGGAGGGGGGCGAGGTCGTGGGCGGGGCAGGGGAAGGGGTAGAGGGCGTGGGAGGGGGAAACCCAAGAACAAGATGGACCAACTGGCAGCATACTTTGTGTAAAGCCTCAGTCACACAGTCAAAGAGCTTCCACCATAGTTAGGTTTTTTAGTTTTGTTTATTTGTTATTTTTAGGCACACAGTATTTCATGGCCTATGTACAGAGTGACAATAGATTCTCCAAAACTTGCTCGTAGAGAAAACGCCAGAGTGGGACAAGAGCCTAACTGTGTTATTCCCAGACACCAGGAGGCGAGCTGCAATGGAATGCGTCAGCTTACGCCTCCTGACTTCAAAGGTATCAACACAGAGTGCACAGAGTCAGCTGTTACTGCTGGACCTGTATTTGTTTATTTCTCGTTTTATTTTGTAAAAATCTTATTAGTCATAGTTGCTGATCACCATGCAGAAGGTAGCTGAATGGAAAAAAAGATCACGAGTATATCAATTTGTGTTTCGAAATTACGTATATATTACAAATTTTGTACTTGACAATATTTGCTGATCTATACTGAAACATGTAAATATAAAGTTTTTCAGTAATACATGTGTGGTAGTATAATATAATTGCAGTGCAAGTCCAGATACTAATAGTGCTAACTTAAAGTATATTGGAAATTCATGCCCGACGGCCAACTGAAAGTACATGTAACATGTAGTAATTATGAGTATGAATTGAATGATATCAAGTAGGTATAGTTCCTACAGTATACTACATTCTGAAATATACATAGTCTTGGTAGTTAAACCAGTTAGTATTGCCCTGAGAATGGTGACAGACGGTCACAGAAACGTCGGAGAAAATAAAATCGTGGTTTTGTAAAAGAGTCTCTTTATCCGTCCTGTCATCAGTAGTGAAAGAAACAGTCCATTGTCATTAAACATATATGACAATGGCTGTTGTCTTTTAGAACCTACATAGAACGTAATGTTGTCTCATGTTGGTTTTTGTATCCTGGATAGATCTGAAAAATCCAGCAATAGAGGTATTTTGTAGTTGTTGACAATATTGGCTAATTATAATTTTTGAATCTTGTAGCGGTTTAACTACACACGTCAGCATCTGAAGACATCATCCTACCATAGTTGACACGACAACACACAATACACACACAACACAACACAATATATAATGTAGCATAAAAACCACGAGGCCTTGCAGCATGCCAAGTGGCACATCCGCATGCTAACGATCATGTACCCGTTCATCAATGACGTAGCTAACGTGACATTTCCAAACCGGGGCCCGCCTGGGTTGTTTGTGCAAACGAAAAATAGAAAATATATAGTTAAATAATGCCCACGACTTTTAACTTTATTTTTGTGTATTTTGGTGTCTTTTATATCATACAGCTCTCCATATTCACGTCTACCTTATCCCCCAAGGACCCTCCTGGTCAAGGGACTAGGTTGGTATAGGTAGGTAGGTATATCATACTTTTCGTTCCCGAAAGCTGTCCAGCCGGGTGCCGGTGTGGAAATGTGACGTAGGCCTTAACCGATATGATACACTATGGGAACCGCCAGGAATATGGTTCCCAGGTACACCACCAGACAGCCTGTCCAGCACGTGCGACAACATCATCCAATCACTTTCCGCCCGCACGATGCTATGCAAGTCGTCCTTTCTACAATGCAAACCAGTCTAGCTTGTCCCAAATTACTACTCATCAATGACTTAACCGATGTGGTACACTATGGGAACCGCCAGGAAGATGGTCCCCAGGTACACCACCAGACACAGCCTGTCCAGAACATGCGACAACATCATCCAGTCCCTGTACAAATCGTCCTTTCTGCAGTGCAAACAAATCTAGCTTCTCTGATACCTGCTACTCATCAACGCTCATCAATGACTTACTTTAACCGATATGGTACACTATGGGAACCGCTAAAAATATGGTTCCCAAATACACCACCAGACACAGCCTGTCCAGCACGTGGGACAACATCATCCAGTCGCTCTCGGTCTGCACCAGGCTGTTCTGCTCGTCCTGCCTCTTCAGCCAGTCGTTGAGGCTGTCCAGGCTGGTCCGGATGCCGTCCATGCTGTCCTTCAGCCCCCACATCACGGCGTTGATGCTGGCCAGGACACGCAGGTGGTTTCGGCGCCTGCAAAAGTAAAACAAAAAACCAACGAAGTAATATCGATTCAGCTTAGCTCACTGAACAGATTTTCTTCTACCGATCATGACAGAAAAGTTAAACGCAAAGTATTTTTACAGGTTCCCTAGCTCTTTTACAGATTCCCCTAGTCTTTTATTTCTTAGAGCCATTTTTCACCGATTATGACAGAAAGGACAGACGCAAAATTACAGGTTCATTGTACCATGGTTGCACAATGAATCACTGCTAATTAACGACCCGCCATAAGGACTGCAACCCTTTCCGGTAGCATGTATGCTATGTCGGGTGAGCGTTAGGCTTCTAATTCCATAGTAAGGGCCGCTAACCACTGGACTACACACGCTACCGCACTAGACTGGACTACCCACACTGAACTATGCACGCTACTTGAATAGAGTCGACTACGCATGCTACCTGCGGGGCATTTCCTCGTCGTCCTCCGCGATGTCCACGGGAGGCGGGAACGGTTGGTGCAGCGGGTTGAACCTCATGACCATGACGTCCTCGGTGAACGATGGCGTCTCTTTCTTCACGCTGCATCGGGAAATGTGCACAAAGATGATATCTGGTTGAGAGGGTTCTTCATTGTGTACAGCACGAGTATCATAATTGTGTACAACATTAAGATATTGTCCGTGGCATCCGTTGGCCGACACTGCTTTTTCCTACATACTAACTATTCTGCCACCGGAGGATCTGCGTAGAGATTATACAACAACTGGAATATACAGGCTATCGAATCCCGAAGCAATTCGTCTGATGGTTGCTGCAGTCTGTATCAAAGTTGTGCAGGTGAAAAAATTGAAATTCTTACTCTCGTTTCTTGGTCATGTCTTCCAGCAGCATCGCCTTGGCCATTATTGTCTGTGATCATTACTCTTCCTCTGTACATGTATCAAAGTTGTGGAGGTAAAGAAAAAGAAACCTCGCTCTCTTTTCTGTCCCCCCGTAACATCACCATGGCCATTATTATTCGTGATCACTATTATTCCTATCAAAGTTGTGGAGCTAAAAATGAAACCTTACTCCCTTTTCTTGGTCATGTCTCCCAGCAACATCGCCATGGCCATTATTATTAATGATTATCATTATTCCTATCAAAGTTGTGGAGCTAAAAAAGAAACCTTACTCTCTTTTCTTGGTCATGTCTCCCAGCAACATTGCATTGGCCATTATTGTTCGTGATCATTACTCTTTCTCTGTACATGTATCAAAGTTCCGAAAATAGTTTCATCAGGTTGGTAGAATATAGGATGAAGGAGAATTCTTTGTACACAACCAGTGGGTACTTACATAGCTTACGTTTCGATGTCTCTCAGCTTCGTCAGAGCTTCTAACTGGAGTTCTGCTTCTCACCGCTATATGTAGCCGATGTAGGCGGCGCTTTTGCGGTGAGAAAACAATCCCAAACGGATTGTTTTCTCACCGCAAAAGCGCCGCCTACATCGGCTACATATAGCGGTGAGAAGCAGAACTCCAGTTAGAAGCTCTGACGAAGGTGTCTGAGAGACATCGAAACGTAAGCTATGTAAGTACCCACTGGTTGTGTACAAAGAATTCTCCTTCATCCTGTATCAAAGTTGTGGAGGTAAAGAAAAAAAGAGAAACCTTACTCTCTTTTCTTGGTCATGTCTTCCAGCAACATCGCCTTGGCCATTATTGTCTGTGATCATTACTCTTCTTCTGTACATGTATCAAAGTTGTGGAGGTAAAGAAAAAGAAACCTTACTCTCTTTTCTTGGTCATGTCTCCCAACAGCATCGCCATGGCCATTATTGTTCGTGATCATTGCTCTTTCTCTGTACATGTATCAAAGTTGTGGAGCTAGAAAAGAAACCTTACTCTCTTTTCTTGGTCATGTCTCCCAGTAACATCGCCATAGCCATGTACTTGAGGAAGAAGACCACAGCCCAGCCCGGCATGTCCCCCTCCTTCCCGGACAGAGCGATGACCACGGTGGTCAGCCACATGAACAGACCCGCCAGCGTGATGGCCACGATGGTCAACACTCCTACATGGACGGAGAGACAATTATCCACCTTTTGGCTGATTACTTGAATTACTGTTTTGTGAGAAACTAAATTCAAGATATGATTGAAATATGACTCATTTCACTGGAATATGTGAGTGAATGGGTGAGTGAGTGAGTGGGTGAATGGGTGAGTGAGTGAGTGAGTGAATGGGTGAGTGAGAGAGTGAGTGAATGGGTGAGTGAGTGAATGGGTGAGTGAGAGAGTGAGTGATTGAGTGAATGGGTGAGTGAGTGAATGGGTGAGTGAGTGAATGGGTGAGTGAGAGAGTGATTGAGTGAATGGGCGAGCGAGTGAATGGGTGAGTGAGTGAATGGGTAAGTGAGTGAATGGTCAGCCACATAAACAAGCTCACCAACGTGATGGCCACGATGGTCAACACTCCTGCATCGATGGAGAGGGAAACTGTGAGAATGGGTGAGCGAGTGAATGGGTGAGGGAATGAGTGGTCAGCCACATGAACAGGCCCGCCAATGTGATGGCCACGATTGTCAACACTCCTACATGGACGGAGAGGGTGAGTGAGTGAATCGGTGAGTGAATGGGTGAGTGAGATAGTGAGTGAGTGAGTGAATGGGTGAGTGAGTGAGTGGTCAGCCACATGAACAGGCCCGCCAATGTGATGGCGACGATGGTCAACACTCCTGCGTGGTCGGAGAGGGAAACTGTGAGAATGAGTAAGAGTGAGTGAGTGAGTGAATGGATGAGTGAGTGGGTGAGTGAATGGGTGAATAAGTGAGTGAGTGAATGAGGGAGTGAATGAGTAAGTGAGTGAGTGAGTGAATGGGTGAGTGAATGAATGAGTGAGAGTGAATGGTCAGCTACATGAACAGACCCGCCAACGTGATGGCGACGATGGTCAACACTAGTACTCCTGCAGGGACGGAGAGGGAAACTGCAGCTGTGACAGCCATATTCTGTGTGGTCATCATGTACCACAAAGACAAACTGACGTGCATCTGTTGTTCATCATTTTGTTAAGTTATTCATTTTTTTGCCTGTTATTTGAATGGCTAGTTTGCTCGACAGTCAAAGCTATGATTGAATTGGGATGCTTTTTTTCTTCTTATTTTGTGACAGGCAAGTGGAGTGAGTGAGTGAATGGTTGAGGGAATGAGCGGTCAGCCACATGAGCAGACATGAAAAATGGCTGGAACGTGCATGCCATGATCCGAGGAAGATGTAGCCAATATATCATAAAACTAATGGACGGAGAGGGGAACTGTGAGAGTGAGTGAGAGTGAGCCTGTGTGCCTATAAAGCTGGTGTATTACGCCGAAGGGTGGTTATACCGGTTGAATAGATACCGTTACAGATACAGAAACACTAAAACTTACCAAAGAGCGGGAAGTGGCCCGTTTTCGGCAGGTAGTCGCTGATGACAACCAGCGACACGAACATGGAGAGCAGGATGCTCATGCCCCAGGACAGGCGGTCACCCTTGTCGATGGGGATGAAGAAGGTGATGCACATGAGCAGGACCAGCACGATGGACGGCGACACCGTGGTGCACATGTGGAACGTCGGGTCCCGCACCAGCTTCATGGATAAACACGCCTAGATACATGGGAAGGTTTGCAGTACTAGTAATACTGCAGTCTACGGCATGTCTTTGCTCATTTTTGTTCAGCTTCTTTGACCGATTTACAGTATGATAGTAATCTATGGGGTCTATTGGAAACTGCGTGTCCAACTTCAATACTGTCTTAGGCTCTGATATTGTCTTGGGCTTTGATACTGTCTTGGGCTTTGGTACTGTCTTATGCAACCGGTAAATGTGCGGAAAATTGAAAACGGTGCCAAAATCGCTTTGCACAACGTACTTTGCGTCTGTCCGATACCGTCATGTTGACCGTGGCCGTCCACTCTCCACTCTTGAGAGTCCTGGGGTCGTGGCAGCCGTGCACGTCGGCAGTCGTCGTGTTTCCCGAGCAGATGAGCTCCTCTTCGTTCTCCACGTCTGTGTGCAGGCACACCGGGCACGTGATGGTGTCGAACGGAAACAGGAAGTGGTTCAGGTCACACGTGGTAACGATGATGTCCTCTGGAAAATTACATTCAGGATAAGTAGTAGGCAGTTGTCAGTTTCTTTTCAGTAAGAATATGAATAGTACGTTTTCTACATATAATGTACTTATTTTTTGTACGCTTTGTACATCTGAGGCTAGTTTCTGCTTTTCCAGGTCACACGTGGTCACGATATTTTCATCTGAAAAACCGAAGGAAAGCTATCAGAGGCCAATAGTTAGCTCTTGGCTAAAGGATATGGACGAAGGACTGAAACCCTCTTTAGCTGCTGGCTAAAGAATAGCAGAGACATTTCCGTTTCAATAGCTGCCTAGATTGATGTTAACAAAGCAAATCAACAGTGCATCTGTTTGTGGTGCTGAAAACCGGATTGCTGTAATTTTTCTGATCTATTCAACTAATACAATCTCTATAAAGCTACTGTAATGTCATACACTAACAACCCTCGGTGACGGTATAAGAATCCTATCTTACCGATTATCCATGTGACTTGGCCGGTGTTAAACATGGTCAGATCTGCCTTCGGAAACCCGCCGAAGTCCTTGTCCGCACTGGAACGGACACAGGACAACACAAATCATTCCGTTAGTATTTAAGACCTTGATATTTGTGGCTGAGATATTTTATAGTTAGAACAAAGGAACCTGCGCAATCTCATTATTTTGACTTATGCTATGCAAGGAGCTTTTATCAGGATAAAAGCTCCTTGTGCTATGGTACCGTTTCGAACAAGGAGCCTCACTGGATAGCGCAAACACGTCACCGGAACGTACTGCGCCTGCGCGAAAAGTATAGACATGCTAAACCTTGCTAAACCCCCGGTTTACTAAAGGGCCTCATTTAAGAAAGTACGTGCGTATATAAGGGTAAAATCCCGTGTACGTTTTGCATGAAACCATGTCTCTAACATATACTGTGCAACAAGCGGGATTTCAATGCAACGTTGACCAAACCAAGCCCCAAAACACCAGGGTTCGCGCAGGCGCAGTACGTTCCGGTGACGTGCTGATAGCGCACGGGCTGCACTTTCAGGCGTGATTCCTACGTGAACCCATGGGACAACCTGCGGTTACCAGTCTATTTTGGGGCACAGCAGGGCCCCTGGCGTTGTTTTGTCATTTCGCAATTAAAATCTAACCGGGACCCGGCGACGCCGTGACCTACTCATGAAAGTAACCATCGTATCCTGCAGTCAATTGTGGCGTCGGAGATCGGCAGGAGCTACACTGCATATTGTGTACATGGGACCGTAGCATTGCACTATGAATGGCGAATGGCGAGGACATAGTTTATACTACGCAAAATCTGAGCGGTTAAGCAGATGCTATTCAGCATTGCCTGCACCAGTGCAGTGTAACTATGAAGAAAGGCTATATCGAGTCTGGTCATGAGTTACCTCCGTAGCAGTTTGAGTGTCGGTTTCCAGACAGTGTCGTGGTCAACCCGAACTTTGGAGACGCCGTAATGAAACACGTCCCAACTCAGCCGCTGGTCATGCCACGTCTGTTTAAACAAACAAACAAACAAACAAACAAACAAACACACAAATAAGCAAACACACGAGTAAGTGGTTGTGCTCATGAGCTTTGCGATACATGTAATCTTCAATTCACACACACACACTGTAGAAACAGTTTGTGTGTCCCACAGAATATATCTGCTCTCATCCCTGGAAAAGCCTATACTAAGGGCAGGAACTTAGAAACACGGCATGCAAACAATCAAATGTTCCTTACCAATCCGACTCGAAAGGCTGTGGTGACGGTCTCTGTCGATTCGTCCTAAATGGAAAAATAACCAAACAACGTAGAAGCCAAAGTCATACCCAAAGTCAAGAAGCCAAATCGTCTCTATGTGACCATATTACAATGCGTAAACAATTATAATGATAATGAAGGTATGGGGCTTTTGGTATTTCATCATCTGGCATGTCTTGTAGTATATACCATAGATTAGTCTTACCACCTTAAATATTTCTTGACATAAACTGTACTATGTGCGGTTGTAGAGCAATCAAGTTCACATTTAATACCTCGTAAACACGCTAAGGGTTAGGATTGATTTGATTGGATTCATTAAGATTGCAAACGTTACGATACAACACATAAATACATATATATAAATTGATACACTGGGAGACAAACAACAGAAAATCATTCTGTTGTATTTCGGATGAGCTCACCAGATTGATAATGCTGACAATGCTTCCCGCGATGGTGATGTTGACGACCCCCACCGTCGGGGAGAGGGTCGGGGAGTACTCGCCTTCGATGAACTTGTCGTTCAAAAGTCGTTCCCTCGACTCCACTAGAGGAAAGAAGGAAGCAAAACAAGACTTACCTGATGCAATCTTCGTGCAATAAACTTGACCTGCAAATATTACTGAACTTTTTTACAATTTTTGATTTTTACAAAGTATTTGACCTGTATTTCAGTATGTTTCAACATTATTTTTGTGCATAGAAATCGATTATGATTTGATTACCTAGAGGTAGGAATCTGAAACTGGAGATTTTTTTAATTCAATGCCCCAAGCATCAGAAGATGGTATACTTTGTGTAAACATCTTTGGTCATAGAATTATACTTATTGTAATTGGGCGTAATTAGGAAACGCTGTATGTTGAAATTATAAGTACTTAAAGGCAAACGTTTCATTTCCGGACCGGACATTGGTTCGGCTGTTTGTGAAGACGAAAAATAGAATTGTATACCTAAAAGTGCACACAAATAAAGCCCACGACTTTTCTCTTGACGTCCTGTGTAGTTTAGTATTTTCTTATATCATACTTTTCGTTCCGGAAAGCTGTCCGACCGGGCCCCCGTTTGGAAATGTGACGTAGGCCCAAAACAAGTAGCACGCGAGTATACCTTTGCATATCGGTGCCTCGGTGTCCCATATGTGGTTCCCCAGACACCTGGCCGCAGCCGACCCCAGCAGCGTGTACCCCTGCACGCAGCTGTACGACACCGTGTCTCCCCGGGAGTAAAACTGGCGAACAGGCTTCATCAGGACACCCCGCTCCGACCCGCGGTCTCGGCACAGGAGGGACTCTGGAGGGTAGGATCAACCAATCAATCAATCAATCACTAGTCAATCAATCAATCAATCTATCAATCTTTATTACACAACAATTAACCCAGAATCGTCGCAGCGGCTTCATCAGGACCCCCCGCTCCGACCCGCGGTCTCGGCACAGGAGGGACTCTGGAGGGGAGGATCAATCAATCAATCAATCAATCAATCAATCAATAGTCAATCAATCAATAAATCTATCAATCTTTATTACACAACAATTAACCCAGAACTGTCGCAGCGGCTTCATCAGGACCCCCCGCTCCGACCCGCGGTCTCGGCACAGGAGGGACTCTGGTGGATCGATCAATCAATAATCAATCAATCAAGAAATAAATCAATAAATCAATCTTTATTACACACAGTTGACCCAACTGTCGCACAGGCTTCATGAGATCACCCCGCTCCGACCCGCGGTCTCGGCACAGGAGGGACTCTGGGGGTATGATCGATCAATCAATCAATCAATAATCAATTAATTATAAATCGATATATCGATCTTGCACAACAATTGTAACGGGTATACTGCATGGCGAATTATATAGAGCAGTCCAATGTATAAGACATCAAGAATAATATCTACACATTAGCTTTTAAAAATTAATAAAGAGTTCGTTATAACTAAAGGTAGTCTGCTACTTTATCTAAATTATTCATTCTACAACAATGAGAATGAGTTACATGACAATGTTCTGGATACAAAGTTAGCATCAATTGTGAACGCCAAATATGTGTGTGTGTGTGTGTGTGTTTGTGTGCTTGAATGAGTCAGTAAACCTGTCAGTCAGTAAGTGAGAACTGCCATCACCATCACAAGGCTTGACGCTGCAGAACTCCCATCCCCCGGCCTGATCCACGTAGCACCAGGGCCTGTCCGTGCCGTCGGGGTTGCGGCAGTAGTTGTCCCGCAGGTGCGCCCAGGGGTACTGCTGCAGCTCCAGGGGCTTCTCCTCCCACCGGTAGCACGACTGGCCCGTCCCCGCCACGCTCTGCACGCCGCGGTAGTTCTCCCCGTTACCATGGTAACAGTCTGAGAGAAAGACATCGTTTCCGAAAATACTTTCATCAGGTTGGTAGAATATATAAATGAATGAATAAAGACCTTCATAGTGTAAATAAATTCATATACAGTACCCATGGTAACAGTCTGAGAGAGACGTCTATGAAGGTTAGACATCCAGATGATAAGATACGCCCAAAAGCAGTTTGTCAAACAATTGTGTATGATTTTGGAAAAGGTCAGACGTTTCAAACAAAATCCCATTTTTTCGTCAGTGACACGAACTTAAGACGTCGTTTCCGAAAATGATTTCACCAGGTTGGTAACATATGATGATATGAATTAATGAAGAAGACCTTTATTGGACATATATACCCACTGGGATAAGTACAGGTCGCAACAAAATATTACAGTCGAGATACATGAAATATATACAGTGTCAACCAACACAGATGAACTTTAAACATGAACAGTCAAAGTGTTTCCCAAACCTGCAGGGGCTCCGCTCAAGCAGTCAGTGTTGGCGAAGGTCCTGCAGTCTGGACCTGGGACTAGCCAGGCTCCGCCCCACAGGCGCCCTCAAACGAGACGGGAGTTGTACCGACTTTCGACGAACTTTGACCCGATACGTGCATTAGCGGAAAATTCACTCAAAGAAAGGTAAAAAAAAATGTTCCCCAACCTGCAGGTGCTCCGCTCCAGCAGTCAGTGTTGACGAATGTCCCGCAGTCCGGCACCTGTGACCAGCCTGTCTCCGTGCCGCAGGCTCCTTTCAGCTCCTCGCACCAGGACCGGCACGGGGGGTCCCGAGTGACGGAGGAACATGGTGGGACTAGCAGGTAACACACAAAATCTTGGATCTGAGAAAGTAGAGAGATGAAAAAGTAAACCTATGTGTAGATATGAATTCAATCGTTACTCTAACTAGCGGGGAAAAGAGAGAGGGTCATCGAGTGGGAATTTGTGAGTGAGTGATATTGAGTGAAGAACCACCAGGTAACACAAGAAATCTTGGATCTGAGAATTTAAGGAAATTAACGAATAAAACAAAGGTTACGCCAAATAAAGCACGGTTAGGCTTATGTCACATTTCTAAACCGGGGCCCGGCCGGTTTGTAATGACTTTTACGTATAAATTTATCTATTTTCGTTTCCACAAACAGCCCGGCCGGGCCCAGGGTTGGAAATGTAACGAATGAAATCCAATAAATGAATGAAATCCAATAAATCAGCACGAGTCAGTAGAGTTTGCTAGTCCATGTGCCAAAACTAACTTGTTGGTGACAGGTTTTACTAGAAAGCTGCTTTATTCCGAGAAACCCTTCCCAGTTTGTGACATCTGCCTCCGACAGGTGATGGAGAAAGTTCGGGAAGGCCGTGTACTCCTGCGGGGAGCACATGTCGCGTAGAGCCCCCTCAGGGATAGTCCGGCACTCTGTGTAGAACAACAAACAAACAAACAAACAACGCATTAGTTCTCAAAGTGTTTAAATCTATGGATGATTGAGATAATTTAGTAATTACTAATACAAAATACCACAACTTGAGCTATCATTGGAATGTTGGTACTGTCACAGCAAAGTTTTCTAGACAGTCATCATCAGCCTCCACCAGGCACGCAGAATAAACCTAGGAGAAACTTGATGAAGTGCATAAATTATCAGAAGATTCAGTTCCTAGAAAACCACAAATATGAATGGCAAATGAACCCATTGGTAGTTTAACTTCTCTACCAAAATAATTCTCCTATAGCTAGTGTAGTTAGTATGGTAGAAACTATGTCATCACAGAATACAGCCCTCGAGCCTCTTGTAGATAACTTACGCTTTCTCTTTGTAAAAAATATCAGAAACACGATGCGTGTACAAGGGTTGCTGTTGACAATACGAGAATAATATGTGTTAGGGAGTGTGACTCGCAAAAACTAAACAGCAAAAAGATACCTTAGTACTGTTATAGATGCGTTACTACTCACCACAGACAGCCTGGTCGCTCCCGTCCCAACACTGAGCTGCACCTTGACACATCAGGCTCAACGGGACGCACTTCTTTACGTCTCTGCACGAGAAGTCTGTCCCTGTGCATCGTGCTGATGGCGACAAAGACATGTCACTGATAAAGGTAAAGGTTACGCACTCATCTTCAGCTGAGGTGAGGAATTATGCTTTCAACCGAAAATAATTTCATCAGGTTGGAAGTTATAGGATGCTGGAGTTTTCTTTTAAACAGTCAATAATCAGGCAATGTCTCTCACCTACTTACGCTTCGATGCCTCGCAGAGCTCGAGGCCATGGCTCAATGGAATTCAGACAGATTGCTGCGAGAGGCAATGTGTGCAGACCAGGCACACAGGGCAACGCACAAACATACAAACAAACAAACAAACCGTGTTGACAAATCTTACCTTTTGGTGCACTTGTGTACTCTGCAGATATGACGGCCGTTTTGTCCGTTAATGACGTCACGTGTGACGTAGAAGCGAAGTAGACCCCGTGCACTACCACTGTAAGCGCGGAACTGTTGGAGTATATCGGGCTGGTGGGGCCGCTGCCACAGAAGGTACCTACAGCGGTAATAACATGGGTAATGGTCGACATGACTCATGTGCGTGCCACAAGGTGGAGGTAGAGGTCTTGGCGCAAAGTGATCGACTTCAAATAAATTATGCACCCCGACTTTGGGCAACATGTTTTGCATTTTCAAAAGTTTAAAAAGTGCGATAAAAGACGGTAACAACGCCTATGATAGTCTCCATCTCGGCGCGCTGACGTTTATATTGATTAGGAGGGGAGAGCGTAGATTCAAGAGTTTCAACATGGGGCGCTTTATAATATGCTGAGAAGATCCTTTTCGGGGGCCTAGACGACTTCCCCGACAATAGAGAACTTCAGGCCCACGTTAAAAATCTAGAACTAGGGCCTCTCCCAGCCAGAAAGATAAAGTTTAGCACATATGGAAAGTTGTGAAGTAGAACAACCTTTGAAGAGAATGAGGTGATGCTGTGAGGGATTATTTTGTGTCGCTAAACGAATATGTAGCATTCCCAATGTTTATGCCTAGGTTACACATAGCCGAATTTGGCTCCCGACTCTCTCCCGACTATGGTTTAGGAGTGATTCGGGAGCTAGTCGGTTGGCGTTCGGCTGAGTCGGATGGCGTTCGGCTGGCGTTCGGCTGAGTCGGCTGGTGTTCGGCTGCTCCATCCGAATGTTTTGAAATGTTCAAAACATTCGGCTCTGAACGGCAACTCTGGAATGGGTCGGTTGGTGTTCGGCACGGTCGGCTAGTGTTCGGTTGGTGTTCGGGAGTAAGTCAGCAGTCAAATTAAATCTTAACCATGCCATAAACATTGCTGATTTACTCCCAGCTTGTTTCCAACTTACCAATGATTCACCCCAAGACCTTAGACAAATCTCTGCTAACTCATCCCAAAGAAAAAAGACTATTGCCAGAACGTAGACGAATCACTCCCGAACTTCACACGACCGACATCCAGCAAAAAATAAAAAGACCCATAAATGCCGCACTGGAGCTATGTGTGATCTAAATTTGATCTCTTGGTGATGTTTACAAATAGAACAAAGGACATTCTTGATTAAAAACGAAAATGAGCACTCTTTTGAAAATTGCTGATTATGTCTATTTCAAGTCGAAAAAGGGTCGGCAATCAGTTGGGGATCAGTCAGGAGTGATTCGGCAGTCTGTGGCTAGAGGTCGGGATGGTTGGTGATAGGTTAGTTAGCATTTGGGACATAGTCGGGAGTAAGTCATTTACTGGTCGGGAGGTGTTCGGGACATGTTCGGCGCAAAAAAATAGGCGTGGCCTAAACTGGTCAGACTACTCCCGAACTACTGCCGACTTGGGTCGGCTAAGAGTCGGCTAGTGTTCGGGAGCCAAAGTCGGCTATGTGTAACCTAGGCATTATGCTCACTCTCTATCAGATTCGCTGACAGAACAATACGTCTCAAATTGTTCATACTAACAACAGGATGATGAAAACAAATGTTTGTCATGCCACATCCTGACTTTTTGTTGGAAAGTAACTTTGCGGAACACTTTAATTACCTTTGACTGTGTATTGTCCATCCGGCCAGTTCCCTTCGATGACGTGTATCCGATCCTCCGAACAGAAGCCCTGGTCCTCGGCTGGTAAGTCAAAGTTGGAGATCTGCAGGGTAACGCCTTCCAGAGCGCTGATCTGTGAAAAGAACAGAGAAAATCGTCTGCAATGAAAGACAAACTAGATAATATGTCTTATGAAAAATAAAGTATAGATTATCTTTAACGTCATTAGATATATCAAGGAGCTTTTATCAGATATATCCTTACGTGTCTTGTGTTCCATGGGCAAGATGGTTTGTTTTGTTTGTTTTGATTAGTCTGTTGTTTGATATGTTTGTCAGTTTGTTGGCTTATTTAACAACCCGGTGATTTTTTTAGATCTTGCGAACGAATTGCAGGGAACCTTATAAATTTCAATATGATTCAATATAGGTGTCTTTGCCGATGGCTGGTCTGTTGTGGCAAGCCACATTACACTGATCAAGCCATCATACAGTCTCTAGAAACGTCGGTAGAACAGGAAGATAAGGCGTACCTACTAAGGAAACTGAAATTGAATTGATTTAACAACATGATGTAAATATTTACATATTTCAAAATAACGATAACTATCAGTGTCAGCGCGGACGTATATCGTCATTAATCATCTGGACATACCGGTAACTTCCACTCGCAGTGGTAGTCACGGGTGTTGCTGTAAGAGAAGTCACCGTCCAACTCCAAACTGCAACTCTCTGTTTCAGACTCGTCCGAAGGTGTTCCAATGTCTAAAAGCAGGAACTTAAACAGGTTATGCGAAATCCCATCAAAGTTATTTGCATATCCAAAATTGGAACCATGTACAGAAAAGCTAGAAATGAAATTCCTTTTATAGATACAAGCCTTGGGTCTGGTGTGCCATATTCTACTGATCGGCAATCGCACTGCAATATCGCCACGACCTGATTGGATTTGCGAGACCCTTGATGATATAATGCAAAATCTAAATGTATGTCTGAAAAGACGGTAAGACACAAAAAGCATAAAAAGTTCGTTTGTATCTATGAAATTTGTTAAACGATTTGTCAAATATTAGACAGGGCGCGGGGCGGTTGCAAAGAGCACCACCCAGAGGAATGGGGGTATTACATAGGATCCTAAACACGGCAAGCAATACTGATAGAAACGACGAAAACCCTACTCACTGTTGCAGAGCGGAACGCTACAGTACTGTGCCTCCAGAAAGCCCATGGTGTTCCGCACAAAGCACATTGGTTTGTCCTGGTAGGCGTACACCTCTGCACGGGGGCTGGCCAGCACGCGACAGAAGTTCCCCTCAAGGTTGTACTCACTCATGGGATCCGCATCCCGGAAACCCCCTAAAGACTCCTTCAGTGCTGAGACCTAGGAAAACAACATTGTAACAGGTCATATTACAAAACAAGCTTAAAATGTAAACATGATATCTAGAATGTTTAACTCATCAAAAATAATCCGATGTTTCTTATTCAACTTGACTTTTTCTGGTATCAGATCATTGCTGTGTAGTTTTGGAACGAACCATTTGTACATATCATGTATTATGCTGCATGATAAAAGAAAAGTCACTACCTCGTTGACAACTGCAGTCCACTCCACGCAGGCCTGACCCAACTCTGTCATGTCCCAGGTACCACGGTAGTTGTACCCACGCCCGTAGTAGCAGTCTGTGGTGACATAAACATGTTTACGGAAAGTTGAAGAAAAGATTTTTACTTGACTCAATTTTGTTTCCAAGAGTAACAGAACAGATATGCAGATAGGTGCATTTAAACCTGCACAAGTGACCACATAACTGTACAGGGCCCACATAGACGATCGGTGGCTCCATAGGCTATTTTGCTGACTGAAACAATGTGTATCTATAGGCCACCTCTTTTCTGTTATCGATTTCATCAAGTCCTTTTGAGTAATCGATTCTTCAATATGAGCAGATTTGACTGTCTATAATTGAAAATTATGCAGACGCAAGTATTTGAGGTCTGCCAGGAGAAAAATGCTTATGAAAATTGCACCATCGTCACAGTAACAACGCTAGTAAGAAACGTTCACGGATCGACCTACCGGACAGTGGGAATTCACAGATGAACTTCATGTTGGCGTCACACGAGGACGCCTCCCATGCCGTGCCCGGGCTGCTGTCGTCTGCCAAGTTGAACGCGGCGCAGCTCCTTCCGGACGAGTGTTTCGGTTCGAGAATCTTCCAGCTGTGGAAGGTGCCGAACCTGAAATATGCATGTAACAGGTTATCCATTGTACTCGAAACTGACTGAAATATGTGTGTACCTGAAATATGTACTGTTTTATCGACTGAAACATTTATGTACTCACTGAGTACTCAATGACATTGCACTTAAAGCTGGAAATAAACTCGTTAAAAAGAAAACAAGTGTCCATGCAAGTGAAAAAATTTCGATAGTAAAAGTGAAACGTGGTATCCAGTGACTGTAGTTGTCAACTTGGTAAATGATGCCAGTCTACCACACTAGTGTCACTTAGTCACTTCTTGAATACGGAAAAAAATATTTGACGGATATTATTTGGAAAAAAAAAGGTGCCGAGCCTGCTTCCGTCTGTCCACGTCCAGGAATCCGGTCCCTCTGCTTCTGGACCCACCAGGCCGAACCGTACAGACTCCTTTGCATGTTCGGGATCATTCAGGATGAGGTTGAAGATGAACTGGTTGATGTCCCGGTTTTGGGGCAGGGCCAGACTCCCGCCCAAGGATTCGCACATTCCCAGGGACTCGTCGTAGGTCCGCTTTTCTTCAAAGATCTTGTAGAGCTTGCCGTTACACTGCTGGTAGCCACTCAGTTGCTCTAACGAACACAAAATATAAAAAAGGCCTGAGTGATTTGAGTGTTGATATATCCATATAAAAAGTCATGTCTATTTATCTACCTATCTATATCTATATATCTACATATCTATCTATCTATCCAAGATGAATCTTTCTGCGATGGATATAAGGTTTTCAAGCCTAGCAGAGCAACATTGCAGAATGGTTATCTCTCATCTCCCTGCAAGAAAGACTGACCCTGGCGAGGGATAGACAGGCCTGGAGACAGCTCTCTATCTTCATATATTTCTAGGTAGATAGGTAGGTATAAGGCATTCTTCGAGTTTTCTTCACCTTCGATTCGCTCAGGTTCAAAACACTCCGTGACCGACAGACCGTCGCAGTAACCGCTTTTGAACAGGACCTTCTCCTCTTCCAAAAGGGTGTCACAGTAGATGTTGGTCTCTACGACATCTTTGCACCATGCCCAGCACACAGGCTCTGCTACTGAAATCGTACCTCTAATGCGGAAAGAAGAGTAAACGAGCCGTCAATATACCGTGAACCAACTGGATGTACAGACAATTGTTTGCTGCATTTGCAAGGGATGTAGCCCTAGTCAGGCTCCCGGGAGCCGCAGGGAATACCAGGTTATACACACAAAAAAAGCCTGTGAACTGCCCGACAGAACCTCCTTTTCAATTGGGACCGTAGCATTTAGCGCGTAGAATGGTGGGAAATATTTGTGGGGTACGAGGGCTAATCTTCAAGCAGATCCTACGGTAGTATAAGATAGTATCAAAGCCTGGCATAGGGGTTTAGCCGACCTCCGGTAGCCAATGCTCACACCTAGGTCATCTAAACTCATTTGCCGGCTTTTGATACATTATAAAGTATCTTTTAGCTACCATAGGATTGATAGTGCTTGGAGATGAGGCCTGACCATTGTTCAACGTACCTATCTACGCAGTTCGGCGCCAGCATCGCACAGGCAAACGCCAGGCTCTCGGCGTGGCAGGCCGAGGCGGGCTGGCTGCGGAGGGTGCTGGTGGCGTTATACTCGGCGGAAGCGAAGATCTCTTCGGCCGTGAAGTGCCCTGCGTGGTTGGGGAGGTAGACGGAGGCGGAGAATCCCCTGGCGGCGTTACAGAACTGCAGCTCTGGTGGTACCTCTTGACATTCTGCGTCCAAAAGATGACAAAAGTATGAGCAGTATCATAGGTACCATGTAGCAACTCTCACATATGTCAACTGTGGATTCAAATGTCCATCATGTGGTATAGTATTATTCTTAGACTTAGCTGGTAGTTGTTGACAAGTTGCTATCAGGACTTAGTCTAGAAGAGAATATTGTCTCCATTTTGTTCCCTGACAGAAACAGTCAACGGTGTTTATGTTTTAGGAAAATAAATTCATAATTTACTTGAATACAAATTCTTTTGTTTAGAAATAGATAGCTTAGCATAGGTGGTTGACAGAAGGAGTAGGACGAAACGTATTATGTCCCTGTCCCTTTGTCCGACTTTTTTCGTGGAAAGGAAACCGCTTACCGTAAGGACACTGCCCTTCCGTCAACGTGACGTCATCCAGGGCAATATCTCCAAATTGATTATCCCCCCTCGTTGCTTCAAACGACAGCTGAAATAAAGGTGCAAAATATACTTTTTCGATTTTTGACAGAATATGAGAAAGTGGTGCCTATCCATTAACGACAGGTACATTGTAACATGAGCTGACAGGTAAAATGTCAGGTGTAACATGAGTTCAGGTAAAATGTCAGGTGAAACATGAGTTCAGGTAAAATGTCAAGTGTAACATGAGTTCAGGTAAAATGTCAGGTGTAACATAAGTTCAGGTAAAATGTCAGGTGTAACATGAGTTCAGGTAAAATGTCAGGTGTAACATGAGTTCAGGTAAAATGTCAGGTGTAACATGAGTTCAGGTAAAATGTCAGGTGTAACATGAGCTGACAGGTAAAACGTCAGGTGTAACATAAGCTCAGGTAAAATGTCAGGTGTAACATAAGTTCAGGTAAAATGTCAGGTGTAACATGAGTTCAGGTAAAATGTCAGGTGTAACATGAGTTCAGGTAAAATGTCAGGTGAAACATAACTTCAGGTAAAATGTCAGGTGTAACATGAGCTGACAGGTAAAATGTCAGGTTTAACATGAGCTGACAGGTAAAATGTCAGGTGTACATGTAGTTAATTGAATAGTGTTATATTGAAGGGTTGACTCCAGATATCCCGATTGACCAGCAACTGTAAACCCTCACACGTTTCCAGGCCGCACAAGCAAAACATGGCAAGACTTATCACCATCGATTGAAATAAGGCTGAAGTTGAAACATAAAGAACTTGCTGCTATTGCAAGTATTTTTCCGTTACCTTGAAAGATGGGCTGAAGGTAAGAAACGTTACTGAGCCCAGCTGCCACGCGTCGCCCTGGTCTCCCTGCCGTTGCCAAAGGACCAGTTCAGCGTCTTCGTCGAGAATTGCCGTGAGTGTTCCCACGCCGGACCCGTACATGTGGTAGTACCACATCAGACACTGCTGCCCGGGGGGTCTGGTGATGGCTGTGGAGTTTAGATGGGCCCTCCAGCCGCCCCTGGCTGATGAAGCTTCTATGTAGATGTAGGAGCCTTATCAAATGGAACAAAGCATGATCATTATCTGTCTTATTTATATATATTGTGTTTGCCTGTGTGTGTCTTTATGTACCTGTGCTACAAAAACCATGCGTGCTACCACTCTCATTTAATAAGAACAAACTAAAATTACTGCAGAGATCATTTTCAAATTCTTCTTTTTTTGAGATACATGTATTTCATTCCCCTACCAGACCCTGTAGTCCTGTCCCCCGGTGGGCCCGTGGACTGCGAGCTGGTGGGACCGGAGATGTGTGTCCAGTCGAAATCGTCGTCAGGGCTCTGGAAGAAGCTGCAGAGGTTCACGTCGAAATCACAGTCTGCCTCCGCGTCGCCTGGCAGAGGGTCGATATCAATGTGATCAATACAGGGCAGGTTTGAATAAGAAGTATGTCCTTCTCTCCTATTCCGTAGTCTATACCAGACTGACTACGCTGGCTATTATTACAGGAATAAGAATTTACCGGGGGAGTTTTGCAAACAGAGGAGTTGGTCGGCCAGTTGTTTGGTTGGTCGGTCGGCCGTTGGTCCAGACCTCTCCGGAGAAGAAACATGCACCTATGTAAGCGTGGACTGAATTCCTTTGTCAATTTCCCGATTTTTTTGGCCGAATTCTACGATCCCTGTCACCTCGTAGGAAGGCCTGATGGAAGCTATCAAGCTATTCATCTTGATAAAAATCATTGGAGTATCTATTTACTGAATGAATTCTTCCCTCAAGACCAGCGTCTTTCTAGGACCAAACGAAAGATCAGTACACAGTCATTATCCGCCTTATTCTGAAAATACAGGTAAACTTTCAAGCAACCTAGTATGATGTTTGTACACGTATCGATGTACATGTAGAAGACCTTACGAAAGCTGCTATGCTTTTGTTGTTTCAATAAAGATTACTCTGCGTATACACATAGGCAGCTGTAGCATGATTTATTCTGAAAACGCAAAGAAACTTTCCAGCTTACCTATAATCTTGTACACATGGTTTGCCTCCGGACCCCCTCTCCCGTTGTAGCCGCACCCAGTGGAGGCCCCGTACATCTGATATGTGACGTGTGAAAACAGCGACGTGCGGCACTCCCCGCCGTTCTGCACCGCAAACACAGTGAAGTTCTGTTCCAGTGCCACCGCGTAGCACTCGTCGACGGCGTCGGCTCGGGTCGCCGGATCCCCCGTCAAGGCCGCGTCCACACCTTCCCGGCTCGGCATGGCCACGATGCTGCCGGTGTCGGCCCAACAACCGAGGGTACGGTATGGTTTCGGCGCTGGAAAACGGCAATATTGTTTCACTGTTATTTGTTAACAAGTAAGAGAACTGTTCTATCAAAAGCGAATTAAACTTGACAACTAGATTACGCAAAAGGCAAAGCCACAACGATGCATGATAAAAAAGGTGCATTTAAATAACGTACATTTTCAGAACTACTCTTGCATTGCCCATTTCCTGAAAGGTGCTGATTGAGGAATCTTATGCATTATAATATGTGCGTCGAAGACATTTCAACAAGTTACCATTGTGTTCATTACAAGCTGTAATTATATACAGAGTTGCACAACTTAATCTAACAGTAGAATCTCTTCATATGATTAGGTCAAGTTTCCAAACCGGGACCCGGTTGGGCGGCTTTCGGGAACGAAAAAGTGTAATAGAAAAGACAGCAAGGCACACAAAGCGCAATTAAATTAGTCATAAGAATAACTCATGTATATTCCATGATAGACACTTTCATCTTTCGTTTCCGCAAACATCCCGAACGGGCCCCGCTTTGGAAATGTGACTTAAGTATTAAGGTGTGACAAGGGGCTTTCAGAGAGACACAGTAAAAGTCCCTGTCGACTCACATGTCGGCCGTTCACACATGTAGTGTCTCTTCTGTCCACATGGCTTCCCGTGCCAGCCTCGGTTGTTTTGCCCCACGCAGTCTGAAGAGCTCTCGCCGTCAAACCAGTTCCTAGGTCAAGTCAAGAAGGGGTTTCACTTGTGTATTGAAGATGCATGCACTGAACTTATATTTGTACATATATTTGATATGGCACGTCCCCGCCATACATTTGTGATATTTTTAGCTCAGGAACGCTGACAGACGATGACAAATCACAAGGGGCATTTCTAAATGTCATGGAAAGTAGAATCGTACATGGCATTTATAATTGCATATGGCCAGTTTTCAATGTTGATTCACTGAATGCTTGTCAACTTCAAGAGGTGCAGTTATCTCAAGTAGTAATTGATGGCATTTTCCATCAAGACGTCCATGCACTTATCGTTGTCCTATTTAGCGATAGCTTGCTAGTATTCTAAACATTTCAGACAACATAGAGAAGTTAAAGCTAAAGCATTTCCTTGGAAAGAAAAGGCATATCTAGTGCCTAAGAATTGTGCGACAATTAGAACTGGTACTGTTATTCATAGTTAATGAACCACCCCAACTCTTACCTCAAACCTAGATATTCTCATTTGAATAAACCCATCATCTTAGATACACGAGTATGGATGTTTTTTTATATCTCAACCACCCGAGACACTCTTACGTACGTAAAAGTGAGTGAAGAAAAAATTGTAATTGAAGGAGACCTAAGCTACTAGACCTAATAAGCTCTGTAGTCAAAGTTATCCGTATCTTGCGTTGTCTGTATATTAACCTAGTTAAAAATACAAACACCAACGTAGTGCTGTTATTGTGTATTGAATTGTTACCAGGGCTGGCTCTTGATAATAGCCTCCGGCTAGTTGGGTACCCTTAGCAGTATTTCTCACTATACAGTCGAATAATCAAATCTAATCAAATCAAATCGTTTTGTCGAATCAAATAGCCTGGTAAGCAAATGTTGCAAAAATGCACAGATTTTTACTTGCCATTAAAATCAGGTAGAACGTAGTGTATTCAGCCTGGTTTTATACCCATGTCAAAAAATACCATTCAATATTACAACAAAACACGATACAAGACACGTTCACTACACCAGACAAGTTTCATCATATGAACCACTCCGGTAGCGCAGCCGATGGGCGTTATGTGGAAATAAGTCAGGAGGTAAGAGTTCTGTCGGAGTCAGGAAGCAAAAGATATCCAGAGCCTTGGGGAACCGCCCGGTCTACCTCACATGACGCATGGCACGCGCTGCGTTATCCATACCACAGAATATTTTTTTTATTATTTCTTCGAAATCATGAATATAGTATCACAGAGTGGTAACGTAATAGATGCTGACAGCTAGTATGAGAAAATTAGTCAACGCAATAAAGAGTTATTCACAACAAAGCTCCTAGCTTTTCGCAATGTACTTTAAAAAATTTGGTTAATTCTCTTAAACTTTGCAGTCACATGTGTAATAGTATATCAGCGGTGGTTCAGATCATGTTTTTTTGCGATGAAGCCTGCCAAACGCTAATAAAGTTCTTTTGACATTTTGACTTGAGTTCAAGAGTTCACTCTCTAAATATGCATTGACGTTGTCAAGACCTGTCTCGTGAACTTCATTGCCATCTCATACCTTATTCATGCTACAGCACATATATTAGCACGTATACTTCTTTAAATATTCGAAAGACAGACAGACACCGCTGCTAGTCTCATCATGCTACAAGGTTAGTGCCAAGTGTTCTCAAAAATCATGGTGTATTTAACGATCATGTGAGGTGACATCGGAGAGTACTTTGAACCTTTATTGAGACTTAATTGAGACTTAATTGAGGCTTTGCGACATGGATATGGACAGAACCCCACCCACAGAAATGATGTTTCTTCTGATCCTGGCGACTGTCCCCATCTCTTTAGCTAACCCTTGTCAGCCCCCGTGTAATAGAGCAGGTTGGTCACAATGTGTTAATCGCAGGGTGATTACAACGCAATTTTTTGACGAATCAGGCGTGTGTATCGTATGTGAAAAAATGGAAAGCGTTGTTTCGAGTGTTACCCCTGCTTCTACACTGTCCTGTTTGCTCGACACGCAGAGACTGGCGATAACAGGCTACCCATTTCATTTTCTATCTGCAAAAAATCTACCGGTCCGTAAGCATTATGCAGTGCAAGGCTTATTTCTTATTAATGATGAAATCGCCGACATAGTGAAAAACACTTTTAGTGGGTTTTCAGATCTACACACGTTAGGTCTGGATTTCAACAACTTGACTCATGTCAAAAAGAGTTGGTTCACTGGCTTGACGAATCTCCACTACCTAAGCTTGTCCAAGAACAAAATCGAGCAGATAGACCCGGGTTGCTTTAAGAACCTGCCAAATCTCCACCTGGACCTTCAGCACAATCTGTTACAGGTCATAGACCCCGTTTGGTTCTCCGGCCGACGCTATCTGTCGTACCTATACTTGGGGTATAACAGTATTAGAAGCATTCCTTCCCGGGCATTTCAGAACATTACTTTATCTGATGTATACCTGGAGAAAAACGCTCTGTCTTGTCTAGACTGGGGATTGATGCAAGGGATGAAGCATATGAAAACCTTTGCTGTCGGTGGTGACAGCTTGACTACAGTTCACGATGTAGTGCCCCACAGAATGGCATGGAGCCTGGTAATCCAGGCAGACAGTCGTCAGACCATAGCTGTCGATGTACCAAGGTTCTATTTGTGTGTCAGAAATGATCCCGAACGAAATGAAAAATCAATTGGATGGAAGTTTGATTCAGAAGAGACTGTGCCCCGCCACTTGCCCAAACACGCCCGTGGCCCATGTTTCGAACACGAGTGGGAAAGCAATCTTGCCAATGAGCCACCCTTTGTCATTATTGCTACCGACGAAGCAGAACCCGAAGAGAACCGTCACTACCCGGACATGTGCAGACAGGTATGGGAACATAATCTGGGCATCACAGTGGCATTGGAGGGCGGTACAAGCTTACAACTGGTTTCCATGGGCGAAGGGAGTCCGGGCATGGGGACCATTGGTATTATAGTTGTCAATACTATGGTTGTCAGTACGCAAGACAGTAAGGGAGTGAGTAGCATAGATACAAAAGAAGTTACAATCGGCACCATTGATAGAAGAACTACCGAAGCCAAAAACATGACCTGCATTCTGCTATCTAAAAACAACCCGTCTCCCATTTATACTGACATCCCCCAAGTCCAACAGAAAATTAACAGGGTATGCCCTTTGCACAATGCTGATACAGACCAGGCAAGCCCTCCAACATCCAGTCCAGAGACCAGACCAAATACAGAAGAGTACAGATTGCGCACACCGATGTACCAGACCACTAAGTCTAACCAGTTGATGTCCACAATACAAGTCAGCACCCTCCAGACCAATCATGTGCAAAACACACCAGCACCGAAAGATTATATCACACCAGTTATTGCCTCAACTGTTGGGGTTCTGTTCTTTTTACTTTTTGTAGTACTTTTGCTGAAGAAGTATCTGCAAAGAAGCTACATTAATCCCAACGATGCACACGTTTGGACGCTTCCGCCGGGTCTTGCCTTTCCGGGCTTGTTTAGATCTGCTTCCCTCCCTGACATGTCGTCACCAAGAGGCAGGAAAATGCCGGACGACACGGTCTCCTGTAGATCTTTGCCTGCTATCCTCCAGCACACGTACTGTGAGATCCCAGACAATATAGCTGCCGCACAGCGACCACTGCCTGTCCTACCGCACACATACTATGAGATCCCAGACAACATAGCTGCTGCACAGCGACCTCTACCTGCAATTCCACACAGGGTCGAAGAGATCCCTAATAATATTGCTTCCGGGCGGCCTCTGCCTACTCCCTCTCATACATACTGGGGGCTCCCAGACCATGCTGTGTCTAGAACGAAAATGCCAGCCGTCTGTAACACAATTCTTGCAGCGTCCTGTAGCTCACTGCCAGCTTCTCTCTACTTCGTCGAAGCTACAGAAAATGGCCAAGTAACCAATGCTGAAAGACGTGCAGTCGCATATGGAGTGCCGGGCAAAGTCAGACACAATTCGTTCAGTACGTACAGTCCATGGAAACTCCAGGAAAAGGGCCAAGTTGTAAGTAACATGCACATGGCAGCGTCCTGCAGGTCTTTACCTTCTGACCTCTATTTCGTCGAAGCTACAGACCGCTTCGTGTTACAAAACGGCCACGTAACCGAAGTTGAAAGACGTGCAGTCGCATATGGAGTGACTGGCAAAGCCAGACAGAATTTGTCCAGCTTGTACAGTCCATTGAAAATCTCAGAAAAGGGCCAAGTTGTAAGTAACACGCACCTGGCAGCGTCCCGCAGGTCTTTGCCTTCTGACCTCTATTTCGTCAAAGCCACAGAAAGCTTCGTGTTACAAAATGGCTGCGTAACCGATGTTGCAAGGCGTGCAGTTACCTATGAAGTAGCGGGCAAAGCCAGACACAATTCTCTCAGTGTGTACAACCGATGGGGTTTTCTAGAGAATGGCAACCAGAACACAGCGCGACGAGGATCCCTCCCCACCCTTCCTAAAACGTACTGGTCATGGCCTATGCCAGGAGAATATTCACAAAACACAGCAGGGTGTCAAGAGCCTTTATCATTATTACCAAACACTTACTGGCCATGGGAAATTCCGGCTAGGGGCACACAAAAAGCAAATCGACGAAGATCCCTCCCTATCATCCCTAACACGTGTTAAAAAAGGCCAGGGCATCTAGTGAGGGACTAAAAATATATATTATGTCAAGAACAGTATTGTCAAACACCTACGTGCCACGGGACATCGACGAAAAGAGCGTTCCAAACGTAAGAAGACGAAGATAGCTCTCCATTCTTCCTAACTAGTATAGGCCTATTTCAGAAAAAGCACCCAAAATACAGCATACCTTGGACCTTCGATTCCAATATTACCAAATACAATTTGGTCTTGGCAGACCCCAGCAAAAAGCACCCCAAAATATCTTGACTGACTAAACCAGCATCTGCGTAGTATCCTTATAGCAATATCTTGGATTCGGTTCATTTCATTATTTTAAGGCATCATATTGAGCAAAACATCACACGTACGCCAATGTGGTTAGTTCAATAAGTGTGATCTGGCTGCACTGAATCGGTGCTGGTTAAAAATGGATGGGTTGAAATAACAGGGTTACATGTAATTTTTCAAGATATAAACCCGGCGACCAGACTATCAGATTTGATGAATTCACACCAGAAAGGACCCCCGCTCTTTTTAACGTGTGGCTCTTTTCAATCACGGGAGAATCACACATTCAGCGTCCTATCAGAGGGACCGTCCTAACTGAAGCTAGGATCTATTTTCATCATAGATATGTGAGTTAAGTCGTGTAAAATGCACAAGATCGGAAGCGGATTCGAACACAGAACCTCTTGGTTATGGGTCAAACACCCTGCCGTTACACAAGACCACACATTGTTTTGAAATTCATCAATAAAACAAAAGCGACGTACACCGACAGGCCACGCCAACTACGCCAGCAGCCCAGCTGACGGATGTTATATGTTATGTGGAAATGAGTCTGAGCGTTAGGAAGCAAGGCTCCTCATCAGCCCTGAGGCACCTCCTGTCCAACATGGCTTGATTGGTAGCATTCGTTCCTGTGTGAATATGAATTGAAGAAGAAAAAACTCACTTCTCCTATCATGGTTATGAAATTAATGGGGTCTGTAGCTACAGGATTATCTTTTTTTTCTTTCTTGACCCAACAGATACCGTATCACCATTTTAGTTGGAAGGCATCCGTGACGTTACTTAGGTATGACATAAGGCCAGGTATGAACAAAGAAATACTACACATTATTACATCACCTGTTCAATGCTACATCTGTTCACAGAGTGTGCGATACAGGACGTCTGTTTTGAATTTCATGGTTAAGGTGAAAAAAGTAAGAGATCTTAATGCTCTTGTCAGCGGCCAACACAAAAAAAGGGTTTTTGCAAGGGTCGTTCGTGTACCTGGAGCCACATTTTTAGGAATAACCACAAGTCAGAATGCAAAGAAAAACGGACTAGGCAGAAGCACGTACTCAAGGTTACATAAACTGGTGAGGAAAAAGAAAGAAAGTTATACGCTTGGGCATAATTTGCCGTGTGCACTATCCGACCATCCGCATCCACCTTAGGGCTTACAGGTAGCGACTGGAAATCAGTCCGAGAGTCAGGAAGCAAGTTAGAGGTCTTCACTGCCCCCAAGCATTGACGTCGCCAACGATTTTTTAAATCAAAGGCATTGGTCGCGCGCATTATCCATATTGCAACGGACGACGTGGTCACGTGTGTGGTCTTAGAGAAATCCTGACAGAATTCGGGCGCCGCTGAATCCGTTATTACGTTTCTAATCTGACGATAGACACACGACATCTGCGAAGGGCGACTTCTGCTAATAAGCAGGTGACTGGGCATCAATCTGCTGCTCTGCAAGCGGTACACCAATCAGGTTAGTGTGAAGTCCAATGCCAATGGTGTTTTTCACAAATCTTTATGTGTTTTCTGGTCATCAGAGTCAAATTGGAGATTTGAAAAAGTGCCATCATGGCAGTGCTCTTTCTTCTGATCATAGTGACTGTCCCCCTGTCTTTAGCAAATATCTGTCTACCTCCATGTAGCTTGAAAGGTAGTTGGTTCGATTGTGTGGATTACTCGCTGACAAAACATTTTGGGGATCAATCAGGTGTGTGCATCCTATGTAAGGAACAGAGAGGCGTTGCTGTGGGTGTTACACCTGATCCAACGGTACCTTGTTATCTAAGCCTTTTTGACACGCACAAACTGGCAATAAAAGGCTACCCATTTCCAGTACTATCTGCCAAAAGTCTACCAGTCTATAACCGTTCTGAAGTGTTTACTTTACTTTTGTTAGAGGCTAAAATTGAAGACATAGAGGAAAACACCTTCAGAGATTTTTCGTTCCTCACCACATTGGGCTTGGATTTCAACAGGCTGACGCATGTCAAGCGGAGCTGGTTCCCATTATTACAGGGGCTCAGCTTCTTGACCTTGTCTAATAATAAAATCGAACAGATTGATCCCGGGTGCTTTAAGAACCTGCCGAATCTTCTCCATCTGGACCTTCAGCGCAATCTCTTACAGATCATAGAAGCTGCTTGGTTCTTTGGTCATTCCAATATACGGTCTTTGTACCTGGGGTATAACAATATTAGAAGCATTCTTTTTAACGCATTTCAGAACCTCAACATGTTTGAATTGTACCTAGAGAAAAACGCCCTGTCTTGTCTAGATTGGGAGTTGATACAGGGAATGACCCAAATGAACACATTTGCTGTCGGTGGTAAGAGCTTGATTACAGTTCACGATGAAGTGTTCCACAGATTGGCATGGAGCCTGGTAATCCAGTCAGACAGTCGTCAGACCATAGCTGTCGATGTCCCCGGCTTCTATTTGTGTGTCAGAAATGACGACGAACGACATGAAAAATCAATTGGATGGAAGTTTGATTCACAAGAGACGGTGCCCCGCCACATGCCCAAAGACGCCCGTGGCCCATGTTTCGAACGCGAGTGGGAAAACAATCTTGCCAGAGAGCCACCCTTTGTCATTATTGCTACCGACGATGCAGAACCCGAAGAGAACCGTCGCTACCCGGACATGTGCAGACAGGTATGGGAACATAATGTGGGCGTCACGGTGGCATTGGAGGGCGGTACAAGCTTACAACTGGTTTCTATGGGTGAAGGGAGTGCGGGCATGGGGACCATTGGTATTATGGTTGTCAGTACGCAAGACAGTAAGGCAGTTAATGGCATAGATGCAAAAGAAGTTACAATCGGCACCATTGATAAAAGAACGACCGAAGCCAAAAACATGACCTGCATTCTGCTCTCTAAGGGACCGTACGGCATTTAGCGAGGGGGGAGGGCCGGTCGCCAGGGGGGGGAGGGCCAAGCAAAAAAATATTTTGCCAGGGGGAGGGCCTAGCAATTTTTTTTTTACTTGGGGGGAGGGCCAAGCAAAAAAAAATAGCTTGGTCTGCCAGCAAAATATGTCCCTTAAAATTCAAGAAACGGCGTTTCAGAGGGTCAAGATTTCAAAATTTTTCTGGACCTCTGCAAGGGATCGCCCGAGGTTGGCGCTCGGGATACAGTGAAAATGCGAAAGGGAGGGGGCGGGGCTTATGCATGACGCCCTCGAAAACCTTCTTCACGCACAGAAATGTTATTAAACTCTAGATTAGTCTGCCAGCAAAATTTACCCTGTCTTATTGCCCTCAAAATGTAAAAATGGCGTTTCAGAGCTCGAGGGTAAATATTTGCAAATTTCCCTGGATCCCTTTTGACGTGACGGCCTCGCGCCTTTGATGACCGACATCGTGATAATGTGTTTGGGGGGGATTTAATTTTGTATTTCTAAATTGAAATGCTATTAAAGTTAGCTTTGTTTGTCAGCAAAATATCTCCTCAAACTGAAGGAAATAGCTTTTAAGAGGGTCAAGATTTCAAAATTCTCCCGGACCTACCTTGCGATTCTTCGTGCCTTTGGCGCCGAACATGGTGTTCGGAACGTCGTTCTCAAAAACTTGAAACCCTCGTATTTTTTTTTTCATAGAAATGTCATCTAACCAGCAAATTTTCCCATAAAAAAGCAATGCAGGAAATCGTGGCAAAAAAAGCGTGGCATTTCTAAAAGATCTCCTGCAAGTCTGCGGTCTCACGCCCGCCGGCGGCTAGAGAGAGGCGACCGGTCTTACCCCGCCGTGGGAAAATCAGCGTCACGCGTCGGCGCCCCCCTCCCCACTACAGTTTTGGAAGTCGAATCGTGCTGTCGTTTTGGTTTTCATTTTTTCCCCCGATTTACCGTAAGTTATTACCACCACAGAACCAAGAAAAAGTCCAAATATATGTAAATTGAAAATAGTTTCCGTCAAGCCGCTCAGGCCCGCGCCCGCGAGCTTGCAATACGTAAATTTAGGGAGCGGGGCGCGCGCCGCTTCGTGGCGCAAATCTACTAGAAATCCAGGTACAAAGCTTTTTAGGTGTTGTTTTAATATCAAAACAATGAAATAGCTTCTATAAAGCAAATATTTATGCCTCTATGAAGCAGATATTTATCCCTCTATTTAGCAGATATTTTGAGCCATTCTGTTTTCCTTTTTTACTAGGGTGAGAGATCTGCTTCTCGATGAAAATCATGAAAAAGTATGACGCAAAGTACATTTCCAAATGCGGGAGCGCAGTGTTTTATTGGCGTCTTGAATATTTTTTTCAAAGTTGATAGGAGGGGGAGGGCCAAGCAATAATATTTTGTCTTGGGGGAGGGCCTAGCAAAAAAAATTTTACCTGGGGGGAGGGCCATGCAAAAATTTTTTGACCCGACCCTCTGGCGACCGGCCCTCCCCCCTCACTAAACGCCGTACGGTCCCTAAACACAACCCATCTCCCACATATGCTGACATCCCCAGAGTCCAACAAAAAATGAACAGGATGTGCCCTGTGCAAAATACTGATACAGACCAGGCAAGCTATTTAACATCCAGTCCAGAGACCAGACCAAATACAGAAGAGTACATATTGCAGACACCGTGGGACCAGACCACTGACCAGTTGAGGTCCACACTACTAGTCAGCACCCTCCAGACCAATCATGTGCAAAACACATCAGCACCAAAATATCATATCATCCCAGTTGGTGCCTCAGTGGCGGGGTATCTGTTGTTCTCGCTCTTTGTAGGACTTCTGCTGAAGAAGCGTCTGCAAGGAAACAACATTGAAGCCAATAATCCCCACGTGTGGAGGCTTCCGTCGGGTCTTGCCTTTCCCGGCTTGTTCAGATCTGTCTCCCTTCCTGACACATCGTCACCAAGAGGCAGGAAAATGCCAGACGACACACTCTCCTGTAGATCCTTGCCTTCTGTCCTCCAGCACACGTACTGTGAGATCCCAGACAACATAGCTGCTGCACAGCGACCACTGCCTGTCCTACCGCACACATACTATGAGATCCCAGACAACATAGCTGCTGCACAGCGACCTCTACCTGCAATTCCACACAGGGCCGAAGAGATCGCTGATAAAATTGCTGCCGGGCGGCCTCTGTCTACTCCCTCTCACACATATTGGGGGCTCCCAGACCATGCTGTGTCTAGAACGAAAATGCCAGCCGTCTGTAACACACATCTTGCAGCGTCCTGTAGCTCACTGCCAGCTTCTCTCTACTTCGTCGAAGCTACAGAAAATGGCCAAGTAACCAATGCTGAAAGACGTGCAGTCGCATATGGAGTGCCGGGCAAAGTCAGACACAATTCGTTCAGTGCGTACAGTCCATGGAAACTCCAGGAAAAGGGCCAAGTTGTAAGTAACATGCACATGGCAGCGTCCTGCAGGTCTTTGCCTTCTGACCTCTATTTCGTCGAAGCTACAGACCGCTTCGTGTCAGAAAACGGCCATGTAACCGAAGTTGAAAGACGTGCAGTGCGCATATGGAGTGACTGGCAAAGCCAGACAGAATTTGTCCAGCTTGTACAGTCCATGGAACTCAGAAAAGGGCCAAGTTGTTTAGTAACACGCACCTGGCAGCGTCCCGCAGGTCTTTGCCTTCTGACCTCTATTTCGTCAAAGCCACAGAAAGCTTCGTGTTACAAAATGGCTGCGTAACCGATGTTGCAAGGCGTGCAGTTACCTATGAAGTAGCGGGGCAAAGCCAGACACAATTCTCTCAGTGTGTACAACCGATGGGGTTTTCTAGAGAATGGCAACCAGAACACAGCGCGACGAGGATCCCTCCCCAACCTTCCTAAAACGTACTGGTCATGGCCTATGCCAGGAGAATATTCACAAAACACAGCAGGTGTCAAGAGCCTTTATCATTATTACCAAACACTTACTGGCCATGGGAATTCCGGCTAGGGGCACACAAAAAGCAAATCGACGAAGATCCCTCCCTATCATCCCTAACACGTGTTAAAAACGGCCAGGGCACCTAGTGAGGGACTAAAAATATATATTATGTCAAGAACAGTATTGTCAAACACCTACGTGCCACGGGACATCGACGAAAAGAGCGTTCCAAACGTAAGAAGACGAAGATAGCTCTCCATCCTTCCTAACTAGTATAGGCCTATTTCAGAAAAAAGCACCCAACATACAGCATACCTTGGACCTTCGATTCCAATATTACCAAATACAATTTGGTCTTGGCAGACCCCAGCAAAAAGCACCCCAAAATATCTTGACTGACTAAACCAGCATCTGCGTAGTATCCTTATAGCAATATCTTGGATTCGGTTTTTCATTATATTAAGGCATCAGATTGAGCAAAACATCACACGTACGCCAATGTGGTTAGTTCAATAAGTGTGATCTGGCTGCACTGAATCGGTGCTGGTTAAAAATGGATGGGTTGAAATAACAGGGTTACATGTAATTTTTCAAGATATAAACCCGGCGACCAGACTATCAGATTTGATGAATCACCCAGAAAGGACCTCCGCTCTTTTAACGTGTGGCTCTTTTCAATCACGGGAGAATCACACATTCAGCGTCCTATCAGAGGGACCGTCCTAACTGAAGCTAGGATCTATTTTCATCACAGATATGTGAGTTAAGTCGTGTAAAATGCACAAGATCGGAAGCGGATTCGAACACAGAACCTCTTGGTTATGGGTCAAACACCCTGCCGTTACACAAGACCACACATTTTTTCAAAATTCATCAATAAAACAAAGGCGACGTACACCGACAGTCCACGCTAACTACGCCGGCAGCCCAGCTGACGGATGTTATATGTTATGTGGAAATGAGTCTGAGAGTTAGGAAGCAAGGCTCCTCATCAGCCCTGAGGCACCTCCTGGCCAACATGGCTTGATTGGTAGCATTCGTTCCTGTGTGAATATGAATAGAAAAAAACTCACTTCTCCTATCATGGTTATGAAATTAATGGGGTCTGTAGCTACAGGATTATCTTTTTTTCTTTCTTGACCCAACAGATACCGTATCACCATTTTAATTGGAATGCATTCGTAACGATACTTAGGTATGACACAAGGCCAGGTATGAACAAAGAAATACTACACATTATTACATCACCTGTTCAATGCTACATCTGTTCACAGAGTGTGCGATACAGGACATCTGTTTTGAATTTCATGGTTAAGGTGAAAAAATAAGAGATCTTATTGCTCTTGTCAGCGGCCGACACAAAAAAGGGTTTTTGCAAGGGTCGTTCGTGTACCTGTAACCACATTTTTAAGAATAATCACAATTCAGAATGCAAAGAAAAACGGACTAGGCAGAAGCGCGTACTCAAGGTTACATAAATGGTGAGGAAAAAGAAAGAAAGTTATACGCTTGGGCATAATTTGCCGTGTGCACCATCCGACCATCCGCATCCACCTTAGGGCTTACAGGTAACGACTGGAAATCAGTCCGAGAGTCAGGAAGCAAGTTAGAGGTCTTCACTGCCCCCAAGCAATCACGTCGCCAACGATTTTTCAAATCAAAGGCATTGGTCGCGTGCATTATCCATATTGCAACGGACGACGTGGTCACGTGTATGGGTCTTGAATAAAGTCCTGACAAAATACGGACACCTCTGCACCGGTTATTACGTTTCTAATGTGGCGTTACAAACATGAGGTCTAAGAAGGCTGCCCTCTGTTGACAAGCAGATGCCTGCTCATGAATCTGCTGCTCTGCAAGCGGTACACTAATAAGGTTAGTGTGAAGTGCAATTGTGTTTTTCCACAAATCTTTGTGTGTTTTCTGGTCATGAGAGTCGAATTGGAGATTTGAAAAAATGCCATCATGGCAGTGTTCTTTCTTCTGATCCTGGTGACTGTCCCCATCTCTTTAGCAAACATCTGTCTACCTCCGTGTAGCTTGAAAGGTAGTTGGTTCGATTGTGTGGATTACTCGCTGACAAAACATTTTTGGGACCAATCAGGTGTGTGCATCCTATGTCAGGAACAAAGAGGCGTTGCTGTGGGTGTTACACCTGATCCAACGGTACCCTGTAATCTAAGCCTTCTTGACACAGACAAACTGGCAATAACAGGCTACCCAATTACGGTACTATCTGCCAAAAGTCTACCAGTCTATAACCGTTCTGAAGTGTTTACTTTACTTTTGTTAGAGGCTGGAATTGAAGACATAGAGGAAAACACCTTCAGTGACTTTTCAAATCTGGGCACATTAGGCTTGGATTTCAACAGTCTGACACATGTCAAACAGAGTTGGTTCCCCAGATTAGAGGAGCTTAGCTTCTTGACCTTGTCCAATAACAAAATCGAACAGATTGATCCCGGGTGCTTTAAGAATCTGCCGAATCTTCTTCACCTGGACCTTCAGCACAACCTTTTACAAGTCGTGAACACCGCTTGGTTCATTGGCCAATTCAATATACGGTATTTGCACGTGGGGTATAACAATATTAGAAGCATTCCTCCTAAAACATTTCAGAACTTTGACATCTTTGAAATGTACCTGGAGGAAAACGCTCTGTCTTGTCTAGATTGGGAGTTGATACAGGGAATGACCCTAATGAGCATATTTGCTGTCGGTGGTAAGAGCTTGATTGACGTGCACGAAGACTTGCCGCACAGAATGGCATGGAGTCTTGAGATCGTCGGAGAATTGTCCCCCCAGCGTCAGACTATAGCTGTCGAAGTACCCAACTTCTATTTGTGTGTCAAAAAGTATTCCAAACGAAATACAACATTGATTGGATGGAAGTTTGATTCAGAAGAGACTGTGCCCCGCCACATGCCAAAACACGTCCGTGGCCTATGTTTTGAACATGAGTGGGATAGCGTGGAAAGAAATCTTGCCAGTGAACCACCCTTTGTCATTATTGCTACCGACGATACAGAACCCGAAGAGAACCGTCTAGACCCGGACATGTGCAGACAGGTATGGGAACACAATCTGGGCATCACAGTGGCATTGGAGGGCGGTACAAGCTTACAACTGGTTTCTATGGGCGAAGGGAGTACGGGCATGGGGACTATTGGCATAACGGTTGTCAGTACGCAAGACAGAAATACAGTCAGCAGCACAGTTACAAAAGAAATTCCAACCGGCACCATTCATCAAAGAACGACTGAGGCCAAAAACATCACCTGCATTTTGCTCTCTAAACACAACCTGTCTCCCATATATGCTCATATACCGAGAGTGCAAAAGGAAACAAACAGGTTGTGCCCTGTGCACAATACTGACACAGGCCAGGGAAGGCCTAGCCCAAGTATCAGACCAAGTACAGAAGGATACAGATTGCAGACACCAACAGGCCAAACCACTAGGCCGTTAATGTCCACACTACAGGCCAGCACCCTCCAGACCAATCATGTGCAAAACACACTAGAACCAAAAGCTTATATCATCCCAGTTGTTATCACAACGGTGGGAGTTCTTTTCTCTTTACTCACAGCAGGTCTCCTGCTGAAGAAGTGTCTGCAAAGAAATACCAATGACCCCAACGATGCACACGTGTGGACGCTTCCGTCGGGTCTTGCCTATCCCGGCTTGTTCAGATCTGTCTCCGTCCCTGACACATCGTCACCAAGAGGCAGGCGAATGCCGGACGAAACGGTCTCCTGTAGATCCTTGCCTTCTGTCCTCCAGCACACGTACTGTGAGATTCCGGACAATATAGCTGCCGCACAGCGACCACTGCCCGCCCTACCGCACACATACTGTGAGATACCAGACAACATAGCTGCTGCACAGCGACCCCTACCTGCCTTACCACACAGTTACGAAGAGATCCCCGATAACATTGCTTCCGGGCGGCCTCTATCTGCTCCTACTCACACATACTGGGAGATCCCAGACTATGTTGTGTCTGATACGGGAAGACCAGCCGTCTGTAGCACACATATTGCAGCATCCTGTAGATCTTTGCCTGCTGCTTTCTATTTCGTCGAAGAGCTCTCCATGTTAGAGAATGGCCACGTAAGCGATTCCGCAAGGCGTGCAGCAGCATATGGAATGCCGGCAAAAGCCAGACGCAATTGGTTAAGTGCGTACAGTCCATGGAAAACCCCAGAAAAGTGTCACAGAAGCATAGTGCGACAAGGATCTCTTCCGCATCTTCCTAACCCGTACTGGCCATGGCCTATGCCAGGAGAGGATTCACAAAGCACAGCAGGGAGCCAAGAGCCTTTGGTTTCAATATTACCAAACACGTACTGGCCATGGGTGATTCCTGTAAAGGGCAACCAAAAAGCAAATCGACGAAGATCCCTCCCCATCATCCTTAACTCGTATGGGCCACGACCAAGGCCTTTGGAGGGACCTCGAAATGGATCATGCCAAGAATCATCGGCCCCAGTAGTGTCAAACACCTACGTGCCACGGGGCATCAAAGAGAAGAGCGCCCCAAACGTTAAAAGACGAAGATCACTCCCCATCCTTCCTGACACGTATTGGCCATGGCCGATTCCAGGAGAAGCACCCAAAGGTACAACATACCCAGGACCTTCGATTCCAATATTGCTAAATACCTATTGGCCATGGGTGATCCCAGCAAAGGACACTCAAAACGTAAAAAGACGACGATCTCTTCAATCCCTCCCTAACACATATTGGCCCTGGCAGATCCAAGGAGGACTGCAAACTAATGCGAGTACAGAGCCTCCGATTCCAACATTGCCAAATACCTATTGGCCTTGGCAGATCCCAGCAAAGGGCACCCAGAAAGTAAAAAGACTACGATCTCTCCCCTCCCTCCCTAACACACATTGGCCGCAGACCCAAGTGGAAGGGCTTCAAACTACTGTGAGTGTAGAGCATTCGATTCCAATATTGCCAAATACCTATTGGCCTTGGGTGATCCCAGCAAAGGGCACTCAAAAAGTAACAAGACGACGATCTCTCCCCTCCCTCCCTAATACATATTGTTCCTGGCAGATCTCTAATGGGAGTCTAGAGCCTCCGATTCCAACATTGCCAAATACTTATTGGCCTTGGGTGATCCAAGCAAAGGGCACCCAAAAAGTAACAAGACGACGATCTCTTCCCTCCCTCCCTAACACAAATTGGCCGCAGACCCAAGTGGAAGGGCTTCAAACTACTGTGAGTGTAGAGCATTCGATTCCAACATTGCCAAATACCTATTGGCCTTGGGTAATCCCAGCAAAGAGCACTCAAAAATTAGATTAAGACGACGATCTCTTCCCCTCTCCCTAACACATATTGGCCACAGATCCAAGTGGAAGGGCTGCAAACTATTGTGAGTCTAGAGCATCTGATTCCGATATTGCCAAGCACCTATTGATCATAGGAAATCCCAGCAAAGGGCACTCAAATGCATTCCCAAAGGACACAAGATCCGTAGCATATCAGCGGATACGAACTCACAACCTTTAGATCTGTGCAAAAAAAACGTCGTTACACAACACGGCCTCACATGTTTTCGAAATTCATCAATAAAACAAAAGCCACGTACACCAGCAGGCCACGCTAACTACGCCGGCAGCCCAGCTGACGGATGTTATATGTTATGTGGAAATGAGTCTGAGCGTTAGGAAGCAAGGCTCCTCATCAGCCCTGAGGCACCTCCTGTCCAACATGGCCCAAATCGTTTACACAAGCCACGTGTACTATCCTGTTCTATCTACCTGTAGGGCCCTTTGTAATGAGTCAGGCAGTAAGGAAATAAGAGTTCTTTATTGCCCAAGGCATTGACGTCGTCAACATTTTTTTTCATCAAAAGTATTGGTCTCGTGCTCTTAGGCCATAGCAAGTAAATTTTATGGTTGGCCTCATCGGCAGGTTGCAGAATGATAAGATATAACATATCTTTTATTACTTCATTCAAGAAGTGAACTAGTAGTAAAAGTGACACTGGTGGGGTAGACTGGTATCACTTATTCAACTAGTTTCACTTATCCAACTACAGTCATGGCTACCTCGCTAGTGTCGCTTCTGCTAGGTTTCAACACAACATATTTTCCAATTTCGGTACTCATCATGGTGACCATCTCCGAAGAAGAAATAAATAGTTTTTTTTTCTTCTGAAATCAGGCAAAACTTGTTAAAGGATATAAGTATACTGATGTCATCCATAAAATTTACTTGTTATGGCCTTATAACCCTGAGTATAGCCTGCTTGTTCGCTTTATTCCGCTCCAGAAGGTGGCGAAGGTCGCAACCCGCTGCCAATTGCCCTATAGCGGATTGTCTGGTCATGTATCTGGATCTTAGCTGTAGTGCGGACAAAATAGGGCGCCGCCACTGCAGCGGGCGGTCGTGGGTTCTCTGACGGTAGAAACTATATAATCTGCAATGGGTACGCGCCTGCATGTAGACATCCGAAGCCTGGTCATGGATCTGTTGCGCGGTGTACCAATCAGGTTAGTGTGAAGTTCTATCTCATAGTGTGTTTTATGGTCATGAGAGTTTAATCTAAAACTTTCCATGGCAATGTTGGTTCTTCTGATCCTGGCGACTGTCCCCGTCTCTTTATCCAACCCGTGTCTGCCTCCGTGTAAAAGTGCAGGTTGGTTCCAATGCGTCGACCACAGGCTGACGACACATTTTTGGGACCGCTCAGGCGCGTGTATCACATGTAAGGACCAGGGAAGCGTTGCTGTGAGTGGTACTCCCGTTTCTACCTTATCCTGTTTGCTTGACACGCACAAACTGGCAATAACGGGCTACCCATTCCATTCACTATCAGCTAAGAATCTACCAGTTTTGAACCAGTCTGCATTGGAAGCGTTATTTCTGATAGAGGATGAAATCGCAGACATAGTGGGAAACACATTTAGCGGGTTTTCACATCTGCACACGTTAGGTCTGGATTTCAACAACTTGACTTATGTCAAAAAGAGTTGGTTCACAGGCTTGATTAGTATCAACTTCCTGAGCTTGTCCAATAACAGAATCGAACGGATTGATCCGGGGTGCTTTGGGCACTTGAGAGGGCTTATCAACCTGAATCTCCAGCACAACCTTTTACAGGTTCTAGACACCCTTTGGTTCGCTGGCCGACGTTTTCTGTCGTTTCTGTATTTGGGGTATAACAATATTAGAAGCATTCCTACCGGGGCATTTCAGAACATCAGAATATCCGAATTGTATTTGGAGGAAAACGCCATGTCCTGTCTAGATTGGGAGTTAATGCAAGGAATGAAGCATGTGAGAACCCTTGTTGTCGGTGGTAATAGGCTGATTACAGTTTGTGATGGTGTGTCTCACAGAATGGCATGGGTCCTTAAGATGTATAGAGAAATATCTGCCAAGAGTCAGACCATAGCTGTCGAAGTGCCAAACGTCTATTTGTGTATCAGAAATTATCCCGAACGAAATGACAAATCAATTGGATGGAAGTTTGACTCAGAAGAGACTGTGCCCCGCCGCATACCAAAACACTACCAAAGCCCATGTTCCATGCATGAGTGGGATAGCGTGAAAAGCAATCTTGGCAGTGAACCACCCTTTGTCATTATCGCTACCAACGACGAAAAATTTGGGGACGATCGTCATCATCCGGACACATGTAAACAGGTATGGGAACACAACCTGGGCATTGCAGTGGCCTTGAAAGATGGCTCAAGCTTACAATTGGTTTCTATGGGTGAAGGCAAAACGGGCACGGGAACCATTGGCATAATGTTTGTCAACAGGCAAGATAGGAATGCAGGCAGCAGCAAAGACGCAAAAGAAATTCCAACCAATATCATTCGTACAAGAAATACCGACTCCAAAAATATCACCTGCATTCTACTCTCTAAGCACAACGCAAATCCGTTATTTCTTAACATCCCCAGAGTCCAACAGAAAATGAACAGGGTGTGCCCTGTGCCTAATACTGATACAGACCGGGCAAGCTCTCTGACATCCAGTCCAAAGACCAGACCAAGTACAAAAGAGTACAGATTGCGTACACCGATGTACCAGACCACTAAGTCTAACCAGTTGATGTCCACGATACAAGTCAGCACCCTCCAGACCAATCATGTGCAAAAATCACCAGCACCGAAAGATTATATCACACCAGTTGTTGCCTCGATGGCTGGTGTACTCTTGTCCTCGCTCTTTGTAGGGCTCCTTTTGAAGAAGTGCCTGCAAGGAAACAACATCGAGGCCAATAATGCCCACGTGTGGAGGCTTCCGTCGGGGGTTGACTTTCCCGGCTTGTTCAGATCTGCTTCCCTCACTAACACGACATCGAGAGGCAGGAGAATGTCAAACGACAGGGTCTCCTGTAGATCGTTGCATTCTATTCTCCAGCACACGTACAATGATATCCCAGACAATATAGCTGCCGCTCAGCGACCTCTACCTGCAATTCCGCACACCTACGAAAAGATCCCCAATAATAGTGCTGCTAGGCGGACTCTGTCTACTCCCTCTCATACATACTGGAAGACCCCAAACCATGCTTTGTCTAGTATGGTAAGGCCAGCCATCTGTAACAGGGGTCTTGCAGCATCCTGTAGCTCGTTGCCTGCGGCTCTGTATTTCGTCGAAGCCACAGACAGCTCAGTGTCAGAAAATGCCCACGAAACCAATACCGAAAGGCGTGCAGCTGCATATAGAGTGCCGGCAAAAGTCAGACACAACTCGATCAGTGTGTACAACCGATGGGAGAATTACAACCACAACATAGTGCGACGGGGATCCCTTCCGCCCCTTCCTAACACGTACTGGCCATGGCCTATGCCAGGAGAGGAATCACAAAGCACAGCAGGCTGCCAAGAGCCTTTATCATTATTACCAAACACTTACTGGCCATGGGAAATTCCGGCTAGGGGCACCCAAAAAGCAAATCGGCGAAGATCCCTCCCTATTATTCCTAACACTTATTAAACACGGCAAGGGTCCAGGGAGGGACTTAAAATGTATCATGCCAAGAGCCTTTGGTCCCAGTATTGTAACCACGTACGTGCCACGTCAGATTGAAGAAAAGAGAGACCCAAACGTTAGACGACGAAGATCACTCCCCATCCTTCCTAACACGTATTGGCCGTGGCCGGTTTTAGGGGAAGCACCCAAACATACAACATACTTTCTGCCTCCAATTACAAGATTGCCATATACCTATTGGCCCTGGGAGATCCCAGCGAAGGACACCCAAAAAGCAAGAAAAGACGAAATTCTTTCCCCACCCTTACTAACACGTATTGGCCCCGGCAGGTTTCAGGTTAAGAACTTCAAACTACTGTTTGTCCAGACCCTTCTATTCTATAATTGCCAAATACCTATTGGCCATGGGAGATTTCAACAAAAGGCACTCAAAGGCCTTTCCAAAGGGCAAAAGATCCGTAGCATATCAGCGAATTCTAAACTTTGGGTTCTGGGAAAAAACACCTGTCGTTACACAATACGGCCACATATTGTTTCAAAATTCATCAATAAAACAAGCGCGACGCACATCATCAAACCATGCTAGCTAGCTACGCCGGCAGCACGGTTGACGGGTGTTATGTGGAAATGAGTCTGAGAGTTAGGAAGCAAGGCTCCTTATTGGCCCTGAGGCACCTCCTGGCCAACATGGCTTGATTGGTAGCACTGGTTCCTGTGCCATAAGGAGTAAGAAAAATCTAATCTCCGAACATATCCTAAGGTGCCATGAGATAGTATTAAAGCTGGCCAAGGAGTATATATAGCCACCAAAAGGGAGTCAGACGGGCATGAAAATAAAGGAGGGGGGGGTAGCTATGGGATTCTCTTTTTGTTTATCACTTTTTGTTATCCAACAGATATCGTTTGGCCGATTCAATGTAGAGAACTTATACTCTTGGTATTACAATACAAGAAGCATTTCTTCTAAAGCATTCAGAACACTGACATCTTTTAATTGTACGCTCTGTCTGGTTTAGATTAGGAGTTGATATAGGGAATGAACCAAGTGAACATATTTGCTGTCGGTGGTGATATTCAGCTTGATATCAATGCACGATGTGCCCGCAAAATGGCATGAAATGTTACGATGAACATAAAAATAATCCGCAATAGGCAAAACCATACAGCTGTTGAAGTACCCAACTTCTATGTTTTGCCATGAATGATTCCGAACGAAATGAGAAATTACATGTAATTGGAAAACTGATATTGAGCAGCATATCTACAAAGTCATTTATTATCTCTGCCATTTTCATCAAACGAAAAGTGAAAAGAAGTTAACTGAAACAGACTGAAATCTCATGAATTGCCGTCATTATTATGCCATGTTGATTCGATTATATGGATGAAATCTTCTGGAAATTCTAAAACTAATGCAAATGGACGAATAAAAAAAGCTTGGCAAAACAAGTTGCCTTCATTATGAAATTTAAGTGGTCTGGAAGGTAGAACAAATGACAAATATAGTATGCAATACTGAACAATAGATGCTTCATTTTCGTTTTCACAGTCTTCTACTATGACAATGGAATTGACGTTGACATCAGTAGATGTTTAATCTACGACATGTATTAACTCTTTTTGCAAATGCTTTGCGCGATTCAAAGTATGGTTGAAAATCTTTTATTTTATTTTTGGAAACGGACGAAAATTTATGCGCGCACGGATGTCATCCATATAATCAAATCAACAGTCCGGCGGGATCCATGTCTGGCGACAGGAGATCTGCCGGCCCCGGGGGTGTGTGTACCCGGGCTCTTACCGTTACAGGTGACTAAGGGGAACACTAGAGACCGACCCAGCGTCATGACAATGTTTGGGTTGTCATTGGGGTCCAGCTGAATGCTCACATCGCCCGGACTGAAGCCTGACCAGACAACGACGCCCTTTGTGGGGTTGGTGTGAGTTTGGGTGAGATTGGCTTGGGGTGGGGGTGCAGGGTATAGAGCGTAGCTTGAGAAGAAACCTGTTAGGCTCAGGTCCCAATGCACAGGTGCCCGTCAGGGATGTAGCCCGACCGGCGGGTGCTCCGAAGCCACAAATTTGCCCCGGTGTACTGCCGGATATAAGGGTGCACTTTCGGTGTTCCCCACGGGTAAGTCATGGAGTCTATTTGTTACAATGTTCTTGGGTAAATTTTAAGTCCGACTTGAGTTCAACCCGGTGCCTGACCTGCCCCAAAAATTCCTCAGGCGCCCTGAGGTGTCCCAGGGTGCCATGTAGGGAAATAGCCCGAAAGTGACCAAAAAAAAGTGAACTGCCTTTTCGAATTGGGACCTAAGCCTGAACAGGACGTCTCCAGCTAATCTCCAAGTAGATCTTGCGTGGCATAAGACAGTATCATAAGCTGGGGAAGGAGTTAAGCCGTCAGAGGAGCAGATTGGTCAATTTGCACCTCTGCCGGCTAATCTCATGCCGCAGCTTATGATACTGTCTTATGCCAAGCAAGATCTGCTTGGAGATTAGTCTCCAGCGTCGCATGCGAAGCGGACTACGGAGATTATGTATCTATCCACTCTTGGCACTTCCATATGTGGTGTGGCAAAAAAACATCAATTGAGGGGGTTTACATAAAGGGTGATCACTAAAAAGCAAAAAAAAACGTTTGTACAGCAATATGGAATGCTCTGTTTAAAGTAGCAGAGAGTAAACTTCATTTTCATTTCAATTTACCAAGAACAAAATCACTCAGACTACTGCCTGCTTTTGCGGACTCCCTGTACACATACAGTAACAAGCAACGTATGATTGGGACACATTCATGTGCTCTGCGCGGTAATTAAGAATATAGATTGATACAGGAAGTCTCTGTCAACAGCCAACTTTCGCATTTTGGTTTCTGCACTCCGTGCTGTGTTACTAAAATTCATATAGATTATCGATCAACTAATGGAGTTACATTAAGAAGCAAAAATGTTGAGTGTACAGAAATTTGGAATTCTCTGTCTGAAGTAGCAGAGAAATTCGTGTGCACTGCGCGGTAACTAAATTAATTATAAAAGTGAAGTGATACAGGACATCAACGGTCAGCATTTGCATCTTAGTGCTTCCCTTCGCACTGTGTTAATGAAATTCATATAAAGTCAAAGATTTCATCAACGTCGTAAAAGCCCATCCGGTGATTAGCCTGGTATTCAACCTACCTCCGACTTCCTCCTCTGATCACTTTCCCGCAAAATGCTAGGCAAGGCAACCGATTGGTAGACCCAAGGAGGTTGAAAGAGGCTCTTTCAACCTCCTTGGTAGACCGGAGCAAGAGTAGAAGGCTTCCAGGCTAAACCTATTTGAACCTGAGCGACGTGTCACAATTACTCCATGGGCCAGAGGAAAAAATCGGTACCTACGGGGTGGCAAATTCTCCTTGCGATTTTTAAATAGTACAAGGACTGTGGTAAATATTCTGATGTGATGGCCATTCTGGTATGGTAGCTTTATGCAGGCTATCAGCCTTCAAACCTATCACCATGTAAATGATTCAGAAGTTTAGGCCTTAAACAAGGGGGAGCGGCCAAAAATAAAACATCAATATCTTTCAATGAAAATTTACAGGCTAGTAGAACCTGCTAAGAGAATCACATAAAAAAATCAATTGATAGAGAGCACAATTCGTAAGGTTGTGATACATGGATAAGACTACAAAGTCTAACGTATAATAGTATGCACAGTTTCAACTTCTTCTCGCTTCTTAAGGCAGTTGTAAATGTAATGGCAGGTTAATGCCCGCGCTTAGAGAAACTCAGGTGTCTGTGTGAGGTGCCCCGTGGTGTCAGGACAGGATACTCAGCCACTAACCGAGAGCTGGCGGGGCGTGCGAGGGAGGGCGAGGACGGTGGAGTCGTTGGTCGGGAAGTCGCAAGGGGACGTGTTCTGTTCCTTCTCCAAATGGTTTGAGATGACGCAGGGTTGCTATTGTAAAATCACAACAGTGACTACAGCTAGCCTGCTATGGTCAGAACCAAAAAAAAAAGAATGGAAAATACAAAGATACAAAGGGAGAGAGAGAGAGAGAGAAGCATACCAAATATGAAAGTCATGCGACGTTGAGCTTGCCCATCCTGTAATACTGCCGAAGCGAAATGCTAAACCAATCGGCTCGAGGGGCCGTAGCGAGGCGGCAAAATACCACACGGTCCTGTGGGCGACAGTGCACTGGAGAGAGACTGGGATCAGATCGGGTATGACCGTTAGATCTCCTCTCGTGGTCCGGCTGATGCCGGTAAAAGGATGAGGCACCATGGGGACGTGAAACGTCCTTCTCCTGCAAAACTGTCGCCTGTGACTCAACTTGCTGCTGTATTCCGGCCTGGTATAACAGTATAACTTCACCACCTCTACCTCCAAAATGTGCAAATTTGAGACTGTATTTCACATTATGAAAATTCTACTATCTATGACCGGTTTCAGTTTCACTTTACAAATTTGCAACCTTGTGAAACTGTAACAAAAACTTCAAGACTATACTAGGCATCCTGCAGTCACCCTCGAACTGTACGCGCTTTGCCACACCCACCAATGCGGTCAACGTCTGCAACCCTGCTCATGCGCAACGCCGATCTCGGTTTTCTGTTGTTGAGTAACAAACCCGAACTTGGGACTGTCAGAACAAAACGATGTGCATGTACCATGTGTGGCACGTTACACGATGCCTGAGCGGTCAAAATAATACGTGTGTCTTATTCTGCGTTCGCTTGAATTGTGACAAAAGCTTATCGACGACAGTACGCGTCGTCTTGTTGTTTAATGCACTGTGAATAAAATTAGGTATCACAAATTGTGAAGTGATAATTAGAGGCTGTTTAGCTTGCAGCCATTTGGTCATCGATAGCTGATAACTGTGATGATTGTTGTGTGTTTGATGTAAAATCTACATCCCTAGCTGTATCGTAAAGAAGTAGTTGTGTTTTGTGTTAAACATATGTAAAGAAAGAATCGTTATTTAGGCAATCAGATGTAGAAGTGTGAAAGTTAAAAGGTTAAAATACTTTTTGTCGAAGGTTTGTAAAGAAGAAGCTACAATGAATAAGGTGTGAGAGCGTTTTCTCGAAGGTGAGTTACAAGTAATATGTGTATTTTGAATAAATGTTTAAATGCATTTCTTTGTTCACTCTAGCCGACAGCGCCGTCTTTGTGAACTTCAGATAATGACCACAACACGCTTCTCATTATGGTGTTTTTTTAATTAACACTGAAGGGACTACCCTAAAGATCAATAAATAAATAAACACTTCATTTTGTAACGTAACCATGTTAGCTTCACCAGTCTGTTAGAGAAGTGACTTTGAAAAAAAAAAGAAATGCCGTGAAAACTCAAACATAAGTACATATCAACTCTCAAGCTGTTTGTACCCTGCATAAGCAGGGAGTGTGTAAGAAGATCGCTGGTTGCATCCGGTCCGGCTACCTGGACTGACGTCCTGGAAACTGTACGGAGTGCCCCATCTTTGAAACTAAAACTCTCAAACTTTCAAACATAGCATGGTGACAAATTTGAGTTTGAATTCTTTGACAGCTTTGATTGATTTGCGGACCCAACTACTACGGCGAGTTTGAAATCTATGTTATTATGATGTAGTTTTCAGTTATTAATTATGATTGTTGGGTGTTTACTTACTATGTGTATTAATTAATTTATTCATTAATTTTCCCGCGGTTATTGATTGATTGATTGATTGATTGATTGACTGAAATTAGAGAATAGTTGCTGTAAGAAATCAGGTAACGATATATGCAGATAGCATGCATCTCCATTAAAAACTTATGCGTACAAGAAAATATTTAAATCGTCATGTACATAACTTGTGATGTGCCACCTTTCTGTTTCTCATTTTCTAAGGACGTCATTACGTCCAAAAGTTCGTAGCTTTGTAGCTGTTGAATATAGGCGGTAATAAATGCACTCGAGATGTACAGATTACAGGCGTCAGACCACTTTTTGTGACTCCTGGTGCATAGGTCCCTAGAACCTTACCCAATGGCATAAAGTTACGTCTGTGGTAACGTTATGACAAACAGAAACTCACGTGTCGGTGATGGCCGTCCCGTCCACCCAGGTCACAGAGTCGGCACCCAGACCGATCCAGTGGAACGTACCCATCATATGTCTCCTCACCCAGTCCTATTGTAACGATAAAAGGTAAAGGTAGTCCTATGGCGTTTGTAAGGTCGCAGGAGCAGTGGGTTTCTTTCCCGGCACTGTGTCTAGGGCACGGTATTAGCAATTAGGTGACAAAACCCAACCCTCTCCTTCCACTGCCGTTAACATATTTACACCTAAATGCCTCTCTCAATGGCACATTATCGGTTGACGGTCAGGGGACTAGAACCCAAGCCCCCTGGATTCTGGGCCTCACACACTAACACTACACCATAATGGGAGTGGAAGGGAGTATCTAAATGATCAAAGCTTTTGCAAGCTTGTACCGGAAGGGTAATTGCCGGCACATACAGTAGTAGAAAAAGGGGACATAGATGGGCAGTGATTAACATTGTTGTAAAAAGAGACTACTCGAATAATTGTGCTGGCTGTATCTACACAGGTCTGACTTCTAAATCCTACATGAAACCAGGTCAAAGGATAAAAAAACGGAATTTCTGCTGCAGTAACAAGGTCACATACCAGGGGGCCAAAAATTGACCTTGACTTTCATCTTCGTAACACCTCCCCACATAACAAATATCATCGTAATCCATCCAGAGGTTCTAAAGTTATGCTGACCACAAATACTCGGAAATACAGACACTCAGACACATCAAAAATTATACCTTCATTTTCATGGAGATAAATATTAGGCAACACAAGCAAACACACAGACACGCACATAGCAGACAGACACACCCAAAACTATTTTTCATGGAGTAATTATACTACGGCGGCGTGGCGCGTTGGATGCACCCGATTCCTCGATCTCGGAAGTTAAGCAACGCGCGGTCCGAACAGTTCTTGGATGGGAGATCAACCAAGGACGATCGGATTGCTGTAGCCTCACGAAGCTTTCCACGAAATCGTCTTCTGGGAGGGACGTAAAACTGGGGTCCCGTGCTCGAGGAGGCGCCTCGACGTTAATCAGCCTCATTACTCAATACATTATGTACCTATTGGCTGGCAAAATACACCAGATATTATCATTTCTATTATCATATTTAACCAAACCTGTTCCGCTGAATCCGGAGTGACGGCGAGGTCCCCCCGGAGCGCCTGACACGTGGTCCGGGCGCTGGTCCAGGTCGTGTGGCTGAAGTCGTCACGGGAGTAGACGTCGGCGACTTCCCGGGAACTCAGGTAGCACGACTCCTCGTAGTACGTCCACGTGTCCGAACAGATGTCTGAGTTCCAACAACAGGGACACAAAAATATACATCTACATGTATATCTGTATCTATATAGCCGGTATAACCGCCCTTCGGCGTAACACACCAACTTCGCAGGCACGCGGCGCGGCAGCAGCTGGTTATAATACAGTGGACGACCTGTCACACCTAGCTTTTGCACATCTATCTGAAAATGCTCTTTAAAACTATCCACCGAAGATGGATTCTCTGCTTGGTGATGACAAATTTCACTCTATGGTAGTTGTGAAAATATGAAAAATGAATTTGTAAACACATAATCTTAGGTTGGCGTCACTTGAAGGCATAACTATTCCATGTTCTTTTTTGAGCTGGTACTAGGTCACATCGGTGCTATTACAGAATTCAATAAGAAAATTGCAAATTCGATTTATCTTATGCTTCCACAGAAAAATACACGTCATTTTACACGCTTCAGTAAGAAAAGTATAGATATACATTGGTTTTATTACACACTTAAATCAGAGTCATGACACCTATTTTAGGTGTACCTAGTTACATGAAAAGACACTTAAGTGCAATAACACGTTTACTTAATGTGTAGCAAAAATATAGATACAACAATCAGAAGTTTTGCTGCAGTACCAAGGTAACACACCAGGGGGGCTCAACCTTGACCTTGACCTCTGTCTTCTCAACACCTCACGTTACACACATATCAAATGTCATGACAATCCATCCAGAGGTTCTAATGTTTCGCTGACTTGAAACACACACACACACACACACACATACACACAAACAGATACACACACACACAAACACACACACACACACGCACAGACACACACATACGCACGCACACACACACACACAGACACACAGACACACAGACACACACACACGCACGCACAGACACACACAAATATGCACGCACACACACACACAGACACACATACGCACACACACACACACACACACACACAAATACGCACATGCACACATGCACATGCACACAGGGACCAAAAACAACGCCCTATTTTTCACGGAAGCAATAAATTGTTCCTGATTTGTGATATACCTGTGCAGACCGTGCCGTTCCCCTCGGTGCCGTAGTTACAGCTACAGCTGAAGGATCCCGGGGTGTTCAAGCAGGTGGCGTCAGCATGGCAGTCATGTGATCCCTCCGCACACTCGCCAATATCTGCAAGAGACAGGAAAGAATGCATGAAAGTTCATCTGTGTCGGTAGAATACATTATAGAGAATTGCTAAACTTTCATTCCAACACTAAGGGTCATTCTGTGAACAAGGTCGACGGAGATCGACCGAAAATTTAGGGGTAAGTCTTTACATTATCTAAGTCTTGGAATGAAAGTTTAGCAATTCTCTATAAGGAAAGAATGCTTTAAAGCAATGACTCTATGACTTCATTCAAATTTCAACATAAACAATACAATGCGGACACATAGGCAGCAGGCTGATGTCGTGGTCACATACATACATGTACAATACAAAAATTGAACAAATACATGTATCAGTTAATGAATCAGTAGTTGATACATCTAAAATCAATTGCAGCTGGAACGTATACATGATAAGCTAAGAATTTAAGACAAGGCAGTGGCGCAGCTGGAAGTGAATCGTTTGGTGCTGAGTTGTCACATACTCTAGTATTGCAATGGAAAGATTACCATTGACAAAAAGGTCATGCTCAGTTGAGCCCTGGAGCAGTAAAGAAACAGTGAGACGTTGTTGTATGAGGCATTCAACAGTGGAGGTTAAAGCAATGGACCGATTGATATCGAAGAAATAGAAACTGCTTTTCTATTTCGAACACCTCCGTCAAAAACAGTCCCAGTGGGATAGAAATGGCCAAAGAAAAGGGTTATGTTGTTATAGACTAGACCCGCCGACAACTACACCACTATTGTTCCTCTTACTTACTTTGTATCATCAACACCTATAACATTAACGGTCACGTTAGCTACTAACATACGAAATATTATTTAAAGTTACAATTTACACAGGAGGCCTTAAGTTAAGATATTGCTGCGGAAACACATCACACGTTCACAAAGAGAAAAGTGAGGCCGACATGACCCTATCGATGGCATGGGATGAATGTTATGATATATAAAAAGGCTCACGGCTAAACAAACCCCAGTGCAATCATGGTTAGCGGATTAAGAAGGCAGTTTCCAAGGGCTTAAACCCAGAGACTTTTTCACATATAAAGTGAGACCTCTCTGGAAACACTCACCTGCACAAGTGGTCCCGTCTCCCCTGAAACCGGCGTCACAGCTGCAGCTGAAGCTTCCCACAGAGTTGGTACAGGCCGCGTTGACGTCACAGTTGTGGGTTCCAGCAGAGCACTCGTCGATGTCTGAAACAATCCGGGGAAGATTAAGGTTTGTCTCTTAATTATTTCATCAGGACTAGTCCAAATGATATGCTTCTGATTAATTCATGTTTATGTGTTCCATTGATATGACTTCCTGGCAGACATCAATAAATCACGGACAGTGGCCAGCGTATATGACATCTCATTGTCGTCAACGTGTACATCCTACAAGTGAGGGAATCTACATCTAAAGAAGAAGAACGAAATGAATGATTCTGATTCTGAAAATTCCTCTAGTCTACAAGCATCTATAAGGACATCGTGCGACACAAACAAAATATCCATACTCATCATATGTTTCAAGTATATATGTTTCACTATTTGTGAATGTCTATGCATATGTCTGTACACCTGTCTTGATATCTAGTCTTAGATATCTAGTCTAAGCAATAATTGTTTATGAGCAATATTTCAAACTATGGCGTCTTTTTAGATTCCTAGATTTAACTATCAGTGCAATTCTTCCAGGAGGAGTATACATGTGTGTAAATGCCAACACAATTCAGACTTGACAAAAAGTCTGCAACGCGGTGTTTTAATAAAGATTTCAAAGTAGAGCCTGACCCGTGCAGTCGACACCGTTGCCCTGGAAACCGTCCACACAACCACAGGAGAAGGATCCTTGCGTGTTCTGGCAGGTCGCACTGGAGTGGCAGTTGTGGGTCCCTTCATCACACTCATCCACATCTGTGTTAACACATTTCCTATGTTAATTTCATTGTATTTCAAAACTAGAGTTCGACAAACACATCTCTTCGCCAAATAATCATGCCTTTATTTAAGACTTTAAGTTTAAGGTCTTATTCATGTATTACTAAATAGTAGCATGAACTGTGATCCTCACAAAGCCAGAAATGCTCCCCAAAACAAGTCTGTGATCACAGATGACCTGGTACCATGCCTGGTCAATCAGAATTTCATGCCTTCCAGAGGTTTTGTCCCCAGTGTAACAGCGTCCAGCTCACAAGCTCCTCCAGCAAAACATCTGTGTAACAGCTGTGTCTATAGATATAGGTCAAAATGATATGTATATATATAGAAAACAGTTTATTTCTGTTAATTAGCCACTAATTACAACTAAATGCATCTTTCCATGTAGATTATTATCTAAAGTACCTTTCAGCCCAAAACAATGCAAACAAGTTTGAAAGTCCTATCATGGAATTCAGTGGATTTCTGTACTTTCCTCATTAATTATGCAAATTAGCTGTTGATTTGAATAATAAGCAATACATTATGTAAGTCGTCACTTAGGCTATCTACCACTCAAAAATCACGACCACAGCATGTTCAGAACACAAGATGTAAAAAATTGAAGTTTTGCTGCAGTACCTTAGGAAGCCGCTAGCTAGGGGGCCCACTATCATACTCGACCTTCGTTGTTCTGACCCCTACCCACCTACCAAATATTATCAGGATCCTTTCAAGGCTTCTCGAGTTATGCATTACACAAACAAACGGACGCACACACTCGGCCCGCTGCCGTCCTAACGGAAAATGATATGCCAACTATTTTCGAACACAACTTTTCTTTCTGCAAACGCTACTCAAATGCCAAATATTATGAAAATCCACACACAGATTCTTGAGTTATATGCTGTTGGAATGGATTTATGAACGTTCCTCATTAATTATGCAAATTATCTGCTGATTTGCATAATAAGTATCACATTGTGTAAGTCATCACTCATTCTATCTACATACCAAAAATCCTGATGATCCGTCAACACGTTCTTGAGTTAGTCTCGTCCAAAGTTTGAAAGGAAATCGGTGACTGCAGTTCCCAAAAAGCTGCTAGGGGGTCCAAACTCACAGCACTTACTCTCTGTCCCAAGGACCATCTACCACTTAAAAATCATGACCACAGCCTGTCCAGAACACGAAGTGCATAATTTAAAAGTTTTGCTACAGTACCTTTGGCAGCCACTAGAGAGCCCATTATCGAACTTGACCTTTGTTTTCCTGACACCCACCCACCTACCAAATATCATCAGGATCCATTCAAGGGTTCTCGAGTTATCTTGCATACAGACAAACGCACTGACATACATATCCCGCTACAGCACCGTAGGTAAGAGCTAGGTAAACCATTTTCGCACTTGACCTTCCTCTCCAAAACCGCTACACACCTACCAAGTATCGTGAAAATCGCCCAGCTACATTTTGACTTATGCTGCCCAAAGCAAACCCCGAAAACATACCAAGCTTGCTGCAGTACCGTAGGAAAACGCCAGGTAAACCGTTTTCTAACTTGGGATTACTTTTGACAACCGCTACACACCTACCAAAAATCACAAAGTTCCATCCACAATTTCTGCAGTTATTTGCTGTTGACCTACATACAGACCCAAGTCAGCAATCTCATACTCTTCTTGGAGTCATGAGAATCATGTTGTATGTACTATGTTTATGTATGCATATGTGCCCAGGGGCACCTGAAAAGCAGGCAGTAGCCTGAGAGTGTTTTCTCCTGGTTAAATAAATAAAATGAAGTGAAATTAAATTAAATTTCAACACACTCATTCACATCTACGTTAACACATTTCCATAAAAAGTTGACTTCTGTGCCATGTTATGAATCACAACAATCATTTGCATCTATGACTAATTCTTGAGAAAAGTCTAAGTAGAGTATAAAAAAGCCCTTTAGTCACAAGTTCACAACCAGGATCTATATACGATGAACAATGTTTTAGTGACCTTCTGTCACCTTCCTAATACCTCCCTCACATTAGGCGAAAATCGATCAGACGACGATTCTGCGGCAATCGCCCGAGCCTCGTTTATCATAATAACTTTATTGCACAACAATTGTACAAGGTACAAAGTATAGCTTATATGTGACAGGGACGGTTTTCAGGTGAAAAATGCGCGCAACCCTCTGTTGATCTTAGATATGGCCGATCTTCTATCCATACGCCCGAAGATCGTGGATAATGTGAGGGGGGTATAAGGCAACACTGACTGGTTCTATTCCAGACACTGAAGCTAGGTGCTGCCGCTAACAATGCGTGTACGTTAAGTGTGGAATAGAGGCATGCCTCTGAAGATGTTGATGGATTTTACCGAAACGTCGGATATTTTCCAAGCTGACGAGATCATTTGCGAATCCAAGCAGGTGCTGACCGCGATTAAGGTGCACTCTCATTGCACATGGCCGTGGGGCACCGGTGCGGCACTGCGGGGTTCGTTACTGCAGTACTGTTTTGTTATATGTGCGAATTTTAATAATTAAGATATTTTGTGACACGTAAAAGTATGACTAAGAAGACAACAAAATACACAGAACGGGAGAAAATTCGTTCTTTATCTCTGAAATTCGTTACGAACCCCGCAGTGCCGCACCGGTACCCCAAGTGCAATGAGAGTCCACCTTTACTCATTACTTCCAGGGTATAACCTTACAAGCAGGTTCCAGTAATGGATTAGAGTTGATTATATAACATTTATCAACCTGTTCAGTTAATTTCTTACGCTCAACTTTGTATTCGCGTGAGGGAACAAAGTTTATCTTATACAACAAAGAACAAAAAACACTTTCCTTTACACGTACATGTTCTCAAACTGAATGACAATTTCATTGACTTTCAAGGAGCATCATAACCTCAGGGAAATACTGACACTTGTGGCTGGTTCACTTGTTGCGAATGAAATATTTTGTTATTCGTTCAAACTGATGAAATTGTTCTCAAACTGTTTGCTTGAAAACACCCTTAAACCTGCACAAGTGGTACCGTCTCCCCTGGAACCATTCTTGGTATTTCATTGACATTCAGGGAGTATCAAAACCCAGGGGAAGCACCGACTGGTTCACTTTGCGAAAACGGGCATTCGGCTTCAACCCGGTGAAACTTTCTCAAACTATTAGCTTGAAATCCCCTCACCTGCACAGGTGGTACCGTCTCCCCTGAAACCGGTATTACAGCTGCAGCTGAAGCTCCCCAAGCTGTTGCTACAGGCCGCGTTGGTGTCGCAGTTGTGGGTTCCAGCCGTACACTCGTCGATGTCTGAAACAGGACACAGTGTTGGAAGAATTTTATTTACAGTACAAGACAGACAGAGTGGTCTGTAGGATCTTTACCACATAACCGTGGAATCCACTGTCAGAGATCCCGATCTGTGTCTCAGTTGATCTCTGGATGCTATTGAGTGTTTTATTGTGGTCTTTGATTTATAAATTCTGAATTCTAAGTCAATCCATTGATCTTCGAAGAAACATTGAATAACTTCAGACACGTTGAAACGTGTTTTGACCGTCTTTTAAAGGAAACACCTTTAGATTTGTTACAGACTCTGGATCTCCACAGAGGGAATCGGTGATTTTGCCAGATCACAGTCTCTACCCTGACTTCAGGAATGTACGATTCTCACCTGTGCACGTGACGCCGTTTCCTTGGTAACCGTCACGACAGGTACAGGTGAATGACCCCTGCGTGTTCTGACAGTCGGCGTTCACGTGACAGTCGTCTATTCCATCAACACACTCATCCTCATCTGAGATAAACAAAGGATTTATCATTCTGTTGTCTCAAACGTCATTGACAAGTAAACAACGTAAAACATCATAAAAACTGAGAATGTCTCTGTTCTCCAGTCACTCTAATCTATCTCTCGGTCTATTTGACTTTGGGGGAGCAAGAAGATATGGCAACCAGTTTTCTCCACTATTTAATTTTCTTCCAGTGTGCCATGTCTGTTCATTCTCTGATATCATCATCCCATCTCTTCCGTTGCCCACAATCTTTCTTTCCCCCTTGACGGTTCCTTGCATGCTGTATATGATTTTAGCTAGTCACTATTACCGTGACACGTGTCTTCAATAGGTAACTATTTGCTTACTGCCTGTGCCAGTTTATGCTGTGAAATTGGCAGGAAATGTGCACCTCAACGGGCAAATCTAGTTTAGAAAACAGACGACCAGAACCTTTCATCACCATCAATTACTTTGTCATCATTCACCAGAACCTTTCAGCTTGTGAAATAAACATGTTTTGCTAATCGACTAGACTTGAGAAGATTTCCCTACTCTCCAAGCAGATCCTACAGTAGCGTAAGAAATAGTATCAAAAGCTGGCAGAGGCCGGCCTAGGTAGCCAAACACACTCCTAGGCCGGCTTTACTCCTATGCCAGATTTTGATACTTTCTTATGCTACGGTAGGATCTGCTTGAAGACGATTTCCCCACCTGCACAAGTTGTGCCGTCGCCTTGGAAACCAACGTTACAGGTGCAGCTGAAGCTTCCCACGGTGTTGTTGCAGGTGGCGCTGATGTCGCAGGTGTGGGTCCCGGTCGAACACTCGTCGATGTCTGAAACCATGACATAGTGTTGAAAGTCTCACCTCATTGAGCTCTATCATATATATACTATTAGATTTTTCCCACGCAACATGCAAGACCAGGTACGTGACCAGATGGACAGCCCAAGATAGGAAGCACTGGAGGAAGTTCGTCATTGCCTTATGCTCCACCAATGAGAGTGAAAGTTAAGGTAGGTAGGTAATATATAGCATTCTAATAAGCTCGGATCTGTGACGGTAAAGTCAATGGTTGCACAATTTGAGCTTTATTGCAACACAAAAGCAAATATCCATCATGGTTTGTCAGTCGATCTCTCGCTTTCATCAAATGTCAGATTCACTTGTCTAGCATGTCAATGTTACAATTTTTTTTTACCACTTTCGTAATTTGCTTGAAACATTAACGTATAACACAACCACATCAATTTCACACATCACATTGTTCACTCTCAGGCGCATCGTTGCAATTCGATGTTCCTTCACTTTATTTTTTCACTTTATTTATTTTACCAGTAATTACATCTCAGGCCGGAAATCGGCCTGCTTTTCAGGTAATCCTGGACATAAAAGTACAAAGTACACATAGCACATATACAATACATAATAAAATTATCCAATATCAAAGTCCAGACTACGGAGCATCAGCCAGATCAAGTTCTAATTCTCAATGAACTTCTTAAAAGTCCTGAGGCTGAGCAATTGCCGTTGCTTTAGCGGTAGTGAATTCCAGAGGAAAGGTCCGTAGGACTGTAGACTGTTTCGGAATGCAATGACTCTTGCTGGTGGACACCAGAGTAGGTGAGGGTCGTAGTCCCTTAGACGTTTTACCTCTGACCGAGTAGGGCGTACACTCATTGTTGGTGGAGCCTCCCACTTGAACAAAGATGCCAAGTACGCCGGCGCCTTTCCACGAATTGTCTTAAAGACAGTAACAAGAGTTGTAATTTCTGTCCGTTTACGCACAGAGTCTATCCCTGCCTCTGCTCTCAAGTTCTCGACTGTCACGTGGTCTCGGAGTTTGTGTCCTGTGATGAGCCTTGCAGCCCTGTTTACCAGTCTATCCAGCTGTAACATAAGAGTTTTGTTGCCTTGTGCAAGGCTTGGTAGCCATGCTGTGGCGCAATACTCCAGATGAGCCAGTAATAGTGTCTGATACATGGTTTTCAGCACTTCGTTCGTAACAAAGGCTCTAGCACGTCCCATTGCTCCAAGTCCGCTAAGAAGCTTCTTCGTGATTTTTTGTACATGTGCTGCCCACCTGAACGCTGGGTCAAGAGTAATGCCCAGGTAAGTGACCGAGTCAACTTGTTCGTAAACGTTCACACCGTCTGTTATGTTGACGGTTGTCCCAGCATGCTTCAGTTTCTGAGGGAGCCCGAATAGCATCGATTTGGTCTTGTCTGGGTGAAGCAGTAACCTGTTTTCACTTAACCATTTTACCACTCTCTTCATGTCCATAGAGACAGTCTCTTCACATACCTTCACGGAAACAGCAGAATAGTACAGGACCGTATCATCTGCGTACATGTGAATACTGCATTTTTGGATGACATTGGGTAAATCGTTAACATACAAACAGAATAATAGCGGACCTAGGACACTTCCCTGAGGTACCCCACAAGAGACTCGAGTTTTTGAAGAGTATTGACCCTGAAGACACGTGCACTGAAGGCGCTCAGAGAGGTAAGATTTAAACCATTTCATAGCGTCACTATCGAAGCCAAACTTCTTGAGTTTACTTAACATAATCTCGTGGTTGACCGAATCGAATGCCTTCCTTAGGTCCAGAAATAGTGCCACTGTGACCTTAGAGCAGTTGTACCCAGATGTAATGTCCTCGACAACCTTCTGTACAGCCGTCGCAGTGCTATGGTGCCTTCTGAACCCACTTTGGTGAGTCGTGAGAAGTTTACATCTGGTCAGGTAACGTGTCACTTGATTGCATACAAGCTTTTCCATCACCTTCGAGGTAACACTTAGAACTGACACAGGGCGATAGTTTCCGACATCAGCACAGCTTCCAGACTTGTGTACAGGTGTAATCTGTGCCTCCTTCCAGTCAGATGGAACCTCTCCAGAGGCGAGAGATAAGTTAAATATGTGTGCCAATGGCTTTGCGACCACTGGGGCGGAGTCTTTGAGAAGTTTGGCTGGAATTTTGTCCAACCCTGTTGCTTTCTTCGTTTTTACTTTTGAAGTTCATTTAACACTTCAGTCTCTTCCACACAGTCAAAGCTGAACTTCGTCGTGGAATCAGGGATGTGGCGAAGAGGATCTTCCTCGGAATCTGGCATCCCATCTGTAAGTCGTGAAGCGCAGGATGTAAAGTAGCCATTGAATTCCTGTGCCATTTCACCTGGATCAGACATGGAAGTGTTGTCAGCTTGTAGCAATTTCTGGACTCGCTTTGTTGATTTTGATTTCCCTGTGAAACTATTAATAATTTTCCACATGAGAGATTGGTCACCCTTAGCTTCAGACACAGCTGTGGCAAAGTGACTTTTCTTCTCCTTTCTGATGATGGATGTTGTCTGGTTTCTTAGAGAACGGTATGTATCCCAGTCCTGTACATCTTTTGTTCTGATGGCTTTGCGTCTGGCAGCGTCCCGACGACCCATCATGTTTTTCACCGTATCAGTCATCCATGGAGCTGGGCGGTTGTTTTCCCGAGCAGTTTTCGTACGGAGCGGGGCATGTTCGTCGGCGACATTCAGGAAAATGTCTTTAAATGCATTCCAGGCCTCGCTAACATCCGTGCAGTCGAATACTGTATCCCATCTAACTGATTTTAAACTGTCGATGAAGGACTGCTGTGTGTAGAGCTTGTACGACCTGTATTCGCACCTGTGAGCAGCACCAGCCTCACTTCCAGCTTTGGCACATGTCAGAATGAGGTTGTGATCAGATGGCCCCCAGGCCACACTTGCACTTGACTTGTAGCGGTCCGGGTTAGAGACAAATATGTTGTCAATACATGATTCGGTTTTCTCTGTAATGCGGGTTGGTTCGCGTATGACAGGGACTAGCTGGTACAAACCCATCAGGAATTCCACTGAGGACATTGCTTGAGTTGAGGTAAGTAAATCGGAGTTGAAATCTCCCATGATAGCGACGTCTGCGTTTTCTTTCTCTGCCGTTTGATTGAGTTTGTGCACAAGTGATTCAGCAGAGTTTCTCCAGTCAGGTCCAGATGTCGGCGGTCGGTAGACGCAGGTCAGCAGAGTCTTTCTCGCCTTCTCCGGTTTAATCTCGACACAGCAAACTTCAAGGTCTTCCTGCTCGAGCTCACAACGTCGCTGAGACGCAATCGTCTGCTTGACATAGACGCCTACGCCCCCACCTTGCCTGTCTCTGTCCGTCCTGTACAAGGTGTAGCCATTGATATCCACAGAAGAGTCAGGGATACTATCTGATAAACGGGTTTCATTGAGTCCTAATACATGTATACGAGTGTTCCTAAGAAGTAACTGCTGGATTTCATCCAGGTGTCGTGGGAGGGAGACCACGTTGTAGAAAGCATACACTATGCCCTTCCTCCATACAGGTAATCCCCCGGTATCAGGTCCCGGGTTAGGCGAAACATCACCAGCCAGTAGTAACGTTACACAAACAAGTAAGTTCAACGTCCGTTCGGTCCTTTCCGTGCATGTAGTTGATCGACCAATGAGTCTTACTCCAAACAGTCCAGGATTGATTTTTACGGAATAAGCATTTTGTGTAATCCAAGTTCCACTTTGTAAGTGAACATTACTAGTAGCCTTATCCCACATAGGGACTAGGGCTGGCCGTGGTAACACCGCCAACAACAGTACACTCATAAACAGTGCCCTGGGGATGCTGAACATGACTATCAACCTGGCAGTACTACAGAGTACTGCCAGACTTTTCAGTACTGTTCCTGACTTTTGTCCATTGTATGTACCTACGTTCACTTCGTACTGGCCAAAGAATACTTCGAATCCTGTCAGCTTGTGAACAAACTTGGGTCCGGGCCAGTGCGAAAACTTGAACACACGCCAATGCAAACAGACAATTAAAGATGTAAAAGATTTTGGACATGAACAATGTCAGTACATTACATGAGTGCCTCACCTGTGCACGTGACGCCGTTCCCCTGGTAACCGTCGCGACAGGTACAGGTGAATGACCCCTGCGTGTTCTGACAGTCGGCGTTCACGTGACAGTCGTCTGTCCCCAAAGCACACTCATCCATATCTGCGGTAAACAAATGAGTTATCACTAAGCTTTTCCCAAACATCATTGACAAATAAATAACGTAAAACATCACAAAAACTGAGCATGTCTCTGTTCTCCAGTCACTCTAATCTATCTCTCGGTCTATTTGACTTTGGGGAATAAGAAGATATGGTAACCAGTTTTATCCACTATTTAATTTTCTTCCAGTGTGCCATGTCTGTTCATTTTCTGATATCATCATCCCATCTCTTCCGTTGCCCACCATCTTTCTTCCCCCTGACGATTCCTTGTATACTATATGATTTGGGCTATTGCCGTGACATGTGTAACTATTTGCTTACTGCCTGTCAAGTTTCGAAAACATTTCATCATCATCAGTGACTTTTTAATAATTCACCAGAACCTTTGAGCTTGTGAAATAAACAGGTTTTGCTAATCGACTAGACTTGAAGATTTCCCTATAGCTACTCTCCAGTAGCGTAAGAAATAGTATCAAAAGTTGGCATAGGCTGGCCTAGGTAGCCAAACACACTCCTAGGCCGGCTTCATTCCTATGCCAGCTTTTGATAATATATCATGCTACATTATGATCTGCTTGACGATGACTTCCCCACCTGCACAAGTTGTGCCGTCACCCTGGAAACCGATGTTACAGGTACAACTGAAGCTTCCCACTGTGTTGTTGCAGGTGGCGCTGCTGTCGCAGGTGTGGGCCCCGGTCGAGCACTCGTCGATGTCTGAAACAAGTTTTTAAAGTTTTACCTCGGCGAGCTATATCATAGATTTTCTTTTACACCTAAGTTGATATTACAGTAGAAGCCAGTTAATTGCACAACGGATTACCGCACAATTCTGTTGATTGCACGGAAACGCATAATCCCAAACCGGTGTGGTCCAGCTGTATAACTTTTTTGTGCACTAAAACCAGATCATTGAACGAAATACGCGGTCAAATGGTGTGTACAATTAAATGGCCTATACTGTATAGCTGATAAAAGCTGCTGGGCGTTGGTAAAATTGGTATTATAGTTGTGCAATTTGAGCTTTGTTCCAACACAAAAGCAAACATCCACCATGAATTTTCAGTCGATCTCGCGCCTTTAGCAGATGTCTGATTAACTTAAATAGCATGCCAGTATTACAAATGTTTGAAAATAGTTGAAAGGGTTTTACCGTCTTTTTATGGAACATCTTTAAATTTACAGAATTAGGGCCTCTACGAAAAGAATCAGTGATATTTTGCCAGATTACCTTTTCTACTCTGACATATAACTTTAGGCATGTAAGATTCTTACCTGTGCACGTGACACCGTTTCCTTGGTAACCGTCGTGACAGGTACAGGTGAATGACCCCTGCGTGTTCTGACAGTCAGCGTTCACGTCACAGTCGTCTGTCCCCAAAGCACACTCATCCACATCTGTGTTAGATACCAAGTTTATCCTTAAATCTCAAAACATACCTCTCAAAGAAGACAACAACGGCAGCACACAACAGACTCGGGCAATCATGTTAAATGTTTGGTTACTTTCAATGCTGTATTTGTCACAATCTACATAAGGACCACTTGGCCAATGTGACCACATTTTGATGTTGTTTTTCCAACAGACACAAGTGACACAACTAGTCTATAGTGACCACCTGTTTAGTACATAGACCCGATTTTATCAGTTTCCGGCCCCTGTATTTTGTAGTTTTGATAGTGCATGTATGGATACTTTCTCAACATACAACAACTGTTGCTTCTGGGTCTCCCTAACTTTCTGACAAGCTGTATGCTCCAGGATCGGTTTCTAGAAGAGTAAGAATGTCAGCATACAAAACTCCACTTACCTGGGGTAGTGCCTGGCGTAGAGGTACCCGGGGATGTCTCTGTGCTAGTTTCCTCGGGAGTTGTTAACCGCGAGGTGACGGCATCTGTTCTGATGGTTGATGTTTCAGTAGTTTGTGTTGTTCCTGCTGCACTTGTTGTGCCGCCTGTAGATTCAGCCGTCTCTGTTGTTTGGGCTGTAACTGTTGTTGATGCTGAACTTCGAAGATTCTCTGTTGTTTGGGCTGCAGGCGTAGTGCTTGAAGGCTCAGGAGTGTCTGTTGTTTGAGCTGCAGTAGTTGGTGCAGTACCTGTTGTACTTTGTTGTGGAACGGTTGTGCTCGAGCCAAGCCCTATTTTCGATAAACGAGAATGAATTCATAATTGAACGTGGAATTATACCTTACAAATGTTCCTAGGTCAAATGATAGCTCAGAATGCTATATATTTTGTTTTATTTATCAATTTGGCTCAAGAAATTTGTGAGGTGTTACAGGACAGAATTGCTGTTTCGATGAACTGAATGGAGAGGTATGTTTACGTAACTATTACGAAAAAGTCGCAACACCCCTCCCCGAAAATATTAAATGATAATACATTTGGTGTATTATTTGCAGCCAGTAGGTACCAAGATTTTTATGAGTGATGAGGCTGATTCACGTGTTCGAGGCACCTCCTCGAGCACGGGACGCCCGTTTTACGTCCCTTCCGAAAGACGAATTCGTGAATTCTTGGTCGGGCTACAGCATCAGGTCTTTCTTGGTGGTCGCCCATCCAAGCACTGACCGAGGGTAGTGCTTAGAACCAAGAACTGTTTCTAGTCGGTCAAACTTGGTATCGTTGGAAAGGTCTCTTGGTAACTAGATAAATAGGTAGACTGTCTGTCAGCATGTTCACTCACCCGCAGCGTTGTTTATCATCCATCCGGACAGCACCACGAAACACAGTATCTTCCACAACATTACTGCGGGCAACCTGTGGAACATGATTATGGTACATCTGTGAATAGTTTCATCAGGTCGGTACTTCACTGAATAAAAATACTTAACCAGTGCTTTATTCTCACCAACGTTTCGGTGACCGTCTGTCACCATCCAAAGGACATTTCTGACTGGTTTACATTGTACTGCAGGACAGCTGTCGCTGCTCAGTTCAGATGTGGTCACAAAACGTTACGTATTTACATATGTACAGACAGAAATGTTTGTGTAAAAAGAGTCTCTTTATTCAATGATTATGGTACATCATAATGTGTTGCTCCACAAAGATCCCAAAATAAGAAATCTACAAAATATTATTATAGAATCTTGTTCACCATCTCTTGGTCTAGAATTAGACAGTTATTGCAGATCTAATTGTACAGCCCCTACGGCCACCTGAGCTGCGGTACTGAGAAGAGTATCGTACTGCTACACACGTACAATTGAGATTAGATATATTTACCTTTGCCAGAATGGCTAAGGTTATGTTTTGGGCTTGTGAGTCTATGTGTCTGTGTGTCTGTGTGTGTGTGTGTCTGTTAACAGCATAACTCGAGAAGCCTTGGATGGATCCCGATGATATTTGGTAGGTGGGTAGGGGTCGGGAAAACGAAGGTCAAGTTCGATAATGGGCCCCCTAGCAGCTTGCTAAAGTACTGCAGCAGAACCTCAATTTTTCATATCTCCTTTTCTGGACATGCTGTGATCATGATTTTTGAGTGGTAGATAGCCCTCGAGGCAGAGAGTAAGTGCTGTGAGTTTGGGCCCCCTAGCGGCTTTTTTGGAACTGCAGGCGCCGGTTTCCTTTCAAACTTTGGACGAGAATAACTCTACAACGTGTTGACGGATCGTCCTGATTTTTGGTATGTAGATAGAATGAGTGATGACTTACATAATGGTATACTAATTATGCAAATCAACAGCTAATTTGCATAATTAATGAGGAAAATTTATAAATCCACTGCATTCCATGATAGGACTTTCAAACTTGTCACATATGTAGCTGGGAAGGAGAGAAATGTCGATAGATATCAATTATGCAAATGATGGCCTCATTTGCATAATTAATGAGAAATATGAAGACGTTGACGGATCATCATGTTTTTTGGTGTGTAGGTAGCGTAAGTGAAGACAAACATAATGAGATACCAATTATGCAAATCAACAGCTAATTTGCATAATTAATGAGGATATTTTATAAATTCACTATGTTCCATGATAGGACTTTAAAACTTGTCACATACGTAGCTGAGAAAGAGAGAAATGTCAATACATATTTATCATGCAAATGATGATCTCATTTGCATAATTAAGGAGAAAATATGAACGTGTTGACGGATCGTCATGATTTTTGGCATGTAGATAGCCTAAGTGAAGACTTATATAATGTGATACTTATTATGCAAATTAACAGCTAATTTGCATAATTGATGAGGAAAAGTTTATAAATCCACTGCATTCCATTATAGTACTTTCATCAAAGTTGTCACATATGTAACTGAGAAAGAGGGAAGAGAGTAAGAGGTGTATTTAAAGACTTTGAAAGAGAATAAGTCAAGAATGGATCAAAGGATCATCATGATTTTTGGTATGCTGATAGCTTAAGTTATGCTTGATACAATTTGATATCAATTAATTGTAACTTGGGATCTAATTTGCATAATCAATGCCGAAATTTTATAAACCAACTCCAAGCATATAATTATGAAGAAAATGAAATGAGTAACGCATTTGTCTACAGACATCATTCTACATAACAAACCTGGTTTATTTGGCAAAGGTATGTGTTCGTGGAACTCTAGTTTCAGGCTATGATTAAAGGAAGCATGATAGATCTCCCTCTCCAATTTTCCCCAAGACCTCTATATTTTCTGTCCAGGGCATTTCCCCTTTGTGTATCCGTCAACAAATACCTCTATTCATCCAATATGCATAATGTACTTGTCAATGATTAAACGTATGTATTTCGACATCGATAGTATGAATACTTCGTTGCACCCCACATATAGTTATTTGCTTTTATCTATTCACTCATTTATTCATAGATCTATTACTCAGCGGTTATCACATAACAATACTCGATGGCCTCTTCAAGGTTACTGGTTGCATGAATGCTCTCTATGCCAGAAGAACCATGGTCTGAGCCCAACTACTCACAAGTGTTTTGCTGGAATTCTATACATGAATAAATCCATTGCTCAACCATCGCACAAGGTACATAGTGTATGGCATCCAAACACAGCTATATAGCCAATGGTACTACGAGGATACATACAGAACATTAAAAAAATCATCGATGACAGCACAGTCATGGATGAATTGTCCCTTATCGCAATTGAAATAAAGAAGAAAGAAATTGACCAACATGATATCAGTATATGGAAAATATCGTTCTGTGTACAAGTAAGGGAGGTATGTGTTTTTGTTCTATTAGATAGAAATTTATTGCACGACAACTGTAAAACAGTTTAACTACATTAGTTGCTAATATCTGAAAAATCTAAGAAACTAATCAATATAAATACGTGTATGATTTCTTGACGCTATTCCTTTGGGAGTATATGTCCCTGTCCTGTTGTTGTAATTAGAGACACGTTCTTACTCCTTTTCCCCAGAGGGTCCCTCCAATTGCTGGCTAATGAATTGATAGAATACAACTATTGACCCGAATGTGACCTCCGTGTAACATGATTACCATGTCATACAGCTGGGATATGATATTACAGATACAAATGATAAGGCCTGCCCGCATTCAATTTGCGGTGTTACTTTGTTTACGACCATAATGAATCATGGGAGTGTACATGTATTGCAAACTGTTGCCCGACACATGGCCTGACTATGTTCGTATGACTGTAACGTTAACCGTAGTAGCCCCAATCATCAAAAAGTTGAGGTAGAGAAAAAGGCAACTATATTCATCTATCTATCTATCTACCTATCTGTGTCTGTACATATATTTTTATCAGTCCATATCTTCATCTATCTGCCCGTCACTTTGCCCATATTTACACATTGATCAATATCATGAAGACGCCCTCACAATTCTCGAATCATACCTTCAACGAATCCACGAACACACATAACGTTACGAAGGTAAAATTGTGTAGTGGATAACTTATGCAGCGTCTTGTCTGAGTATTCAATTCTTCCTACAAGCTTTGAACAGTCGTCATGGTCTTGAGAGCAAGACATTCCGTTTTTATAGGTAGATTTTGTTTGTTTCTCACTATTACATCACTTTAGATGTCATTCGCAATATTCCTATTTTTTTCTGTTGCGTGAGACAGGAGCGACCTGAGGTGACCTTGTAAGATCTACATGTATGGTATCCATGACAGCGACGCCATCTGACGTCACATGAATATAGGTTACCATGCAACAAGTTTCAAACAACCATGCATCGCTTTGTCATGTGGCCTTGATGCATCAAAGACATTCCCAATTCTAGTCTCACCTTATCGAATGTAAAAGCCATGGAGGGATTTACAATGTTTTCATAAAACTTAATTGCACACAAAAAAAGCAACGGTTTAACGGACACAATATATTGTAAATTGCTAGCAATTGGTCCCTTTGAAGTACTTTACCTTAGGCCCGATTTACACGAGAAAAATTTTAAGACATACGGCAACGGCCTAGACTAACCAGGCCTCCCTACGGGGGTGCAGGAATCGTAGAATTCGGGAAAAAACGGGAAGATGGTAACAAAACCCTCCCGGCAATTTTTCCCACTATAAAGCCCAGCTTAGTCAGTCTGGTAGAGACGCTTTTTTTATCAATCGGCCGCGTGTGACGTGGGACAGCATTTTTATATGATCCGTCGTTCGTCACCCCCAACGTAGACGAGTGACCATCCAGTGGGAGGTCTGAAATATGCCATTGTCGTAGATCAGCAATTTTCCTTGTGTAGATCGGTCTTACTCTCGTGACTTATACTTATTGAGGGATACTCTTCAAGCGGATGTTGGGCAGGTTAAATCGTTTTTTGTTTGTGAAACTGACTTCTGGACTGGATAGAGTATTCAAATTATGCGTTTCTTAACAGGATGAGGCTGTTAAACGCAAAAAATGGCAGAAAATAAACATTGAATGGCAGATAGGAAAACGTGATGTCCTTGCTAACGATTTAACCTCCCACAACATCTGCTTGCTCATTAATTGACAGGGCACTAGAAGGGTTGTAATGAGTAACCACCATGTGCACACACGTACAACAAACATGCACTTAGTTAGATTGCCTTCACCTTCTACAATATTAATATAATTAAAAGTTAATGAAGCTGTCTAGCTGTAGGTCCTTAATTTCTGTGGGTTGCGAGCATATTTTATGGCATTTCAAATAAACACAAATAAACTCATATACGGAAGTAGAAATGATTACATAAATGAAAATAGAGATAGAAAATATTACCTGTAACAAACTTAAACAAATACAAGCATAAACCACGTATCCGAAGATAAATAACAAATACTAAAATGAGAAGACATAGTACCAATCAATTAAACTATACTAGAACAGCAGTATAAAGGTAGTATCAGTTTGGTGGTTGCGACGACGTTAAGTTTTGCATATGATCCTTTGTCTGCATGTGAGGTCTGTTTGATCCTCTATCAACGAAAACCGGACGTCCTGTTGCATTAACAAGGAAAGATGCTTGGGGACCCATAATCCGACATGTCCTTCGTTTTGCCGACACCTACCAACATAACAAAATATTAAGACTTGTCCGAAGTCCATGGGGTGCAAAGACAACCACTCCATATTTGTGTATATAAGTGATGGAGTGACATTGTGACAGACTGAGTACGATCACACGATTAGCCTGGTTACCAAACCCCAGCCCGATCTCATGTATCTATCGTGCAGGGGTCTGGCAGGATGGCATAGGCCGGGTTCTCAATTTTGCACCTTATAGTGGGCAAAAAACTCCACCAATAGAACAGCAGCAGGATCAGCAGGAGGTACTACACCCCTACCATGATTGGTTAATGACCCCCAACTGTATTTTTTGAATCCATAACAGTGGCCACCAAATACCTGATTCGCTACTGTGATAGCCTGCTGACCAACTGTGGTGTGTTGTAGCTGGCTACCTGTGGTGTGAGTGGTCATAAATCCTAGGTTCTCCTCCCTCTGAGCAAGGGCCTTCGAGAACATTTCTACAGCCATCCTGCCAGACCATAACACAAAAGATATTTTTGAGGTTGGGGTATGGTATCCAGGCTATCACACGATATGCCCAATGATACTTCAGTGTACTTAGCTTGTTGGGGTAGCTTCCACCAGACCTTCCTACGGGGAAGCGAGGATCGTAGAATTTGGCAACAAAATCGAGAAATTGGCCAGTGGAGTCAATTCACGCTTATAGTCATGCTTCCCCTGCGCGGCCGACCAACTCCTCTGGTAGCAAATCTCCCTTGGTAATTTTTTTCCCTATAATAATCAGCATAGTCAGTCTGCTAGAGCTTTGGGTGAGGAGCTACCGAGTGTGAAAACCCTAGTTATCGGCCTACGTGATGATCTTGATCATTGAGGTATGGTAAATAAAAAGGGAGAAAACGCCCACAAAAAATAAGGGCTGCCAGCGAAAGAAATTGACTTTCACCGTAACGACATATGATAGATAATCGCCAGAATACATTATATGGAGTCCACTGGAGTTTTATATAAAGTAATAACAGTAGTGGAAAAAACCATAACTCATAACCACATAACAAGGTAATCTTAGCGAGGATGACCAAGACTGAGGTCTGTTGCTTTTCTTTATACTAAATGGATCCCTTAGGCTAAACTGGGGTCCGGTGGGCCGTTAGCGGAAATGGAACATAGAAATGTATACGTAAAAATAAACACAAATAATGCTTACGACTATTCTCCTTACGTCTTGTGTACTTTAGACTATATATAGAGACTTTTATATCATACTTTTCGTTCCCGAAAGCTGCCAGGCCGATCCCTGGGTTTGGAAATGTGACTTTGGCCTTAGTGAAGTGAAATTAACATCATCATTGTGTCATGCATAAAACCCAAGCCTTATAGTACACCAACAATAGGTACATGCATATGCTGATATGAAGATAATATCATGTACCATTATTATACAGCTTTTAATAAAATAGAAAGAAAGCAATTTCAGGGAATACAAAGCATGCCATTAAACTAAATACCGCAAATTGCTAAGAAAAACGTCGTATAGAAATATAAAAGGATATTGTACATTAATGAAGATATCCGTATATAGCACCAGCCGATACAAGAATATGCACACATGCATGCATATAGCGGAATAAGGCCATGTCAGGTCAAGCTTAACTGAAATTAGCTAGTTTTTCTTTACCTGTAAAAAGGAAAGAAAATACTAACACTGGGAAACCCTTCAAACTTCAGTTGTGTAGAATTTACATACAAATGTATATGGAGACGTAATTTCACTATTTTGGTCTCTGTTGCCCACATACCGTTATACTTCTTTTCTCTATTTCTAATTAAGGGACACAAATGAGTACAATTTTACAGATAGCAGTGTATAACTCAAAGGGCCCGCGGAATACAGACGTAATCGATGCAATAGAATGCAAAACAAAACAGGAGCTGATTTCCAAGTTCATTGTCTTCTCCATGCATATATATATACGAGCCTGCTGCATAGCTGTGTATTATCAGAAAAACCTACCACTGCATTATCAATATACATCGTTCATATTAAACAATTTTCGAACGGGGCTGGCTTTTATTTCACGGGGGTGGTTCGCGCTGGTTCGCGATTTTCACCGTTGGCTAGGTTCTCTTATAACAGAAAAGCGAGGAGAAGTTGAATTTATCTAGCAATAGTCTCATTTTGTATATGTGAACTGTATCTTTTCAACATGTCTTGTTGTGACCTGTACTTAGCCCGGTGTGGCAAAAATGTGCAATAAAGGTCTTCATTCTTATTCCTGGAAAGGGAGTTTGCCCCGTCTCAAAATTTAACCTTATTGGCGAAGATGAAAAAAAAAAACTAGAGTTTGATCATTTGATGTCTCACCTTTTCATTTCGATGTCTCCCGGCCGCAAACTGCTTTCCGTCAGAGATACTACGGTAGCGATGATGTGTCCCGGTTTTCTTCTCCTCTTGATCAGTTTGTTTTGTCGGAACCAACTAAATTGGTTACCATATATATCAGCATACGGAAAGATCAACCGCACACGCGCCTTCCTCGTGGAAAATTTGGCGATAAATGTATGGTGGAATTACGGTAATGTGTGGCTGAAATAAAAACCCATCAATAAATAAAGAGGTACGAAATACCGCGGCGGATGAACATCAGGTCATCTGCGAACAAGTCATCTGAGAAAAAAAAAGACCTTGGCAAGAGAAAATACAACAACAAAAAGCGGTCACCAATAGAAATCGGAGAAAAAAAAGAAAATTTCATTGACGTTAAAAGGTTGAATAGAGTCGTTCAGTTTGCGGCGTGCGTGCATATGAATGTGCACGTGACAGTAGCTTAGAGAACAACGCGCTAAATTATCATTGCATGCGCACCTAGCAGTGCGGGACAAAAAGATACTAGCCCTGCCTACTAACTCAATGTGTTTTTATATGCTTATAGGGATATACGCCTGACTGTGCCCTATTGTTGTTGTTAATGCTTTAAGCCATCTGGATGAGCCCACCTGCACCACGCCTGCTTTGTGCCATCGCACGAACACCCTTTCACGATAGCATATCTATGCTGTTATTTTACGCTCAGTCTCTAACATACAATAGCACCAAATGAAAATATTGCCATTCACAGCAGCAACATGCTAACGTATTGATACTGTAATTTTCTTTATCACGTTACTTCTTCTATGTGACTGGTTTATTGTCTATTTAGTTGGAGGAACATTCATTGAATTGAAATGCTAGTGCAGTTTGTAAACATTCTTCAAGCTTGCTTTACAGGTGCTTTTATCGGGATTCTATTTTGTCAGGCTTTCATATTGATAGGCAGCCAAACAAATCGTTTGTCTGGCAAACAAACAGAAAATGTAAGAAAACAGAAAACTTTAGAAGAACACAAAAAAAGTCTGGGGAGTATTGGGTTAAATCTTACAGCGTAAAAATGACTGAATTTGTTAATTTTTGCACGGACAAGTTCATGTACCTTCGACTAAAAGAAAAGAAATTGTAGCAACTTATCAAACCAGGCCCATGTGTATGTTGTTTTGTTGTACAGAGTTTCATTAAATGTACAAAAGGACAGACGGCTATGATATTCAGAAGTGGGGTCTTTGAAGAAAGTCTTAAAGGTTTCGTCCTTCTATTTAGCCTTTGTAGAATTGAACATGTCATCACAGTAGAAGCCAGTTAATTGCACAACGGATTCAAAACCACAAACCGGCCCGGTCCAGCTGAATAACTTCGCTTTGTTGCAGCACCCGGATAAATGCACGAAATAAATGGAGTGTGCAATCAAACGGCTTCGTCATTATATCAGTTCACCCTGAACCCACTGTAATATTTCATGGCGTTGTTGATGAGGGATTAAATCTAGACATTCTTTTATTTCGATATACATCTATACTTTTACCATTTATCAGCATAATGTCTCTATTATTTATTGTGTATTATAAAGTTAAACGTTATTGCACAACAACCTTTTGTACAAGGTACAAAACATGACATCTACAGTGATACCGGTTCTATAAGTCTAATCAACTTAATACAAGGGTACATATTATGGGATCAAAATGGTCTTTTACTGAATCATACGAGGGATTTTTAGCGTTTAGATATTCTTTAATTGAATTTTGCCTCGAAGTACGATTTTGCTTTTTGCCCCCCCCCCCCCCCCCCCAAAAAAAAAAACGTGACAAAGTAGTATGGTATCGAACAATTAGCGGTATGAAGACAACCGTTTGAAATGGCGACGACCGTTAAGGAGATGAGCATCTATTCTCCAAACAACCTCTGCTTGGAGAATAATGGACGGTATTGGACACCCTCTTCCCCGGTACCGCTCTCTAGGATATTATTGGGGTGAAAACATCTTATTACTTTATTCTGTCATTTACTTATTTTTCGTCATCAGTTATGTACGAGGGCGGTCATGAGTTCAAATTTGGCACAAATGTACAAGACTATATCCTCTTGAGATTGAAATATCTCCTTTTGAGGGTCAGATTTTTATGAGAAACTGAGATGATTTTAAGATGACCACACCCTTAAAAGCTTGTCAGGAGATCAGTTCCTCTAGATCTTACCATTGTAAAACTATTATAGGAAGCTGAAATTTTATCTGTATGATAACAAATGTCTCTATAGCTTATAAGCCAAATATCATGTTTGAACAAATAATGGTTCAGCTTTTACAGCCAGTAGAATGAAGCGAATTGCTATATTACCTACAGTTTCATTAATAGCCAAATATGTGATTTGTTTAATAAAGGTTTTTGTAGACTGCTTTTCCATTAGCCAACATATGCAAAACTTGGCACAATAATCAACTCACCGTTTTAAGATCAAGAAGTGTGTTGGGTTTTATTTTTCTCAGTTAATAATGGATGTTACTTACCCGAAGTGCAGTAAATTTCTGCACGCCGGGTGACCAACTCTACATAAAACATAAGGCCGAACTGACAGTATAACCTCGCCCCTTAGAGGATTTTCCCATTGAATAATTGAATTGAGATGCCTGTCTATGATCTACCTGTCCACAATGTAATTATATTAAATCTAGGCCAGGTATACGATTCTGTTACTCACCTTGGTCTTCTTCTGTCCTTTGTTAGTTTTGTGTGGAGTTCTAAAAAAAATACATATTGCAACCTATTTGCAGAGTCCCAGGAATTTCATGGTCCCTTTACACCTCTTTTTCTCCGGCCGTCAACAGCCTCCTAGCCTGATTAAATCTTGCTTATAGCAGCCCGCCCAACATCCGCCGGCCTCTGCGAGGAGGGGCCAGTTACAGCCCCGGACAGCAGAGTTTATGTTAATCAGATTATCAGCCTTCTTGTCCCCATTGAAGAACTTCGCACAGAAATACACCAGAACCCAACTCAAATTCCCCGCCATTTTGTGCCTTGACCTCTGACCTCTAAACAAATATCATGGCAGCTTTTGGTTGTAGACTATTGTTTCCTGTGTTTGGGGAATGTTTTTGGAGCATGGGTACATTCTTTATACCGTCTGACCCTTCTGTAACCCGTCCATAAGCCGTGAAAGGGTTTATTTTGACGTGAGCTGTGGGTAGATCCGGCGGGGAGGGGTGCGGTGGTGCACCGAGCGCTCACAGACAGACGGGCGGGGAGGGGGGCAGTGGTGCACCGAGTGGTCCCAGACAGACCGGCGGGGAGGGGGGCAGTGGGGCACCGAGTGGTCCCAGACAGACGGGCGGGGAGGGGTGCGGTGGTGCACCGAGAGCTCCCAGACAGACAGGCGGTTGAGGATGGCGATCCGGTCCGGTGTGAGGCTCTGGTTGACTCGGAACGTTGTCCTCGGCTCCCTGGCGGTTTCCCTCGCTCTGAACGCCTGGATTCTGTCCAGTAAGTATTCTGCTTGAGTGCATGCCCTCAGACTAGGTATCACATGGACATAATAAAGACAATGTTACATTAATAAATGATTTATGCAAATTACAGAGAGGGGAGGGGTGTGCATACTAGTATATAGAGCAGTGCTTATAATAATCATCTGATGAGTAACAGAAGAAAAAAAAAATATTCATACAGATTTTATTAAGATGATTGTATAACAATTGCATGCACAGTGTGTCAATATTAATGTATGATTTTGAGCGATTGCGATGGTGTCACGCTGACACACTGGCAGGCAGAAAGTGGACTAAGTCTAGGGGTGGCCGGGTGTGCTGCCATGAAGCCACATTGCAGATGCCACTTAATAAAGCATCTTGCTTAATACCTCAGTTGACAAAATTTTTTGTTTCACACCAGGCACTCTGCTGCAGCTGGGAGCAGACCCGACCTGTGACGGGCAGAGAGAGACACTGATCCAGTCCATGAGGATACTAAACAACAGACTCCTGCAACAGGAAGGCACAGACGAACCGGCAGTGATAGGATCCAAGGTTTGTTTTGTTTGTTTGTTTGAACCTTTGTTTATTCATGATTTCCCAAATAGGCCTGCAGGCTTCTTTTCATTGAGTTCATGAAGGAAGAGTTACAAAGATGTACTTGTAGCAGATGTACAGTTGTCTGAGGAATTGTACATCTGCACCATTTGATGGTGACATCAGTTAATGAGCGAATTGAGGAATGAGTTCTAGAGCACTCGTTTGATGACAACAGACCCTCCTGCAAGAGAACCGAGGGCTTTTCGGATGTTAGAATGCCTGTTCGAATGAGTGCTTGAACCCATTCCTTGATTTGCTCATGTGTAGGGTCTAATCAGCGCCCTCGTCCAAAATTTGGATGATTCCAGACGTTTACATCATCTGAAACCGTTACATATGTTTTCCTGCAGATGTCCAGTGGAGACAGTGTCAGCTGTAACAGACCAGGTCTCGTTGACCCAGAAGCTACCAGAGTTTGGGGGAAACCTCGCAAGACCAAAGGTAAACTGTAGACATTAAAGGCACTTTGGTGAAACACTTTAGTAAGAGATTTCTGCCAATTCCTTTTTTCAGAATCAAAATTTTGGTAGACACAGCATAGTACAGTGTATTTATTTATTTCATTTATTTATTTAGCCATTTGTGCTCACTCAGGGCGAAAGCCCTGATTTTCGGGAGACCCTGGTACACCAAACTTCATCACTATTCACTCCGACATATATACAATAGTGTATAGGAGCATTCACTGGAAGTATTCACTAATAGGAGATGCACCTCGCAGATTTCTTACAAAATGAAAATGAAAATTGATTATATGATCCTTCTCTCACTTGCATTCACTCCCACAAAATGCAAATACAGTGCATCATTAGTGAGTGAGTTAAAGGAAGTTTGAGTGAAACACTCACTCATTCACTTATTCATTCACTCACTCACTCACTATGGCAGTCATATGTCTGCACTTCAGTTGTTAAGGTTTGATTGCAGATTTCAGACTACTTCTGCTCTGTAGGTTAATCATATCAAGGTAGAGATCTATTCAGGTGCTGTCTATATTGAACTATGTCAAGTTTACTCAAACTTGGGGCATTTGTTTTGTGTTCTTTTCAGGTTTTCTATCCATAGGCATTCCAACTGTCCAGAGAAAGCACAACACCAACTACCTTGACATCACACTGAACTCTTTGATAGAGCACACGTCAAAGAGTGATCAGGAACAGGTCACTATTGTCATACTCCTGGCAGACTTGGATAACGATTACAACAGGAAACTTTCGCTGGAAATTCACCGGAACTACTCCCTGTATCTGAACAGTGGCTTCATGCAGGTCGTGCAGGCACCAAAGCATTTTTATCCTCGACTAGAGGGTTTGAAGCAGAACTTCAATGACACACAAGAGCGGGTAAAATGGCGGTCAAAACAGTGCGTAGATTTCTCCTTCCTTTTTAGCTACTGCCGCGATTTGTCCGAGTTTTATCTCCAGCTCGAAGACGACGTCATATCGTCGGAAAAGTACCTGACTGGAATCAGAGACTTCATCAATTCACAGACTTCCGCTTGGACCATGCTGGAATTCTCGGAGCTGGGCTTCATCGGGAAGTTGTTCAAGTCGTCGGACCTCCAGCGCCTCGCTGACTTCATCATGCTGTTTTACCAGGAGATGCCTGTGGACTACCTGATCCGCTACTTCATCCAGCTGCTGCCTCACCAGAAGTCCTTCCTGCACCTGCCTTCCCTGTTCCAGCACATCGGGAAGCACTCCTCCCTCTCGGGGAAGGAGCAGAACCTGGTCGACTCCTTCTTCGTGGACTCCTTGAAGAGGAGATATAACGACTCGGACAACCCGTCGGCGGCCGTGAGCACGAACATCCCGATCTTCAGGCAGTTCAAGCCGCAGCTTGCGTACAGCGCGGAGCCCGGGTACTTCTGGGCCAAGAGCCCGCTGGCCGGGCAGGCGTTCTTCATCCTGTTTGAGGATGCCGCGAGACTCTCCAGGATCATCATAGAGACGGGTTCCGCGGAACATCCCACGGACGTCCTGGAGAACGGGACCCTGGAGGCCAGCGCACGCCTCCTGTCAGTCAACGAGCTGGACAACACTCCGTACTGCTCCGACTACGCGAAGCTCGGAGACTTTGTAAACGGGAGATTCGAGGCGGTAACAAAGAGCGCGGAAGGACTGGGGTCGTTTGAGGTGAAGTGCCTGAAGGTCACGGTGACCAGGGATCAGCAGGTGTGGCTGCTGGTGAAGGAGATCGCCGTGTGGACAGTAAAACAGTAACCCCCTCTGGTCATAATGGAAGGGTCCAAAATGAAACGTAACACATGTAGGACAGCTTGACAGGCTCAAGATATTGTTATTTTAAACTATGATATGACCAATGCAAGATAGAAATATTTTTACATTTCTTCATCCATGATATTTATATCTATCTATCTACATGTATGTACATCATTACATCTACCTATCTTATCTATCTGTCCATGTCTATATTAATATGGAAGAAGTTTATTTGCGAGTTCGTGCCCGAGGGCTAATTGCAAGTACATGGTATAAACATAGTGACAATGGACAGTCATGAACAATATTCTACACTAATGCTAGTGCTATTTCTAAACAGGTTAGGTTTGACTTCTTTTTTGGAAGCAGCGGGAGACGAAAAGCCCCACCTTTTCTAAAATCACTCTCTCCATCTCTATCCATCACTCTGTGTCTTTCTCTCTCTCTCACCCATGCCAGCAATATCAAATTTTATAATGCCAATTTTGCAGAACTGACTATGCAAATGTAACAATACACAAATTGTTGCTTCTGACTTTCTGTATGTAAGATGTGTCTGTTTGATGGATATTTTGATATGTAACTAGTACCTGTCATTTCGTATTTTGTTGTAGGCCAAATTACTTGAAATGAATAGTTTTTTATGCTTAACTAGCACCAGCTGCAATATGGGTCCATTGTTTGAACACAGATATGAGGACAATGACTTAAAGTTCATCTGCGTTGGTAAAAGTCATAGTTGAAGTGTATTTTCTGACCTGAGAACATTCTTCTATCGATCAACATCGCTTTGGAATGTAAGGGTTACCTGAGACAATTGAGGCAGCCCTTACATATACTGCAGTTCACCTTAATCCGCGGGGTGACCTTTATCCATTCTCTTTAAATCAGCACATTTAGGAGTATTAAGTCTGCAGACTGTGGTTTCAAATTTGCAATATTTTCAAAATGTTCCGATTTGAAACCACCGTCCTTCGACTTCATATCCCTAAATATGCTTTTTTTTTTACAAACAACGGATATAGGTTACCCTCGGATAAAGGTGAACCAGCGTTATATGCACTGACCCTTACCTCTCCCTGTATATACCATGATTGCAGATACTGTATCCTACCTTAGACCACTTACATGTATCACTTTTTTTATGCACTAAGAACATTGTTGACTTTGACTTTATTCAGATTGTAACAAAGCAATACAAATATTGTTATGAACTTGAAGGTTCATCTGTGTTCGTAGAAGTCACCATTGGACTAGTTAAACTGTATATCCAACACAAAAATTGGACTCACCTAAATTTTGGACTGAACAGCACCAGAATATTGTTATTGTTTTATTGTCCTGTCCATTTCAACGCCACTGTATTGTCTTTGCCCCTGTCAGCAGGACTAGCCCTTTGTAATAGCCACAGGCTAGTTGGGCAACCCGGGCTTTACGTGTTGAACAGCCATACCGAATTTTGCATAGTCTAACTCCAGTCAAGGAATAAAGAATCCAATTCCTCTGTGGGGTCGTTAGGCAGAGGTTATAACGTAAGTTGCAGAAAGTTTATGGCGCAGAGTCACATATTTTATCCTCATGACATGACGTCACAGAAGCAGTGAATTGTTCATTCCTTGACAAAGACTAGAGTTAGAAAATTTGGGTGAGTTGAATTTTTTATTGCGCATCCCAGTTTCGTATTTAGCTAGAAGGACTTAGGGCATGCCACCCCATAAGGGACAGTATAACCCCAATGGTGCTGTCATACACCATATGACTCTACTACTACCACTACCAATTTTTTTTCTGTGAAATTATTGTTTAACTTTGCTTCACGATGACTTTGTGTTGGGTTTATGTTTTACTCCTGTACGTTGCTAGATAGATATGTAACTTTACACACTATGATTTGATTGTGATTATAAATAGATGAAGGTTCAAACTCTAACAAAGCAATACAAATATTGTTATTAACTTGAAAGTTCATCTGTGTTCGTAGAAATCACTATTGGACTAGTTAAACTGTAATATACAACACAAAAATTGGACTCACCTAAATTTTTGACTGAACAACACCAGAATATTGTTATTGTTTGATTGTCCTGTCCATTTCAAAGCAATTATAGTTTGTGGGAGCTTTCAATAGCTGTGTTTTATGTTCATGGTTGAAGAAGCAACTGCAATAAAACATTTGTAATACAGAACATTTTTGAAGAAATCACTGTGTGATTAGACATACGTCACTCTTCTTCAGTGTTAGGCCATGTTCATTTGATTATAATTGTTTATTTGCAAAATCATGCCCGAGGGCTAATTGCATACAGTCTCAAGAACTAAGAGAGGTAAGTACATAAAACTAGTGTCTAATCAACTACATGATACTATGGATACTATTGTCGGGTTTGACTTCTTCTTTGAAGGCAGTGGTTAATGAACTGTCCCACGTTCTGTATGATGGTGGGATTTTGTGCTTTTAATAGAAATGTAGTCTTTTTTTTCATTTGATTATATGGTGACATCCTCTGGGAACCCCCAAACTGATTCGAGCTTGTGGATAGAATGAAAAAAAAGGTTGGTCAAGAAAAGATTGCCTTCCTTATGAAATCTAAGTGTTCAGGAAGGTGAAAAAACGTCTGAGAACACATGCAGGAAGATTAGCTGAGTACAAGTGTAAAGTCTTGTATGTCAGCTAATGAACTAGCAAAGCATCCAACCAAGCATATGGCGTGGGACCGCGTGGCGCAATCGAGTTCGAACCCGCCGTGTCACCGATCTTGTGCCCTTGGGAAAGGCACTTTACACGACTTTCCTCACTTCACTCAGGTGAAAAATGAGTGCCAAGGTCTTCAGCAAGTTGAAGGTGGTCGCCTCAAAACGTAAGAAGAAGAAGATGTCTGAGTATGGTGACACTGTGCTGAACAATAACTCAACAGTTCACTAAGATTGAGCTAAATTTAAATATGGTTTGAGGAAAGCGTGATTCGTTGTTATTTGAAACGAGGACAATTCTTTCAATCATTCCATTTGGTTTAATTTCATATCAAAACTTAGAGCAAATGAGTTCCCCGCACTATTTAGTTTTTCCATTGCAGCATTTTTTCACAGAAAAACACACTCATCAAACACAGACATAGATACATTGATGACTTAAATCGTATCCCATTTAGAAAATATATTACAAAGTCAAAACTTGCAGACATGTCGCTCAGTACTCAATACCAGTTGGGGCTATTGGCTATAATAATGAACACATCGTCAGATACTGATGATAGGCCGACAGAATTAAAGATATGAAATGTGTATCATACATGTATTTGTAGCCTCGGTTCAAATAAGACATCTTAAAACATCAGCACCTTCGTGCAAGTCAGTTGAAGGAGTTAAAACTATTGATACAATGGAATGGTATTGAAGACACTTGGACATTTGTGCATTAGAGTGACAAAAAACTTCATTGAACGAATTATCTAATTCTTTTCACTCATTTACATTTTCAGTTTGGACTGTCGTTTCAAAAACAACTGCTTTTGAAAAAAGCTGCCATCATTGGTGGTTAGTTGACCCGTACGTTATAGCTGCATCCCATCCATATCCACCTCACGGCAAAATAAAAGAGATCATTTGGCACTTTGGTGATTTTCTTATTTCGCAGTCCACACGGCGATCTCCCTCACCAGGATCCACATCTTCTGGTCTCCGGTGACCGTCACCTTCAGGCATTTCACCGGCACCGGTGCCCCGCCCTGGGTCGACATCTCAAACCTCCCGTTGAGGAAGTTTCCGATCTTCGTGTAGTCCGCGCAGTTCGGCGTGGCGTCAGCGCTCTGGTTCACTGCAGGCGGCAAGAGCTTCGTGCTCACCTCCAGCGTTCCCTGCTCCAGGATGTCCTTTGGGTGCTCTTCGGAGCCGGTCTCTACGACGATCCTAGAAAGGGTCGCGCGTTTCTCGAAGAGAACGAAGAACGCCTGTCCGACCTTCGGCGCCTCGACCCAGAAGTATCCCGGCTCTGAGCTGTACGCCAGCTGCGGCTTGTACTCCCCGAACGCGGACATGTCTGTGCTCACCACAGCCGGCGGGTTATCGGAGTCGTTGTATCTTCTCTTCAGCGACGCCACGTAAAAGGCGTCGACTAAGTTTTGCTCCTTCCCGATCAGAGAGGAGTGCTTCCCGATGTGCTGGAACAGCGACGGACGCCGCACGAACGTTTCCCGGTGTGGCAACAGCTTCAAAAAGTGGCGAATCAAAAAATCGTTCGGCATCTCCTCGTAGAATAGTAGAAGAAAGTCCGCAAGTCGCTGCAGGTCGGAAGACCGGAGAAGCTTCCCGATGAAACCGAGCTCGGAAAATTCCAGCATCGACCAAGCAGATGTCTGACCGTTGATGTAGTCCCTGATTGTCGTCAGGTAGTTTTCCGACGACACCACGTCGTCTTCGAGCTGCAGGTATAACTCCGACAAATCCCGACAGTAGCTAAAGAGGAAGGCGTAGTCCACGCACTGCTTTGACCGCCATTTTACGCGATCTTGCGAGTCGTTGAAGTTTTGTTTCAAACCCTCTAGTTGCGGATAGAACGATATCGGTGCCTGGACCACCTGCATGAAGCCGTCTTCCAGGTGACGCGAATAGTTCTTGTAAAGTTCTTGAGACAGCATCTTGTTGTAATAGCTGTCGAAGTCCGCCAGAAAAATGACGATGATGACCTGTCGCCGATCAGCCTCCGCCGTGTTCTCGATCAGAGAGTCGATGGTGGTGCCCAGGTAGAGGCTGTCCTTGTCTCTCTTCACCGTTGGAATGCCAATGGTTAAGAATCCTTAAAAATAAACGATACTATCGATACATACATTTCCATGTTAACTTAATGTCTTTTTATAGTCTTGAAGTGGTAAAGATCATTAACGAATTCCGAATCGTTGACAAAATGCTAACTCATAAAAAGTACAGTTTTGCTGGTAGCAACCAACCAAAAGAAATTTATCTACGATACGTGTATTGCCAACACGTACGGCTTATCTCTTTCATGATACAAAATAAACCAAATATAATATAGTGGACGCTTTCTGAAATATCTGACTCTTCAGACAAATTATCCAGCTGCTTGGTGTATTTTGTATCACGTAATGTTGTGCCTGGATGTCTAACCTTCATTGACGTAACTTACCCTTTTTTACCTTTACTAAATTGTCTTCTGTCTGAATTGTCTAACAACATTTCCTATTGAACATCTGAAATTGCCTTCATTCATAGTTAGAGTATAAAAGACCTGTTTCTTCCAGATCACTTCAGTGTCACTGACGAAGGATAGTGGATTCTATCCGAAACGTCTGATCGTTTCCAAAACCATATCCAGTTGCTTGAGTAAATAATTTTTGATGTAACTTACCTTTTGTTCTGCGAGGTTTTCCCCAAACTCTGACGGCGTCTGTATCCACTGGACTTGATCTGCTGCAGTCTGCACAGGGCTTCTCCTACGGAACAAGACGCACATTTGAAACTTAAAAGCCCCCTTTCGGTTGTGTTTGTTCGACTGTATGTAAATTTATATGGATATGTCTTTATCTTATATATGTGTGCGTTCATGTCAATCTTGGCGTTTTTTATTGTTAGATATCTATCATTTACTGTCATTATTGTTCATTGACTTTTTTTATACAGTTCACTTCTATTCCGCTTGTATTGTTTCTGACCTTCGAAGTCTGTGCTCTGTTTCCCTTATTTGGGCTCCTTTGGAGTTGAGCCAAAATTGCCTGAAGGAGCTAATGATATCTATTCAAGATTGGCAAACAGACAAATAATCAAATAGTCAGTAGTAATTATAGTACAATGCTAAACTTTCATCCAACGCTAATGTGTACACGGCTCAAATTTTCAACGACCACTGTCGCCTTCTTCAGGATCAATAATGACCAGTCACCTCCAAATGTGAAATCGCGAGTTACAAGCACCTGATTTCATTAGTTTATCTTTGTACTGAAACGGACAAATAGATGAATGTCAATTCAGCTTTATAAATTTTCCTAAATTGTAAGGAGGTTGCCATGCAAGGTGCCATATTTCAACCCTGTAACAGCTCCTTCCCGTCCTCTGTGTGTATCAATGTCTGTTTGCTGTTTTTTTTTACTGGACAGAACATGTGAGTGTGGCTTCAAAGTTATATCATGTTTTATCACCCTACCATCATCCTCACCCCAAACCCAGCAGCCGTCCGAAATAAATCCTCAGGTTTTTTATTTATTCACTTAGTTGAACTTTACCATATGCATGTACACAAAATGGTGGCGAGGCAAAAACAGGTAATAACCTATACTAGTTGCCTCCCGTGCAACTAAATTATACAATAATAGAAAAATAATCATAAATGATAATAAGTAATAACAATTGTACAAAATAATAGTAATAATAATGATAGTGTCAACAAAAATTAAAAAAAAATACAATAATAACAAATATAAAGAAATGAATCATAGAAATACATGTAATAGTAAAATGAAATATGAAATATCTAGAAAGGTGTACAACTGGGACATGTAGGTTGTCTGTCACTAACCTGGCGCTCGTTGACCACAGCTTTGTCGATGTCCACATTAGGTTTGTCTTGTCTGAGTAGAGCCTTGTTAAGTAACTCCATAGACTGTATCAGTGTATCCCTCTGTGTTTCACAAGCCGGGTCCACTTGTCGTTTTACTGGCTGTTGCTGCTGCTGCTGTTGTTGCTGCAAAGTGCCTGAGGACAGGGCAGAAAGCATGTAACACCAGCGTCTGCGTTCTAATATAAAGGTCATCAAGGTCCCCATTCCAAACTGGGGCTTGGTTGATATGTTTGCAGAAGCGAAAAAATGAAAGTATTTATCGTATAAACGCGTGTATAAACGTAAATGAATGTGTTGGCCGTGGTCTATGTCACCTTTCCAAACCGGGGCCCAGTCATGCAGCTTTCAGGCTCGACAAGTGTGATATGAAAGACACTAAAGTACACAATATATAAAGAGAATAGTCGTATATATGCATTTGCGTATGCTTTTACGCGTATAAAATTTCTATTTTTCGTTTCCTCAAACAGCCAGGGTGAGCTTTGGTTTGGAAACGTGACGTTAGCCAGGGGCTATTTTTAGAATAATCGAAAATGCACCACCCATGTCTACTGTATACACGTACGTATACACACAGATCATACAGCACAGGGGTCGAGTTTAGTGTACTTGGATGCTACAACATTCGATTCTCAGTGTAACTTATTATTGTAAGGTTAGGGCTATGGCCAAACTTCGAATACGAACATTACCCTAACCAAGGAACCTTGACCTAACAAACGACCCAGCTAACATCCTTTCATTGGTCTGTTGTATATCCCGAGGTCAACTAGCCTGGGTACCATCCAGATAGTAGTTCGCTCCTATGTTCGCTTCTGCAGAGAAGCGACTGTATATAGTGTATAATGAATGTCAGGGCTAGAAGCGACTGTATATAGTATATAATGAACGCTGGAGCGAACTACTAGTACTTTCCGGATGGTACCCAGGCTAGAGGTCAACCGTCCTTACAAGTAACACAAAACAAACAGAGACAGTCCTGCCATATTGTTCCTTACACGCACACCCTTACAGAACACCTAACTCACGTATATCTAAGGAAAGAAAGAAGATCTTACTTGACATAATCCAGGCGTTGAGCACCAGGAACAACGCCAGAGCACCCAAGACGGCGTTCCGTAGCTGTCGCAGCGCTAAGGCCATGTTACAGGACTGTCACGCCTGCAGCTGCCCGCACCCTAACTCTACCCGGCTAATATGCATATATATGGGCCTTTCTCCGTCCGCAAATCTACATTAAACCCTAGAACAATTCGCAGAACGATCGAATTGGGTACAGGTTGTCGAAACAATGTTTTACGACCCACCAAAAAGACAGTCGGAATACAGGAAACAACTAGAGACAACTTATTTTGACTAAGGTTTTTGTGGTTACTCGTAATCGTATACGCAGTTGTCTTCCCTATTGTCATGTGATCGGACCGGTCGGACGGGTCTGGAGTCGTCACAAGGGTTACACCATGCATGTGCCTAGGGGCGCCATGTGCTTCTACCCCCCTCACATGTAGCGAAAATCGATCGGACGACGAGTCTGCGAGCTCTAAATTACGAGGAGGCATGACCACCCTGGCGGGAAGGGGGAAACTCTGCCATTTCTTTGTCGGCATCAAGGTTATGTCTCCTCGTAATTTAGAGCTCGCAGACTCGTCGTCCGATCGATTTTCGCTACATGTGAGGGGGTATTCGGGACGTGGGTCATACGATCGTCGTTCGATTTTAATTAATGCCATTGGATTTTCAAGCAGGCCGTGACAGAACCAACCGCCGACATGGGTCCAAAACTGCATTTTGTGTAGGATCTGCTTTGAGTTTACAGGCAAGGAGTGTAGTCAGCCAAAAGGTGTCCATTTGCCATTTGCCCGGTAGCGAAACCCACTCCTACGCCGGTTTCACTCCTCTGCCAGCTTTTAAACTATCTTATACTACTTGGAGATTAGAGCCTAATAATAATATGTCGGCTCGCAGATTAGGTCATTTTGTTCACTCGTCTTCCTGGTGGTTATAATCTCGGCTCTGAACCATTTTCTACTGTTATTATTAGCCGTGTTTCGCATTACAGAATGATTATTGTGCTTTTTGTTTGTTTGTTGCGAAGGTGAAGTAATTAAAAGTTCAAAGACTATAGTGTGGTCTAAGTTTATTCATTCAAAATAATATACTTCTTATCTTATTGTTGACTGTTCACTATACAGATAATGAGAGAAATATCCTCTCCAAAGATAGGATTCCATGCTTTCGATATTTCTTTCGATATTTAAATAGCACAGACAATTTTACATTCCTAATACAATTAGACAAACCTTGTGATTTTAACTCCACCTGCCTTTACATTTACAACTGTCTTAAGAAGCGAGAAGAAGTTGAACCTGTGCATATTAGTATACTTTAGACTTTGTTGTTTTAGTTTTATATCACATAATCACACAATTTGTACTCAGAATCACTAGGAACTGCATTCTATTCCTTTTGACCTGTACTTAGCTTGTTAGGCTTTGCACTGGACGGCGATCTCGATGTGCTCTCACTGCGACCTAACTATGATAGGATATGTGTATCCTTCTCTATCACACTGGGTATATATACAAAATGTAAAAGTGTGACCGAGAAGACAATAAAACATGCAAAGTGTAAAAAGATCCGTTTCTTTTCTACACAGTTCGTTAAGCGATATGCCAAATTTTAGGTCGCGCAGAGAGCTCGAGAGCGCGACGAGAGCGCCTTTCTGGTGGAAAGGGGGTATAAACATACAATAAAGGTAAGGATGGCGGATTCATTGAAACCGATAAAAGTTTACTACAATTTTTTGCCCGCGGGCTGATGACGTCATTCTCGAGCTGCCGAAGTCACCGCATGGACTTCCTTTGTCCTTAAACCTGACGCATGCGCGCAACTATTTTCTTTTTCCATTCAAGAAGGTCATTGCCCTTTTTCCCCTCTGCGATCGGTTTACCGAAAGCCCTGTCCCGCAGCGTCTGGATTTTCCCGTCCAGAGAGGAGTGTACTCCGACGTGCTGGAACAGAGACGGGCGGTGCAGGAATCTCCACTCGTACGACTGCGTGATGCGAACGAACGCGCGGAGCAGCAGATCCGCGGGCAGCTCCTGGTAGAGCAACAGGAAAAAGTCAGCCAGGAGCTGGAGATCGGAGGATCTGAACAGCTTCCCGATGAACCCCAGTTCAGAAAACTCTAG